>OX388346.1:19946140-20298562 GCA_947579665.1 Sympetrum striolatum | reverse complement strand
AGGTCCTCTCCGGAGAGTCGGACACAATAACCTGAATTTGATAAACCAAAGTCGATAATCTGAGGTCTACAACACGAGGATGAAGACCCGAAGTTGATGACTGGATGAATATAACCCAAGGTCATTAACCCGAGGTCATTGACCCGAGGTCATAGACCCGAGGTCATTGACCCGAGGTCATTGACCCGAGGTCATGGACCCGAGGTCATTGACCCGAGGTCATTGACCCGAGGTCATTGACCTGAGGCCGATGGCCCGAGGTCGATGACCCAATGTCGATGACCCGTTGTCGGAGACCCAATGTCGTTTACTCGAGGTCGATAACATGAGGTCAATGTCTCGAGGTTTATCACCCGATGTCGATGAACCCTGGTCGATGACCTGAGGTTGACTCCGGGAGTTCTACTACGAAGTATATTTTCGTTATTTTATTGAGATATGATCGAAAAAAATCAACTAAAATGCATAGTTTTGTGTAATTCAAATTTTTTTCCTCTATTCTGCCTTATACTTCGTCGTTTTATCGAGATATCATCGAAAAAGTGACGAAAACCGATAATTTGAGGTATATTTAATTTTTTTCCTCTTTTTTGCCTAAATATTTGTCATTATATCAAGATATGGTCAAAATAGGAAACGAAAACTGAAATTATTAACGAAATTTCAAATTTCTTTCTCTCCTTCGCCTTAATTTCCGTCATTCTATCGAGATATCATCGTAAAAAGTAACGAAACGTATAATTTCACTGAAATTTCCATTTTTTTCATCTTATTTGCCTTATATTTCGTGATTTTATCGAGATATCATCGAGATTTCATTGAAAAAGCAACTGATAAGAATAATTTTAGCAATTTTTAACTTCTTTTCCACTATTTAGGCAAAAAATTCGTCATTTTTATCGAGATATGATCGAAAAAAAAAGCAACGAAAACGGATAATTTCACCAAAATTTCAATTTTTTTACCTCTAAATTGCCTTATATTTCGTGATATTATCGCGATATCATCGATAAAAGCAACTAAAACAGATAATATAAGTGTAATTTCTTTTTTCATTTCATCTATTTTGTCTTAATTTTCGTCATTTTATCGAGATATGACCGAAAAAAGGAACGATAACGGATAATTATATCGAAAATTCAATTTATATACTATATTTCGCCCTTTTTTTTTCGTAATTTTATCAAAATATGATCGAAAAAATCAACAAAAACGGATAATTTAACCGAAATTACAGTTTTAATCCTTTATTTAGCCCTTATATTCGTCATTTTATCGAGATATGACCGAAAAAGGGAACGAAATTGGATAATCTCACCGAAATTTCAAATTTTCCTCCACTATATTGCCTTTAATTTCGTCATTTTATCAAGAAATCATCGAAAAAAGCAACGAAAACGGATAATTTTAGCGAAGTTTCGATTTCTTTTTCTATTTTGTCCTTATTTTCGTTCTTTTATCGAGATAAGAACAAAAAAGCAACGAAAACGGATAGTCCCACCGAAATTAATTCTTCTTCCTTATTTTGCCTACATTTTCGTAATTTTCTCGAGATCTGTTCAAAAAAGCAACGAAACCGCATAATTTTAGCGAAATTTCAAATTTATTTCTTCAATTTGCCTTAATTTTCGTCCTTTTATCGAGGTATGATCAAAAAGAGCAACCAAAACGGATAATTTCGCCAAAATTTTATTTTTTTTATCTAATTGTCTAAATATTTGTCATTTTATCGAGATTTGATCGATTAATGAAACTAAAACGGGTATTTTTAGCGAAATTTCTATTTTTTCCACTATTTTGACTTACAATTCGTCATTTTATCTGGCTATGATCGAAAAAAAACAAAAAAAAAAACAGATAATTTTTAGCAAAATTGAATTCTTTACCTCTATATTGCCTTAATTTTCGTCATTTTATCGAGGTATGATCAAAAAAAAAGCAACCAAAACGGATAATTTCGCCAAAATTTAATTTTTTTTATCTATTTTGCCTAAATATTTGTCATTTTAATCGAGATATGATCGAAAAATGAAACTAAAACGGATTTTTTTTAGCGAAATTACTATTTTTTTCCACTATTTTGACTTACATTTCGTCATTTTATCTAGTTATGATCAAACAAAACAAAAAGAAAACAGATAATTTTAGCAAAATTTCAATTCTTGTCCTCTATTTTGCCTTACATTTTGTCATTTTATCGAGAGATGAACGATAAATATAACGAAAACGGATAATTTTAGGAAAATTTCGATTTTTTTTCCTCAATTTTATTCCTTCAATTTTCCTTAATTTTCGTCATTTTATCGAGCCATGATCGAAAAAAGCAACTAAAACGGATAATTTCGCCGAAAAATTCATTTTTTATTCTCTATTTTGCCATAAATTCGAAAAAACTTTGAGAAATTTCATTCGTTTAAAGTAGGGATCTTTCCTTATTTTAAAAAATATTTCAATAACAAAGAGTAAATTACGGAAACGTGTGCGAAAAATTTATATTTTTTTCGAAATTTAAATATTTTTTGCTCTACGTTGCATAAAATGGGAAAAACCTAGTAATATTCGTACTCGTTTTAAATTCTTGCTTAAATCTTTTCATATTTTGATAAAACATCCATCTTTTCTGTAAATTAAGAAATAATTGATCAGTTTAAGGAATTTTTCGAAATTTCACCTTTAATTGGAAAATTACGGAAAAATCGAAGATCACGGGGAATCGATTTCGAAAATTTATTGATTTTTTGGCCGTATTATACCTAGAATTCTATCAATCATGTGGAGTATTGAATCATTTATACGATTTAAGCGAGATGGTTCCATATTTTAAGCAAAAAATCTTTTAGAACATTTTCAATTTCATGGGTGTTTTTTTTTTAATTTAGTGAAATTTACGAAGGATCGAAGATCGTAGCAAGAGCATTCAATATTTTGAAAAACAATTCCACTAAAATAAGAAATTTTTTGCAAATAGTGACGAAAATTGGATATTATTTAGAAAAGCTTTTGGCATTATTATTTGCGTTACATTGTCGAAGTTATTTGGCGTTTTACTGCCTGTACTGTTAGGCATTTTTCGGATATTTTCTGAATTTCCCTGTATTTTTCCTTACCTTCGAAATACATTGTATTCAAATAATCGTTTTGATGACCTAAGCTGAGTTCCTTATATAGTTTGAATATAAATTACACTTATGTAATTACACATGTAAATTCCGGAACAATGGCCAAAATATAGGGTTTTGGAATTTTTTCATAGAGTTAGACTTCTGGTTGTCGACTCCAGGAAGTCAAACCCTTGAGGAAATCTCAGGGAGGTGAACTCCTGGAAGTCGACTCCTAGTTGTCAACTGCGTGAGCACGATTACGGGAGGTCGACTCCGTGAGTTCGACTCTGGTAGTTCAACTGCGGTAGGTCGGTTCCAGGAGCTTGACCATTGGTGATCGACTGCGGGAGATAAATTCCGGCAATTACATCCGCAAACCGACACCGTTATAGCGACTCTTTGAGGTCCTCTCCGGAGAGTCGGACACAATAACCTGAATTTGATAAACCAAAGTCGATAATCTGAGGTCTACAACACGAGGATGAAGACCCGAAGTTGATGACTGGATGAATATAACCCAAGGTCATTAACCCGAGGTCATTGACACGTGGTGGATGACTCGAGGTCAATGACCTTAAATCAATGACCCGAGGTCGATGACCCAGGTCGATGACTCCAGGTCAATGACCCGAGGCAGATAACCAGGGGTCGTTGATTTGAGGTCGATGACCTGAGGGTCGATGACCTGAGGTCAATGACCTGAGGTCGATGACCCGAGGTCAATGACGCTAGGTCAATGACGCTAGGTCAACCCCCCGGAGGTCAACACTGTGAGGTCGACTCCGGGCGCTCGAATCTGGGAGATTGACTCCGAGGGATCGACTCCGGGAGGTCGACACCGGAAGATCAACTCCGGGAGGTCGACTCCGGGAGGTCGACTCCGAGATCTCCACTCTGGGAGATTGACTCCGGGAGGTCGACTCCGGGAGGTCGACTCCGGGAGGTCGACCCCAGGAGGTCGACTCCGGGAGGTCGACTCCGGGAGGTCGACTCCGGGAGGTTGACTCCGGAAGGTCGACTCCGGGAGGTCGACTCCGGGAGGTCGACTCCGGGAGGTACACTCCGGGAGGTTGACTCTGGGAGGTCGACTCCGGGAGGTCGACTCCGGATGGTTGACTCCGGGAGGTCGACCCCGGAAGGTCGACTACGGGAGGTCGACTCCGGAAGGTCGACTCCGGGAGGTCGACTCTGGGAGGTCGACTCCGGGAGGTCGACTCCGGGAGGTTGACTCCGGAAGGTCGACTCCGGGAGGTTGACTCTGGGTGGTCGACTCCGGGAGGTCGACTCCGGGAGGTCAACTCCGGGAGGTTGACTCCGGGAGGTCACCTCAGGGAGGTCGATGATCCGATATACCAAAAGACCCGAGGTCTTTGACCCGAGGTCATTGACCCGACGTCGTAGACGGGAGGTCATTGACCCGAGATCATTGACCCGAGGTCATAGACCAAAGGTCATTGACCCGAGTTCATTGACCCGAGTTCATTGACCCGAGGTCATTGACCCAAGGTCATGGACCCGAGGTCATTGACCCGAGGTCATAGACCCGAGGTCATAGACCTGAGGTCATTGACCCGAGGCCGATGGCCCAAGGTCGATGACCCAATGTCGATGACCCGTTGTCGGAGACCCAATGTCGTTTACTCGAGGTCGATAACATGAGGTCAATGTCTCGAGGTTTATCACCCGATGTCGATGAATCCCTGGTCGATGACCTGAGGTTGACTCCGGGAGTTCTACTGAAGTAGAACGACTCCGGTAGGACATTTCTGAGAGTTTGACTCCGGTAGGTAAACTCGGTGTAGTCAAATTCGGGAAGTCAGTTAGAGTCCGAGAAGTCGATTACAATAATCGACTTATGGAGGCCGACTCCAGAATTTCGACTACATATGGTCGACTCCGGAGAGTTGGACCCTTAAACTGAACTCAATATCCGGAGGTCGATGACTCAATTTCTATGACCTGAGGATAAACACCCACTGATGGTGACTCGAGGTCTACGAGTCGAGGTCAATGAACCCAGGTCAAAATCTACTGCGAAATTTTCACTGTTTAGGCTATTATTTGATTAGCATTCGTTTAAACCTAGTCAAAAATGTACACATTTCGAAGATCTCAACGAGATGTGTCAAAGTGTCTAGCACTATTTTCATTTTTCTTCGGCAGTACACGTAATAGACAGCCTAATCTATGCCTTTTTAAGATTATAGTTTTTTTAATTTTATAACTAATTTTTTGACATTTTATCGAGATATGATCAAAAAAAGGAACGAAAACGGATAATTTCAAAGAAATTTCAAATTCCTTCCTCTCTGATGCCTATATTTTCGTTATTTTATCGAGATATGATCGTAAAAAAATCAACTAAAATGCATAGTTTTGTGTAATTCAAATTTTTTTTCCTCTATTCTGCCTTATACTTCGTCATTTTATCGAGATATCATCGAAAAAGTGACGAAAACCGACAATTTGAGGTCTATTTAATTTTTTTCCTCTTTTTTGCCTAAATATTTGTCATTATATCAAGATATGGTCAAAAAAGGAAACGAAAACTGAAATTATTAACGAAATTTCAAATTTCTTTCTCTCCTTCGCCTTAATTTCCGTCATTCTATCGAGAGATCATCGTAAAAAGCAACGAAACGTATAATTTCACTGAAATTTCCATTTTCTTCATCTTATTTGCCTTATATTTCGTGATTTTATCGAGATATTATCGAGATTCATTGAAAAAGCAACTGATAAGAATAATTTTAGCAATTTTTAACTTCTTTTCCACTATTTAGGCAAAAAATTCGTCATTTTATCGAGATATGATCGAAAAAAGCAACGAAAACGGATAATTTCACCAAAATTTCAATTTTTTTACCTCTAAATTGCCTTATATTTCGTGATATTATCGCGATATCATCGATAAAAGCAACTAAAACAGATAATATAAGTGTAATTTCTTTTTTTCATTCCATCTATTTTGTCTTAATTTTCGTCATTTTATCGAGATATGACCGAAAAAAAGGAACGATAACGGATAATTATATCGAAAATTCAATTAATGTACTATATTTCGCCCTTTTTTTTCGTAATTTTATCAAAATATGATCGAAAAAATCAACAAAAACGGATAATTTAACCGAAATTACAGTTTTAATCCTTTATTTAGCCCTTATATTCGTCATTTTATCGGGATATGACCGAAAAAGGGAACGAAAGTGGATAATCTCACCGAAATTTCAATTTTTCCTCCACTATATTGCCTTTAATTTCGTCATTTTATCAAGATATCATCGAAAAAAGCAACGAAAACGGATAATTTTAGCGAAGTTTCGATTTCTTTTTCTAGTTTGTCCTTATTTTCGTTCTTTTATCGAGATAAGAACAAAAAAGCAACGAAAACGGATAGTTCCACCGAAATTAATTCTTCTTCTTTATTTTGCCTACATTTTCGTAATTTTCTCGAGATCTGTTCAAAAAAGCAACGAAAACGGATAATTTTAGCGAAATTTCAAATTTATTTCTTCAATTTGCCTTAATTTTCGTCCTTTTATCGAGTTATGATCAAAAAGAGCAACCAAAATGGATAATTTCGCCAAAATTTAATTTTTTTTATCTATTTTGCCTAAATATTTGTCATTTTATCGAGATGTGATCGATTAATGAAACTAAAACGGATATTTTTAGCGAAATTACTATTTTTTCCACTATTTTACTTACATTTCGTCATTTTATCTATATATTATCGAACAAAACAAAAAAAAACAGATAATTTTAGCATAATTTCAATTCTTGTCCTCTATTTTGCCTTAAATTTTGTCATTTTATCGAGAGATGAACGATAAATATAACGTAAACGGATAATTTTTAGCGACATTTAAATTTTTTCCTCTATATTGCCTTAATTTTCATCATTTTATGGAGATATGGTCGAAAAAAGCAACGGAAACAGATAATTTTAGGAAAATTTCAATTTTTTCCTCTATTTTTTCTTAATTTTCGTCATATTGTCGAGTTATTTTCAAAGAAACTAAAGAAAACGGATAATTTCACCGAAATTTCGATTTTTGATCCTTTATTTAAAACTTATTTTCGTCATATCACTGAGATATAATCGATAAAAGCAGCTGAAATGGATAATCTTAGCGAAATTTCACTTCTTTTCCTCCATTTAGGCTTAATATTCGTCATTTAATCGAGATATGACCAAAAAATAAAACGAAAATTGATAATTTTAGGAAAATTTCGATTTTTTTTCCTCAATTTTATTCGTTCAATTTTCCTTAATTTTCGTCATTTTATCGAGCCATGATCGAAAAAAGCAACTAAAACGGATAATTTCGCCGAAAAATTCATTTTTTATTCTCTATTTTGCCTTAAATTCGAAAAACTTTGAGAAATTTCATTCGTTTAAAGTAGGGATCTTTCCTTATTTTAAAAAATATTTCAATAACAAAGCGAAAATTACGGAAACGTGTGCGAAAAATTTATATTTTTTTCGAAATTTAAATATTTTTTGCTCTACGTTGCATAAAATGGGAAAAACCTAGTAATATTCGTACTCGTTTTAAATTCTTGCTTAAATCTTTTCATATTTTGATAAAACATCCATCTTTTTCTGTAAATTACGAAATAATTGATCAGTTTAAGGAATTTATCGAAATTTTCACCTTTAATTGGCAAACTACGGAAAAATCGAAGAAAACGGGGAATCGATTTCGAAAATTTATTGATTTTTGGCCGTATTATACCTAGAATTCTATCAACCATGTGGATTATTGACTCATTTATACGATTTAAAAGAGATGGTTCCATATTTTAAGCAAAAAATCTTTTAGAACATTTTCAATTTCATGGGTGTTTTTTTTTAATTTAGTGAAATTTACGAAGGATCGAAGATCGAAGCAAGAGCATTCAATATTTTGAAAAACAATTCCACTAAAATAAGAAATTTTTACAAATAGTGACGAAAATTGGATATTATTTAGAAAAGCTTTTGGCATTATTATTTGCGTTACATTGGCGAAGTTATTTGGCATTTTACTGCCTGTACTGTTAGGCATTTTTCGGATATTTTCTGAATTTCCCTGTATTTTTCCTTACCTTCGAAATACATTGTATTAAATAATCGTTTTGATGACCTAAGCTGAGTTCCTTATATATTTTGAATATAAATTACACTTATACATGTAAATTCCGGAACAATGGCCAAAATATAGGGTTTTGGAATTTTTTTCATAGAGTTAGACTTCTGGTTGTAGACTTCAGGAAGTCAAATCCGTGACAAATCTCAGGGAGGTCAACTCCTGGAAGTCGACTCCTAGTGGTCAACTGCGTGAGCTCGATTCCGGGAGGTCGACTCCGTGAGTGCGACTCTGGTAGTTCAACTGCGGTAGGTCGGTTCCAGGAGCTTGACCATTGGTGATCGACTGCGGGAGCTAAATTCCGGCAATTACATCCGCAAACCGACTCCGTTATAGCGACTCTTTGAGGTCCTCTCCGGAGAATCGGACACAATAACCGGAATTTGATAAACCAAGGTCGATAATCTGAGGTCTACAACACGAGGATGAAGACCCGAAGTTGATGACTGGATGAATATAACCCAAGGTCATTAACCCGAGGTCATTGACACGAGGTGAATGACCCGAGGTCAATGACCTTAATTCAATGACCCGAGGTCGATGACCCGAGGTCAATGACCCGAGGTCCATGACCCCAGGTCAATGACCCCAGGTCGATGACTCCAGGTCAATGACTCGAGGTAGATAACCAGAGGTCGATGATTTAAGGTCAATGACCTGAGGTCGATGACCTGAGGTCCATGACCTGAGGTCGATGACCTGAGATCAATGACCCGAGGTCGATGACGCTAGGTCAACCCCCAGAGGTCGACACTGTGAGGTCGACTCCGGGCACTCAAAACCGGGAGGTCGACTACGTGAGATCAACTCCGGGAGGTCGACTCCGGGAGATCGAATCCGGGAGATTGACTCCGAAAGATCGGCTCCGGGAGGTCGACACCGGAATATCAACTCCGGGAGGTTGACTCCGGGAGGTCGACTCCGGGAGGTTAACTCCGGGAGGTCGACTCCGATAGGTCGACTCCGGGAGGTCGACTCCGATAGGTCGACTCCGGGAGGTCGACTCTGGGAGGTCAACTTCGGTAGGTCGACTCCGGGAGGTAAACTCCGGGAGGGCAACTCCGGGAGGTCGACTCCGGGAGTATGAAACTGGGGGATGGACTCTGGGTGGTTGACTTCAGGTGGTGGACTCCGGGCTTACGACTCCGTTTGGTCGCTCCGGGAGATCGACTCTGGGTAGTCAACTCCGGAAGTCGTCTCCGGGAGGTCACCTCAGGGAGATCGATGATCCGAAATACCGAAGGGACCCGAGGTCATTGACCCGAGGTCATTGACCAGAGGTCATAGACCCGAGGTCATTAACCCGAGGTCATTGACCCGAGGTCATAGACCCAAGGTCATTGACCCGAGGTCATAGACCCGAGGTCATTGACCTGAGGTCATAGACCCGAGGTCATTGACCCTAGGTCAAAGACCTGAGGTCATTGACCCGAGGCCGATGGCCCAAGGTCGATGACCCAATGTCGATGACCCGTGGTTGGAGACACAATGTCGTTGACTCGAGGTCAATAACATGAGGTCAATGTCTCGAGGTTTATCACCCGATGTCGATGAACCCTGGTCGATGACCTGAGGTTGACTTCGGGAGTTCTACTGAAGTAGAACGACTCCGGTAGGACATTTCTGAGAGTTTGACTCCGGTAGGTAAACTCGGTGTAGTCAAATTCGTGAAGTCAGTTGGAGTCCGAGAAGTCGATTTCAATAATCGACTTATGGAGGCCGACTCCAGAATTTCGACTACATATGGTCGACTCCGTAGAGTTGGACCCTTAAACTGAACTCAATATCCGGAGGTCGATGACTCAATTTCTATGACCTGAGGATAAACACCCACTGATGGTGACTCGAGGTCTACGAGTCGAGGTCAATGAACCCAGGTCAAAATCTACTGCGAAATTTTCACTGTTAAGGCTATTATTTGATTCGCATTCGTTTAAACCTAGTCAAAAATGTACACATTTCGAAGATCTCAACGAGATGTGGCAAAATGTCTAGCATTATTTTCATTTTTCTTCAGCAGTACACATAATGCCTTTTTAAGATTATAGTTTTTTTAATTTTATAACTTAATTTTTGACATTTTATCGAGATATGATCAAAAAAAGGAACGAAAACGGATAATTTCAAAGAAATTTAAAATTCCTTCGTCTCTGATGCCTATATTTTCGTTATTTTATCGAGATATGATCGAAAAAAATCTACTAAAATGCAAAGTTTTGTGTAATTCAAATTTTTTTCCTCTAATCTGCCTTATACTTCGTCGTTTTATCGAGATATCATCGAAAAAGTGACGAAAACCGATAATTTGAGGTATATTTCAATTTTTTTCCTCTTTTTTGCCTAAATATTGGTCATTATATCAAGATATGGTCAAAAAAGGAAACGAAAACTGAAATTGTTAATGAAATTTTAAATTTCTTTCTCTCCTTCGCCTTAATTTCCGTCATCCTATTTAGAGATCATCGTAAAAAGCAACGAAACGTATAATTTCACTGAAATTTCCATTTTTTTATCTTATTTGCCTTATATTTCGTGATTTTATCGAGATATCATCGAGATTACATTGAAAAAAGCAACTGATACGAATAATTTTAGCAATTTTTAACTTCTTTTCCACTATTTAGGCAAAAAATTCGTCATTTTATCGAGATATGATCGAAAAAAGCATCGAAAACGGATAATTTCACCAAAATTTCAATTTTTTTACCTCTAAATTGCCTTATATTTCGTGATATTATCGCGATATCATCGATAAAAGCTACTAAAACAGATAATATAAGTGTAATTTCTTTTTTTCATTCCATCTATTTTGACTTAATTTTCGTCATTTTATCGAGATATGACCGAAAAAAGGAACGATAACGGATAATTATATCGAAAATTCAATTAATGTACTATATTTCGACCTATTTTTTTTTGTAATTTTATCAAAATATGATCAAAAAAATAAACAAAAATGGATAATTTCACCGAAATTAAAGTTTTAATCCTTTATTTTGCCCTTATATTCGTCATTTTATCGAGATATGACCGAAAAAGGGAACGAAAGTGGATAATATCACCGAAATTCCAATTTTTCCTCCACTATATTGCCTTTAATTTCGTCATTTTATCAAGCAATCATCGAAAAAAGCAACGAAAACGGATAGTTCCACCGAAATTAATTCTTCTTCTCTATTTCTCCTACATTTTCGTAATTTTCTCGAGATCTGTTCAAAAAAATAACGAAACCGGATAATTTTAGCGAAATTTCAAATTTATTTCTTCAATTTGCCTTAATCTTCGTCCTTTTATCGATGTATGATCAAAAAGAGCAACCAAAACGGATAATTTCGCCAAAATTTAATTTTTTTATCTATTTTGTCTAAATATTTGTCATTTTATCGAGATTTGATCGATTAATGAAACTAAAACGGATATTTTTTTTGAAATTTCTATTTTTTCCACTATTTTGACTTACATTTCGTCATTTTATCTAGCTATGATCGAAAAAAGCAAAAAAAAACAGATAATTTTAGCAAAATTTAATTCTTTACCTCTATATTGCCTTAATTTTCGTCATTTTATCGAGGTTTGTTAAAAAAAAGGAACCAAAACGGATAATTTCGCCAAAATTTATTTTTTTTTATCTATTTTGCCTAAATATTTGTCATTTTATCGAGATATGATCGAAAAATGAAACTAAAACGGATTTTTTTAGCGAAATTACTATTTTTTCCACTATTTTGACTTACATTTCGTCATTTTATCTAGATATGATCAAACAAAACAAAAAGAAAACAGATAATTTTAGCAAAATTTCAATTCTTGTCCTCTATTTTGCCTTACATTTTGTCATTTTATCGAGAGATGAACGATAAATATAACGAAAACGGATAATTTTAGGAAAATTTCGATTTTTTTTCCTCAATTTTATTCCTTCAATTTTCCTTAATTTTCGTCATTTTATCGAGCCATGATCGAAAAAAGCAACTAAAACGGATAATTTCGCCGAAAAATTCATTTTTTATTCTCTATTTTGCCATAAATTCGAAAAAACTTTGAGAAATTTCATACGTTTAGAGTAGGGATCTTTTCTTATTTTAAAAAATATTTCAATAACAAAGAGTAAATTACGGAAAAGTGTTTGAAAAATTTATATTTTTTTCGAAATTTAAATATTTTTTGCTCTACGTTGCATTAAATGGGAAAAACCTAGTAATATTCGTACTCGTTTTAAATTCTTGCTTAAATCTTTTCATATTTTGATAAAACATCCATCTTTTCTGTAAATTACGAAATAATTGATCAGTTTAAGGATTTTTTCGAAAATTTCACCTTTAATTGGCAAATTACGGAAAAATCGAAGATAATGGGGAATCGATTTCGAAAATTTATTGATTTTTTGGCCGTATTATACCTAGAATTCTATCAATCATGTGGAGTATTGACTCATTTATACGATTTAAGCGAGATGGTTCCATATTTTAAGCAAAAAATCTTTTAGAACATTTTCAATTTCATGGGTGTTTTTTTTTTAATTTAGTGAAATTTACGAAGGATCGAAGATCGTAGCATGAGCATTCAATATTTTGAAAAACAATTCCACTAAAATAAGAAATTTTTACAAATAGTGACGAAAATTGGATATTATTTAGAAAAGCTTTTGGCATTATTATTTGCGTTACATTGGCGAAGTTATTTGGCGTTTTACTGCCTGTACTGTTAGGCATTTTTCGGATATTTTCTGAATTTCCCTGTATTTTTCCTTACCTTCGAAATACATTGTATTCAAATAATCGTTTTGATGAACTAAGCTGAGTTCCTTATATAGTTTGAATATAAATTACACTTATACATGTAAATTCCGGAACAATGGCCAAAATATAGGGTTTTGGAATTTTTTCATAGAGTTAGACTTCTGGTTGTCGACTCCAGGAAGTCAAATCCGTGAGGAAATCTCAGGGAGGTCAACTCCTGGAATTCGACTCCTAGTGGTCAACTGCGTGAGCTCGATTCCGGGAGGTCGACTACGTGAGATCAACTCCGGGAGGTCGACTCCGGGAGATCGAATCCGGGAGATTGACTCCGAAAGATCGGCTCCGGGAGGTCGACACCGGAATATCAACTCCGGGAGGTTGACTCCGGGAGGTCGACTCCGGGAGGTTAACTCCGGGAGGTCGACTCCGATAGGTCGACTCCGGGAGGTCGACTCCGATAGGTCGACTCCGGGAGGTCGACTCTGGGAGGTCAACTTCGGTAGGTCGACTCCGGGAGGTAAACTCCGGGAGGGCAACTCCGGGAGGTCGACTCCGGGAGTATGAAACTGGGGGATGGACTCTGGGTGGTTGACTTCAGGTGGTGGACTCCGGGCTTACGACTCCGTTTGGTCGCTCCGGGAGATCGACTCTGGGTAGTCAACTCCGGAAGTCGTCTCCGGGAGGTCACCTCAGGGAGATCGATGATCCGAAATACCGAAGGGACCCGAGGTCATTGACCCGAGGTCATTGACCAGAGGTCATAGACCCGAGGTCATTAACCCGAGGTCATTGACCCGAGGTCATAGACCCAAGGTCATTGACCCGAGGTCATAGACCCGAGGTCATTGACCTGAGGTCATAGACCCGAGGTCATTGACTCGAGGTCATAGACCTGAGGTCATTGACCCGAGGCCGATGGCCCAAGGTCGATGACCCAATGTCGATGACCCGTTGTCGGAGACCCAATGTCGTTTACTCGAGGTCGATAACATGAGGTCAATGTCTCCAGGTTTATCACCCGATGTCGATGAACCCTGGTCGATGACCTGAGGTTGATTCCGGGAGTTCTACTGAAGTAGAACGACTCCGGTAGGACATTGCTGAGAGTTTGACTCCGGTAGGTAAACTCGGTGTAGTCAAATTCGTGAAGTCAGTTGGAGTCCGAGAAGTCGATTACAATAATCGACTTATGGAGGCCGACTCCAGAATTTCGACGACATATGGTCGACTCCGGAGAGTTGGACCCTTAAACTGAACTCAATATCCGGAGGTCGATGACTCAATTTCTATGACCTGAGGATAAACACCCACTGACGGTGACTCGAGGTCTACGAGTCGAGGTCAATGAACCCAGGTCAAAATCTACTGCGAAATTTTCACTGTTTAGGCTATTATTTGATTAGCATTCGTTTAAACCTAGTCAAAAATGTACACATTTCGAAGATCTCAACGAGATGTGTCAAAGTGTCTAGCACTATTTTCATTTTTCTTCGGCAGTACACGTAATAGACAGCCTAATCTATGCCTTTTTAAGATTATAGTTTTTTTAATTTTATAACTAATTTTTTGACATTTTATCGAGATATGATCAAAAAAAGGAACGAAAACGGATAATTTCAAAGAAATTTCAAATTCCTTCCTCTCTGATGCCTATATTTTCGTTATTTTATCGAGATATGATCGTAAAAAATCAACTAAAATGCATAGTTTTGTGTAATTCAAATTTTTTTCCTCTATTCTGCCTTATACTTCGTCATTTTATCGAGATATCATCGAAAAAGTGACGAAAACCGACAATTTGAGGTCTATTTAATTTTTTTCCTCTTTTTTGCCTAAATATTTGTCATTATATCAAGATATGGTCAAAAAAGGAAACGAAAACTGAAATTATTAACGAAATTTCAAATTTCTTACTCTCTTTCGCCTTAATTTCCGTCATTCTATCGAGAGATCATCGTAAAAAGCAACGAAACGTATAATTTCACTGAAATTTCCATTTTCTTCATCTTATTTGCCTTATATTTCGTGATTTTATCGAGATATCATCGAGATTTCATTGAAAAAGCAACTGATAAGAATAATTTTAGCAATTTTTAACTTCTTTTCCACTATTTAGGCAAAAAATTCGTCATTTTATCGAGATATGATCGAAAAAAGCAACGAAAACGGATAATTTCACCAAAATTTCAATTTTTTTACCTCTAAATTGCCTTATATTTCGTGATATTATCGCGATATCATCGATAAAAGCAACTAAAACAGATAATATAAGTGTAATTTCTTTTTTTCATTCCATCTATTTTGTCTTAATTTTCGTCATTTTATCGAGATATGACCGAAAAAAGGAACGATAACGGATAATTATATCGAAAATTCAATTAATGTACTATATTTCGCCCTTTTTTTTCGTAATTTTATCAAAATATGATCGAAAAAATCAACAAAAACGGATAATTTAACCGAAATTACAGTTTTAATCCTTTATTTAGCCCTTATATTCGTCATTTTATCGGGATAGGACCGAAAAAGGGAACGAAAGTGGATAATCTCACCGAAATTTCAATTTCTCCTCCACTATATATGGCCTTAATTTCGTCATTTTATCAAGATATCATCGAAAAAAGCAACGAAAACGGATAATTTTAGCGAAGTTTCGATTTCTTTTTCTAGTTTGTCCTTATTTTCGTTCTTTTATCGAGATAAGAACAAAAAAGCAACGAAAACGGATAGTTCCACCGAAATTAATTCTTCTTCTTTATTTTGCCTACATTTTCGTAATTTTCTCGAGATCTGTTCAAAAAAGCAACGAAAACGGATAATTTTAGCGAAATTTCAAATTTATTTCTTCAATTTGCCTTAATTTTCGTCCTTTTATCGAGGTATGATCAAAAAGAGCAACCAAAATGGATAATTTCGCCAAAATTTAATTTTTTTTATCTATTTTGCCTAAATATTTGTCATTTTATCGAGATGTGATCGATTAATGAAACTAAAACGGATATTTTTAGCGAAATTACTATTTTTTCCACTATTTTACTTACAGTTCGTCATTTTATCTATATATTATCGAACAAAACAAAAAAAACAGATAATTTTAGCATAATTTCAATTCTTGTCCTCTATTTTGCCTTAAATTTTGTCATTTTATCGAGAGATGAACGATAAATATAACGAAAACGGATAATTTTTAGCGACATTTAAATTTTTTCCTCTATATAGCCTTAATTTTCATCATTTTACGGAGATATGGTCGAAAAAAGCAACGGAAACAGATAATTTTATGAAAATTTCAATTTTTTCCTCTATTTTTTCTTAATTTTCGTCATATTGTCGAGTTATTTTCAAAGAAACTAACGAAAACGGATAATTTCACCGAAATTTCGATTTTGATCCTTTATTTAAATTTTATTTTCGTCATATCATTGAGATATAATCGATAAAAGCAGCTGAAATGGATAATCTTAGCGAAATTTCACTTCTTTTCCTCCATTTAGGCTTAATATTCGTCATTTAATCGAGATATGACCAAAAAATAAAACGAAAACTGATAATTTTAGGAAAATTTCGATTTTTTTTCCTCAATTTTATTCGTTCAATTTTCCTTAATTTTCGTCATTTTATCGAGCCATGATCGAAAAAAGCAACTAAAACGGATAATTTCGCCGAAAAATTCATTTTTTATTCTCTATTTTGCCTTAAATTCGAAAAAACTTTGAGAAATTTCATTCGTTTAAAGTAGGGATCTTTCCTTATTTTAAAAAATATTTCAATAACAAAGCGTAAATTACGGAAACGTGTGCGAAAAATTTATATTTTTTTCGAAATTTAAATATTTTTTGCTCTACGTTGCATAAAATGGGAAAAACCTAGAAATATTCGTACTCGTTTTAAATTCTTGCTTAAATCTTTCCATATTTTGATAAAACATCCATCTTTTCTGTAAATTACGAAACAATTGATCAGTTTAAGGAATTTATCGAAATTTTCACCTTTAATTGGCAAACTACGGAAAAATCGAAGAAAACGGGGAATCGATTTCGAAAATTTATTGATTTTTGGCCGTATTATACCTAGAATTCTATCAACCATGTGGATTATTGACTCATTTATACGATTTAAAAGAGATGGTTCCATATTTTAAGCAAAAAATCTTTTAGAACATTTTCAATTTCATGGGTGTTTTTTTTTAATTTAGTGAAATTTACGAAGGATCGAAGATCGAAGCAAGAGCATTCAATATTTTGAAAAACAATTCCACTAAAATAAGAAATTTTTACAAATAGTGACGAAAATTGGATATTATTTAGAAAAGCTTTTGGCATTATTATTTGCGTTACATTGGCGAAGTTATTTGGCATTTTACTGCCTGTACTGTTAGGCATTTTTCGGATATTTTCTGAATTTCCCTGTATTTTTCCTTACCTTCGAAATACATTGTATTAAATAATCGTTTTGATGACCTAAGCTGAGTTCCTTATATATTTTGAATATAAATTACACTTATACATGTAAATTCCGGAACAATGGCCAAAATATAGGGTTTTGGAATTTTTTCATAGAGTTAGACTTCTGGTTGTAGACTTCAGGAAGTCAAATCCGTGACAAATCTCAGGGAGGTCAACTCCTGGAAGTCGACTCCTAGTGGTCAACTGCGTGAGCTCGATTCCGGGAGGTCGACTCCGTGAGTGCGACTCTGGTAGTTCAACTGCGGTAGGTCGGTTCCAGGAGCTTGACCATTGGTGATCGACTGCGGGAGCTAAATTCCGGCAATTACATCCGCAAACCGACTCCGTTATAGCGACTCTTTGAGGTCCTCTCCGGAGAATCGGACACAATAACCGGAATTTGATAAACCAAGGTCGATAATCTGAGGTCTACAACACGAGGATGAAGACCCGAAGTTGATGACTGGATGAATATAACCCAAGGTCATTAACCCGAGGTCATTGACACGAGGTGAATGACCCGAGGTCAATGACCTTAATTCAATGACCCGAGGTCGATGACCCGAGGTCAATGACCCGAGGTCCATGACCCCAGGTCAATGACCCCATGTCGATGACTCCAGGTCAATGACTCGAGGTAGATAACCAGAGGTCGATGATTTAAGGTCAATGACCTGAGGTCGATGACCTGAGGTCCATGACCTGAGGTCGATGACCTGAGATCAATGACCCGAGGTCGATGACGCTAGGTCAACCCCCAGAGGTCGACACTGTGAGGTCGACTCCGGGCGCTCAAAACCGGGAGGTCGACTACGTGAGATCAACTCCGGGAGGTCGACTCCGGGAGATCGAATCCGGGAGATTGACTCCGAAAGATCGGCTCTGGGAGGTCGACACCGGAATATCAACTCCGGGAGGTTGACTCCGGGAGGTCGACTCCGGGAGGTTGACTCCGGGAGGTCGACTCCGATAGGTCGACTCCGGGAGGTCGACTCCGATAGGTCGACTCCGGGAGGTCGACTCTGGGAGGTCAACTTCGGTAGGTCGACTCCGGGAGGTAAACTCCGGGAGGGCAACTCCGGGAGGTCGACTCCGGGAGTATGAAACTGGGGGATGGACTCTGGGTGGTTGACTTCAGGTGGTGGACTCCGGGCTTACGACTCCGTTTGGTCGCTCCGGGAGATCGACTCTGGGTAGTCAACTCCGGAAGTCGTCTCCGGGAGGTCACCTCAGGGAGATCGATGATCCGAAATACCGAAGGGACCCGAGGTCATTGACCCGAGGTCATTGACCAGAGGTCATAGACCCGAGGTCATTAACCCGAGGTCATTGACCCGAGGTCATAGACCCAAGGTCATTGACCCGAGGTCATAGACCCGAGGTCATTGACCTGAGGTCATAGACCCGAGGTCATTGACTCGAGGTCAAAGACCTGAGGTCATTGACCCGAGGCCGATGGCCCAAGGTCGATGACCCAATGTCGATGACCCGTGGTTGGAGACACAATGTCGTTGACTCGAGGTCAATAACATGAGGTCAATGTCTCGAGGTTTATCACCCGATGTCGATGAACCCTGGTCGATGACCTGAGGTTGACTTCGGGAGTTCTACTGAAGTAGAACGACTCCGGTAGGACATTTCTGAGAGTTTGACTCCGGTAGGTAAACTCGGTGTAGTCAAATTCGTGAAGTCAGTTGGAGTCCGAGAAGTCGATTTCAATAATCGACTTATGGAGGCCGACTCCAGAATTTCGACTACATATGGTCGACTCCGTAGAGTTGGACCCTTAAACTGAACTCAATATCCGGAGGTCGATGACTCAATTTCTATGACCTGAGGATAAACACCCACTGATGGTGACTCGAGGTCTACGAGTCGAGGTCAATGAACCCAGGTCAAAATCTACTGCGAAATTTTCACTGTTAAGGCTATTATTTGATTCGCATTCGTTTAAACCTAGTCAAAAATGTACACATTTCGAAGATCTCAACGAGATGTGGCAAAATGTCTAGCATTATTTTCATTTTTCTTCAGCAGTACACATAATGCCTTTTTAAGATTATAGTTTTTTTAATTTTATAACTTAATTTTTGACATTTTATCGAGATATGATCAAAAAAAGGAACGAAAACGGATAATTTCAAAGAAATTTAAAATTCCTTCGTCTCTTATGCCTATATTTTCGTTATTTTATCGAGATATGATCGAAAAAAATCTACTAAAATGCAAAGTTTTGTGTAATTCAAATTTTTTTCCTCTAATCTGCCTTATACTTCGTCGTTTTATCGAGATATCATCGAAAAAGTGACGAAAACCGATAATTTGAGGTATATTTCAATTTTTTTCCTCTTTTTTGCCTAAATATTGGTCATTATATCAAGATATGGTCAAAAAAGGAAACGAAAACTGAAATTGTTAATGAAATTTTAAATTTCTTTCTCTCCTTCGCCTTAATTTCCGTCATCCTATTTAGAGATCATCGTAAAAAGCAACGAAACGTATAATTTCACTGAAATTTCCATTTTTTTATCTTATTTGCCTTATATTTCGTGATTTTATCGAGATATCATCGAGATTTCATTGAAAAAAGCAACTGATACGAATAATTTTAGCAATTTTTAACTTCTTTTCCACTATTTAGGCAAAAAATTCGTCATTTTATCGAGATATGATCGAAAAAAGCATCGAAAACGGATAATTTCACCAAAATTTCAATTTTTTTACCTCTAAATTGCCTTATATTTCGTGATATTATCGCGATATCATCGATAAAAGCAACTAAAACAGATAATATAAGTGTAATTTCTTTTTTTCATTCCATCTATTTTGACTTAATTTTCGTCATTTTATCGAGATATGACCGAAAAAAGGAACGATAACGGATAATTATATCGAAAATTCAATTAATGTACTATATTTCGACGTATTTTTTTTTGTAATTTTATCAAAATATGATCAAAAAAATAAACAAAAATGGATAATTTCACCGAAATTAAAGTTTTAATCCTTTATTTTGCCCTTATATTCGTCATTTTATCGAGATATGACCGAAAAAGGGAACGAAAGTGGATAATATCACCGAAATTCCAATTTTTCCTCCACTATATTGCCTTTAATTTCGTCATTTTATCAAGCAATCATCGAAAAAAGCAACGAAAACGGATAGTTCCACCGAAATTAATTCTTCTTCTCTATTTCTCCTACATTTTCGTAATTTTCTCGAGATCTGTTCAAAAAAATAACGAAACCGGATAATTTTAGCGAAATTTCAAATTTATTTCTTCAATTTGCCTTAATCTTCGTCCTTTTATCGATGTATGATCAAAAAGAGCAACCAAAACGGATAATTTCGCCACAATTTAATTTTTTTATCTATTTTGTCTAAATATTTGTCATTTTATCGAGATTTGATCGATTAATGAAACTAAAACGGATATTTTTTGCGAAATTTCTATTTTTTCCACTATTTTGACTTACATTTCGTCATTTTATCTAGCTATGATCGAAAAAAGCAAAAAAAACAGATAATTTTAGCAAAATTTAATTCTTTACCTCTATATTGCCTTAATTTTCGTCATTTTATCGAGGTATGTTCAAAAAAAGGAACCAAAACGGATAATTTCGCCAAAATTTATTTTTTTTTATCTATTTTGCCTAAATATTTGTCATTTTATCGAGATATGATCGAAAAATGAAACTAAAACGGATTTTTTTAGCGAAATTACTATTTTTTCCACTATTTTGACTTACATTTCGTCATTTTATCTAGATATGATCAAACAAAACAAAAAGAAAACAGATAATTTTAGCAAAATTTCAATTCTTGTCCTCTATTTTGCCTTACTTTTTGTCATTTTATCGAGAGATGAACGATAAATATAACGAAAACGGATAATTTTAGGAAAATTTCGATTTTTTTTCCTCAATTTTATTCCTTCAATTTTCCTTAATTTTCGTCATTTTATCGAGCCATGATCGAAAAAAGCAACTAAAACGGATAATTTCGCCGAAAAATTCATTTTTTATTCTCTATTTTGCCATAAATTCGAAAAAACTTTGAGAAATTTCATACGTTTAGAGTAGGGATCTTTTCTTATTTTAAAAAATATTTCAATAACAAAGAGTAAATTACGGAAAATTGTTTGAAAAATTTATATTTTTTTCGAAATTTAAATATTTTTTGCTTTACGTTGCATAAAATGGGAAAAACCTAGTAATATTCGTACTCGTTTTAAATTCTTGCTTAAATCTTTTCATATTTTGATAAAACATCCATCTTTTCTGTAAATTACGAAATAATTGATCAGTTTAAGGATTTTTTCGAAAATTTCACCTTTAATTGGCAAATTACGGAAAAATCGAAGATAACGGGGAATCGATTTCGAAAATTTATTGATTTTTTGGCCGTATTATACCTAGAATTCTATCAATCATGTGGAGTATTGACTCATTTATACGATTTAAGCGAGATGGTTCCATATTTTAAGCAAAAAATCTTTTAGAACATTTTCAATTTCATGGGTGTTTTTTTTTTAATTTAGTGAAATTTACGAAGGATCGAAGATCGTAGCATGAGCATTCAATATTTTGAAAAACAATTCCACTAAAATAAGAAATTTTTACAAATAGTGACGAAAATTGGATATTATTTAGAAAAGCTTTTGGCATTATTATTTGCGTTACATTGGCGAAGTTATTTGGCGTTTTACTGCCTGTACTGTTAGGCATTTTTCGGATATTTTCTGAATTTCCCTGTTTTTTTCCTTACCTTCGAAATACATTGTATTCAAATAATCGTTTTGATGAACTAAGCTGAGTTCCTTATATAGTTTGAATATAAATTACACTTATACATGTAAATTCCGGAACAATGGCCAAAATATAGGGTTTTGGAATTTTTTCATAGAGTTAGACTTCTGGTTGTCGACTCCAGGAAGTCAAATCCGTGAGGAAATCTCAGGGAGGTCAACTCCTGGAATTCGACTCCTAGTGGTCAACTGCGTGAGCTCGATTCCGGGAGGTCGACTCCGTGAGTTCGACTCTGGTAGTTCAACTGCGGTAGGTCGGTTCCAGGAGCTTGACCATTGGTGATCGACTGCGGGAGATAAATTCCGGCAATTACATCCGCAAACCGACTCCGTTATAGCGACTCTTTGAGGTCCTCTCCGGAGAGTCGGACACAATAACCTGAATTTGATAAACCAAAGTCGATAATCTGAGGTCTACAACACGAGGATGAGACCCGAAGTTGATGACTGGATGAATATAACCCAAGGTCATTAACCCGAGGTCATTGACACATGGTGGAAGACTCGAGGTTAATGACCTTGACTCAATGACCCGAGGTCGATGACCCGAGGTCAATGACCCCAGGTCGATGACTCCAGGTCAATGACCCGAGGCAGATAACCAGAGGTCGATGATTTGAGGTCTATGACCTGAGGTCGATGACCTGAGGTCAATGACCTGAGGTCGATGACCTTAGGTCGATGACCTTAGGTCGATGACCCGAGGTCAATGACCTTAGGTCGATGACCTTAGGTCGATGACCCGAGGTAAATGACGCTAGGTCAACCCCCGGAGGTCGACACTGTGAGGTCGACTCCGGGCGCTCGAATCCGGGAGATTGACTCCGAGGGATCGACTACGGGAGGTCGACTCCGGGAGGTCGACTCCGGGAGGTTGACTCCGGGAGGTCGACTCCGGGAGGTCGACTCCGGGAGGTTGACTCCGGGAGGTCGACTCCGGGAGGTCGACTCCGGATGGTTGACTCCGGGAGGTCGACCCCGGAAGGTCGACACCGTGAGGTCGACTCCGGGAGGTCGACTCCAGGAGGTCGACTCCGGAAGGTCGACTTCGGGAGGTCGACTCCGGGAGGTCGACTCCGGGAGGTCGACTCCGGGAGGTCGACTCCAGGAGGTCGACTCCGGGAGGTCGACTCCGGGAGGTCGACTTCAGGGGGTCGATGATCCGAAATACCGAAAGACCCGAGGTTATTGACCCGAGGTCATATACCCGAGGTCATTGACCCGAGGTCATTGACCCGAGGTCATAGACGGAAGGTCATAGACGGGAGGTCATTGACCTGAGATCATTGACCCGAGGTCATAGACCAAAGGTCATTGACCCGAGGTCATAGACCCGAGGTCATTGACCCGAAGTCATGGACCCGAGGTCATTGACCCGAGGTCATAGACCCGAGGTCATTGACCCGAGGTCATTGACCCGAGGTCATAGACCCGAGGTCATTGACCCGAGGTCATTGACCCGAGGTCATAGACCCAAGGTCATTGACCCGAGGTCATAGACCTGAGGTCATTGACCCGAGGCCGATGGCCCAAGGTCGATGACCCAATGTCGATGACCCGTTGTCGGAGACCCAATGTCGTTTACTCGAGGTCGATAACATGAGGTCAATGTCTCCAGGTTTATCACCCGATGTCGATGAACCCTGGTCGATGACCTGAGGTTGATTCCGGGAGTTCTACTGAAGTAGAACGACTCCGGTAGGACATTTCTGAGAGTTTGACTCCGGTAGGTAAACTCGGTGTAGTCAAATTCGTGAAGTCAGTTGGAGTCCGAGAAGTCGATTACAATAATCGACTTATGGAGGCCGACTCCAGAATTTCGACGACATATGGTCGACTCCGGAGAGTTGGACCCTTAAACTGAACTCAATATCCAGAGGTCGATGACTCAATTTCTATGACCTGAGGATAAACACCCACTGATGGTGACTTGAGGTCTACGAGTCGAGGTCAATGAACCCAGGTCAAAATCTACTGCGAAATTTTCACTGTTTAGGCTATTATTTGATTAGCATTCGTTTAAACTTAGTCAAAAATGTACACATTTCTAAGATCTCAATGAGATTTGGCAAAGTGTCTAGCACTATTTTCATTTTTCTTCGGCAATACACGTAATAGACAGCCTAATCTATGCCTTTTTTAAGATTATAGTTTCTTTAATTTTATAACTTAATTTTTGACAATTTATCGAGATATGATCAAAAAAAGGAACGAAAACGGATAATTTCAAAGAAATTTCAAATTCCTTCGTCTCTGATGCCTATATTTTCGTTATTTTATCGAGATATGATCGAAAAAAATCAACTTAAATGCATAGTTTTGTGTAATTCAAATTTTTTTCCTCTATTCTGCCTTATACTTCGTCATTTTATCGAGATATCATCGAAAAAGTGACGAAAACCGATAATTTGAGGTATATTTAATTTTTTTCCTCTATTTTGCCTAAATATTTGTCATTATATCAAGATATGGTCAAAAAAGGAAACAAAAACTGAAATTATTAACGAAATTTCAAATTTCTTTCTCTCTTTCGCCTTAATTTCCGTCATTCTATCGAGATATCATCGTAAAAAGCAACGAAACGTATAATTTCACTGAAATTTCCATTTTTTTCATATTATTTGCCTTATATTTCGTGATTTTATCTAGATATCATCGAGATTTCATTGAAAAAAGCAACTGATACGAATAATTTTAGCAATTTTTAACTTCTTTTCCACTATTTAGGCAAAAAATTCATCATTTTATCGAGATATGATCGAAAAAAGCAACGAAAACGGATAATTTAACCAAAATTTCAATTTTTTTACCTCTAAATTGCCTTATATTTCGTGATATTATCGCGATATCATCGATAAAAGCAACTAAAACAGATAATATAAGTGTAATTTCTTTTTTTCATTTCATCTATTTTGACTTAATTTTCGTCATTTTATCGAGATATGACCGAAAAAATGAACGATAACGAATAATTGCATCGAAAATTCAATTAATGTACTATATTTCGACCTATTTTTTCGTAATTTTATCAAAATATGATTGAAAAAATTAACGAAAACGGATAATTTCACCGAAATTGCAGTTTTAATCCTTTATTTTGCCCTTATATTCGTCATTTTATCGAGACATGACCGAAAAAGGGAACGAAAGTGGATAATGTCACCGAAATTTCAATTTTTCCTACACTATATTGCCTATAATTTCGTCATTTTATCAAGAAATCATCGAAAAAAGCAAGGAAACCGGATAATTTTAGCGAAATTTCAAATTTATTTCTTCAATTTGCCTTAATTTTCGTCCTTTTATCGAGGTATGATCAAAAAGAGCAACCAAAAGGGATAATTTTGCCAAAATTTAATTTTTTTTATCTATTTTGTCTAAATATTTGTCATTTTATCGAGATGTGATCGATTAATGAAACTAAAACGGATATTTTTAGCGAAATTACTATTTTTTCCACTATTTTGACTTACATTTCGTCATTTTATCTAGATATGAGCGAAAAAAAACAAAAAAAAAACAGATAATTTTAGCAAAATTTCAATTCTTTACCTCTATATTGCCTTAATTTTCGTCATTTTATCGAGGTATGATCAAAAAAAGCAACCAAAACGGATAATTTCGCCAAAATTTAATTTTTTTATCTATTTTGCCTTAATATTTGTCATTTTATCGAGATGTGATCGAAAAATGAAACTAAAACGGATTTTTTTAGCGAAATTACTATTTTTCCCACTATTTTGACTTACATTTCGTCATTTTATCTAGATATGATCGAACAAAACAAAAAGAAAACAGATAATTTTAGCAAAATTTCAATTCTTGTCCTCTATTTTGCCTTAAATTTTGTCATTTTATCGAGAGATGAACGATAAATATAACGAAAACGGATACTTTTAGCGACATTTCAATCTTTTCCCCTATATTACCTTAATTTTCATCATTTCATCGAGATACGGTCGAAAATAGCAACGGAAACAGATAATTATATGAAAATTTCAATTTTTTCCTCTATTTTGCCTTAATTTTCGTCATATTGTCAATTATTTTCAAAGAAACTAACGAAAACGGATAATATCACCGAAATTTCGATTTTGATCCTTTATTTAAAACTTATTTTCGTCATTTCTTTGAGATATAATCGATAAAAGCAGCATAAATGGATAATCTTAGCGAAATTTCACTTCTTTTCCTCCATTTAGGCTCAATATTCGTCATTTTATCGAGATATGACCAAATTATAAAACGAAAACGGATAATTTTAGGAAAATTTTGATTTTTTTTCCTCAATTTTATTCCTTTAATTTTCCTTAATTTTCGTCATTTTATCGAGCCAATGATCGAAAAAAGCAACTAAAACGGATAATTTCGCCGATAAATTCATTTTTTATTCTCTATTTTGCCTTAAATTCGAAAAAACTTTGAGAAATTTCATTCGTTTAAAGTAGGGATCTTTCCTTATTTAAAAAAATATTTCAATAACAAAGAGTAAATTACGGAAAAGTGTTTGAAAAATTTATATTTTTTTCGAAATTTAAATATTTTTTGCTCTACGTTGCATAAAATGGGAAAAACCTAGTAATATTCGTACTCGTTTTAAATTCTTGCTTAAATCTTTTCATATTTTGATAAAACATCCATCTTTTCTGTAAATTACGAAATAATTGATCAGTTTAACCCATAAGATGCGGGAGTATTTTTCTCTCGCGACAGTCGTGTGCGGGAGGCAAGTTAGAGAAACGGTCCCTTCTCCTGGTGGGTCAGACTAATTGCAGCAGGCAGAAAACCCCCATAATCCGGGTAGACCATTTTCCGATGCCCTCGGTCAGCGGTTATTGTTCAAGACTTTTGGTTGTTCCTCTAACGTGGAAGCAATTGCCAATGATTTAATTGTCTAATTTTTTCCCTTGCTTTTAGCTGATTAATTTGATACCAAACAGTTAGTAGATACATTGATTTTTAACGAGTGAGGAAAATATGAAATTACGACTGCACTAAAAATCTTGGAATTACGCAGTAGCCGGAAAACCCCGGGGAAGGGTTTTCCACATTTAGGACAATGCAAAAGATTTTGTGAGGGTGCGTCTCATTCACAGGCACCACCATAAAATTGAGGAAGGCCAAGCATGGGCAAGGAAGAGCAGGTCAAACGTTTTAAAACATTTTTCCCGCAGTTCTCGCATACTGGCAGGAAAACGTTTTTATACGTTCCCCGCAGTTTAAGGGTTAAGGATTTTTTCGAAAATTTCACCTTTAATTGGCAAATTACGGAAAAATCGAAGATAACGGGGAATCGATTTCGAAAATTTATTGATTTTTTGGCCGTATTATACCTAGAATTCTATCAATCATGTCGATTATTGACTCATTTATACGATTTAAGCGAGATGGTTCCATATTTTAAGCAAAAAATCTTTTAGAACATTTTCAATTTCATGGGTGTTTTTTTTTTAATTTAGTGAAATTTACGAAGGATCGAAGATCGTAGCATGAGCATTCAATATTTTGAAAAACAATTCCACTAAAATAAGAAATTTTTACAAATAGTGACGAAAATTGGATATTATTTAGAAAAGCTTTTGGCATTATTATTTGCGTTACATTGGCGAAGTTATTTGGCGTTTTACTGCCTGTACTGTTAGGCATTTTTCGGATATTTTCTGAATTTCCCTGTATTTTTCCTTACCTTCGAAATACATTGTATTCAAATAATCGTTTTGATGAACTAAGCTGAGTTCCTTATATAGTTTGAATATAAATTACACTTATACATGTAAATTCCGGAACAATGGCCAAAATATAGGGTTTTGGAATTTTTTCATAGAGTTAGACTTCTGGTTGTCGACTCCAGGAAGTCAAATCCGTGATCATTGGAGTCATTGTGGTGATCGACTGCGGGAGATAAATTCCGGCAATTACATCCGCAAACCGACACCGTTATAGCGACTCTTTGAGGTCCTCTCCGGAGAGTCGGACACAATAACCTGAATTTGATAAACCAAAGTCGATAATCTGAGGTCTACAACACGAGGATGAGGCCCGAAGTTGATGACTGGATGAATATAACCCAAGGTCATTAACCCGAGGTCATTGACACATGGTGGAAGACTCGAGGTCAATGACCTTGACTCAATGACCCGAGGTCGATGACCCGAGGTCAATGACCCCAGGTCGATGACTCCAGGTCAATGACCAGAGGCAGATAACCAGAGGTCGATTTGAGGTCTATGACCTGAGGTCGATGACCTGAGGTCAATGACCTGAGGTCGATGACCTAAGGTCGATGACCTTAGGTCGATGACCCGAGGTCAATGACGCTAGGTCAACCCCCGGAGGTCGACACTGTGAGGTCGACTCCGGGCGCTCGAATCCGGGAGATTGACTCCGAGGGATCGACTACGGGAGGTCAACTCCGGGAGGTCGACTCCGGGAGGTTGACTCCGGGAGGTCGACTCCGGGAGGTCGACTCCGGGAGGTCGACTCCGGGAGGTCGACTCCGGAGGTCGATGATCCGAAATACCGAAAGACCCGAGGTTATTGACCCGAGGTCATAGACCCGAGGTCATAGACCCGAGGTCATTGACCCGAGGTCATTGACCCAAGGTCATTGACCCGAGGTCAAAGACGGGAGGTCATTGACCTGAGATCATTGACCCGAGGTCATAGAACAAAGGTCATTGACCCGAGGTCATAGACCCGAGGTCATTGACCCGAGGTCATGGACCCGAGGTCATTGACCCGAGGTCATAGACCCGAGGTCATTGACCCGAGGTCATAGACCCAAGGTCATTGACCCGAGGTCATAGACCTGAGGTCATTGACCCGAGGCCGATGGCCCAAGGTCGATGACCCAATGTCGATGACCCGTTGTCGGAGACCCAATGTCGTTTACTCGAGGTCGATAACATGAGGTCAATGTCTCCAGGTTTATCACCCGATGTCGATGAACCCTGGTCGATGACCTGAGGTTGATTCCGGGAGTTCTACTGAAGTAGAACGACTCCGGTAGGACATTTCTGAGAGTTTGACTCCGGTAGGTAAACTCGGTGTAGTCAAATTCGGGAAGTCAGTTAGAGTCCGAGAAGTCGATTACAATAATCGACTTATGGAGGCCGACTCCAGAATTTCGACGACATATGGTCGACTCCGGAGAGTTGGACCCTTAAACTGAACTCAATATCCGGAGGTCGATGACTCAATTTCTATGACCTGAGGATAAACACCCACTGATGGTGACTCTAGGTCTACGAGTCGAGGTCAATGAACCCAGGTCAAAATCTACTGCGAAATTTTCACTGTTTAGGCTATTATTTGATTAGCATTCGTTTAAACCTAGTCAAAAATGTACACATTTCGAAGATCTCAATGAGATGTGGCAAAGTGTCTAGCACTATTTTCATTTTTCTTCGGCAATACACGTAATAGACAGCCTAATCTATGCCTTTTTTAAGATTATAGTTTCTTTAATTTTATAACTTAATTTTTGACAATTTATCGAGATATGATCAAAAAAAGGAACGAAAACGGATAATTTCAAAGAAATTTCAAATTCCTTCGTCTCTGATGCCTATATTTTCGTTATTTTATCGAGATATGATCGAAAAAAATCAACTAAAATGCATAGTTTTGTGTAATTCAAATTTTTTTCCTCTATTCTGCCTTATACTTCGTCATTTTATCGAGATATCATCGAAAAAATGACGAAAACCGATAATTTGAGGTATATTTCAATTGTTTTCCTCTATTTTGCCTAAATATTTGTCATTATATCAAGATATGGTCAAACAAGGAAACAAAAACTGAAATTATTAACGAAATTTCAAATTTCTTTCTCTCTTTCGCCTTAATTTCCGTCATTCTATCGAGATATCATCGTAAAAAGCAACGAAACGTATAATTTCACTGAAATTTCCATTTTTTTCATATTATTTGCCTTATATTTCGTGATTTTATCGAGATATCATCGAGATTTCATTGAAAAAAGCAACTGAGACGAATAATTTTAGCAATTTTTAACTTCTTTTATACTATTTAGGCAAAATATTCATCATTTTATCGAGATATGATCGAAAAAAGCAACGAAAACGGATAATTTAACCAAAATTTCAATTTTTTTACCTCTAAATTGCCTTATATTTCGTGATATTATCGCGATATCATCGATAAAAGCAACTAAAACAGATAATATAAGTGTAATTTCTTTTTTTCATTTCATCTATTTTGACTTAATTTTCGTCATTTTATCGAGATATGACCGAAAAAATGAACGATAACGAATAATTGCATTGAAAATTCAATTAATGTACTATATTTCGACCTATTTTTTCGTAATTTTATCAAAATATGATTGAAAAAATTAACGAAAACGGATAATTTCACCGAAATTGCAGTTTTAATCCTTTATTTTGCCCTTATATTCGTCATTTTATCGAGACATGACCGAAAAAGGGAACGAAAGTGGATAATGTCACCGAAATTTCAATATTTCCTACACTATATTGCCTATAATTTCGTCATTTTATCAAGAAATCATCGAAAAAAGCAAGGAAACCGGATAATTTTAGCGAATTTTAAATTTATTTCTTCAATTTGCCTTAATTTTCGTCCTTTTATCGAGGTATGATCAAAAAGAGCAACCAAAAGGGATAATTTCGCCAAAATTTAATTTTTTTTATCTATTTTGTCTAAATATTTGTCATTTTATCGAGATGTGATCGATTAATGAAACTAAAACGGATATTTTTAGCGAAATTACTATTTTTTCCACTATTTTGACTTACATTTCGTCATTTTATCTAGATATGAGCGAAAAAAAAACAAAAAAAAAACAAAAAAAAAACAGATAATTTTAGCAAAATTTCAATTCTTTACCTCTATATTAGCTTAATTTTCGTCATTTTATCGAGGTATGATCAAAAAAAGCAACCAAAACGGATAATTTCGCCAAAATTTAATTTTTTTTTATCTATTTTGCCTTAATATTTTTCATTTTATCGAGATGTGATCGAAAAATGAAACTAAAACGGATTTTTTTAGCGAAATTACTATTTTTCCCACTATTTTGACTTACATTTCGTCATTTGATCTAGATATGATCGAACAAAACAAAAAGAAAACAGATAATTTTAGCAAAATTTCAATTCCCTTCCTCTATTTTGCCTTAAATTTTGTCATTTTATCGAGAGATGAACGATAAATATAACGAAAACGGATAATTTTAGCGACATTTCAATCTTTTCCCCTATATTGCCTTAATTTTCATCATTTCATCGAGATACGGTCGAAAATAGCAACGGAAACAGATAATTTTAGGAAAATTTCAATTTTTTCCTCTATTTTGCCTTAATTTTCGTCATATTGTCGAGTTATTTTCAAAGAAACTAACGAAAACGGATAATTTCACCGAAATTTCGATTTTGATCCTTTATTTAAAACTTATTTTCGTCATTTCTTTGAGATATAATCGATAAAAGCAGCATAAATGGATAATCTTAGCGAAATTTCACTTCTTTTCCTCCATTTAGGCTCAATATTCGTCATTTTATCGAGATATGACCAAATTATAAAACGAAAACGGATAATTTTAGGAAAATTTTGATTTTTTTTCCTCAATTTTATTCCTTTAATTTTCCTTAATTTTCGTCATTTTATCGAGCCAATGATCGAAAAAAGCAACTAAAACGGATAATTTCGCCGATAAATTCATTTTTTATTCTCTATTTTGCCTTAAATTCGAAAAAACTTTGAGAAATTTCATTCGTTTAAAGTAGGGATCTTTCCTTATTTAAAAAAATATTTCAATAACAAAGAGTAAATTACGGAAAAGTGTTTGAAAAATTTATATTTTTTTCGAAATTTAAATATTTTTTGCTCTACGTTGCATAAAATGGGAAAAACCTAGTAATATTCGTACTCGTTTTAAATTCTTGCTTAAATCTTTTCATATTTTGATAAAACATCCATCTTTTCTGTAAATTACGAAATAATTGATCAGTTTAACCCATAAGATGCGGGAGTATTTTTCTCTCGCGACAGTCGTGTGCGGGAGGCAAGTTAGAGAAACGGTCCCTTCTCCTGGTGGGTCAGACTAATTGCAGCAGGCAGAAAACCCCCATAATCCGGGTAGACCATTTTCCGATGCCCTCGGTCAGCGGTTATTGTTCAAGACTTTTGGTTGTTCCTCTAACGTGGAAGCAATTGCCAATGATTTAATTGTCTAATTTTTTCCCTTGCTTTTAGCTGATTAATTTGATACCAAACAGTTAGTAGATACATTGATTTTTAACGAGTGAGGAAAATATGAAATTACGACTGCACTAAAAATCTTGGAATTACGCAGTAGCCGGAAAACCCCGGGGAAGGGTTTTCCACATTTAGGACAATGCAAAAGATTTTGTGAGGGTGCGTCTCATTCACAGGCACCACCATAAAATTGAGGAAGGCCAAGCATGGGCAAGGAAGAGCAGGTCAAACGTTTTAAAACGTTTTTCCCGCAGTTCTCGCATACTGGCAGGAAAACGTTTTTATACGTTCCCCGCAGTTTAAGGGTTAAAGATTTTTTCGAAAATTTCACCTTTAATTGGCAAATTACGGAAAAATCGAAGATAACGGGGAATCGATTTCGAAAATTTATTGATTTTTTGGCCGTATTATACCTAGAATTCTATCAATCATGTGGAGTATTGACTCATTTATACGATTTAAGCGAGATGGTTCCATATTTTAAGCAAAAAATCTTTTAGAACATTTTCAATTTCATGGGTGTTTTTTTTTAATTTAGTGAAATTTACGAAGGATCGAAGATCGTAGCATGAGCATTCAATATTTTGAAAAACAATTCCACTAAAATAAGAAATTTTTACAAATAGTGACGAAAATTGGATATTATTTAGAAAAGCTTTTGGCATTATTATTTGCGTTACATTGGCGAAGTTATTTGGCGTTTTACTGCCTGTACTGTTAGGCATTTTTCGGATATTTTCTGAATTTCCCTGTATTTTTCCTTACCTTCGAAATACATTGTATTCAAATAATCGTTTTGATGAACTAAGCTGAGTTCCTTATATAGTTTGAATATAAATTACACTTATACATGTAAATTCCGGAACAATGGCCAAAATATAGGGTTTTGGAATTTTTTCATAGAGTTAGACTTCTGGTTGTCGACTCCAGGAAGTCAAATCCGTGAGGAAATCTCAGGGAGGTCAACTCCTGGAATTCGACTCCTAGTGGTCAACTGCGTGAGCTCGATTCCGGGAGGTCGACTCCGTGAGTTCGACTCTGGTAGTTCAACTGCGGTAGGTCGGTTCCAGGAGCTTGACCATTGGTGATCGACTGCGGGAGATAAATTCCGGCAATTACATCCGCAAACCGACTCCGTTATAGCGACTCTTTGAGGTCCTCTCCGGAGAGTCGGACACAATAACCTGAATTTGATAAACCAAAGTCGATAATCTGAGGTCTACAACACGAGGATGAGACCCGAAGTTGATGACTGGATGAATATAACCCAAGGTCATTAACCCGAGGTCATTGACACATGGTGGAAGACTCGAGGTTAATGACCTTGACTCAATGACCCGAGGTCGATGACCCGAGGTCAATGACCCCAGGTCGATGACTCCAGGTCAATGACCCGAGGCAGATAACCAGAGGTCGATGATTTGAGGTCTATGACCTGAGGTCGATGACCTGAGGTCAATGACCTGAGGTCGATGACCTTAGGTCGATGACCTTAGGTCGATGACCCGGTGTCAATGACCTTAGGTCGATGACCTTAGGTCGATGACCCGAGGTAAATGACGCTAGGTCAACCCCCGGAGGTCGACACTGTGAGGTCGACTCCGGGCGCTCGAATCCGGGAGATTGACTCCGAGGGATCGACTACGGGAGGTCGACTCCGGGAGGTCGACTCCGGGAGGTTGACTCCGGGAGGTCGACTCCGGGAGGTCGACTCCGGGAGGTCGACTCCGGATGGTTGACTCCGGGAGGTCGACCCCGGAAGGTCGACACCGTGAGGTCGACTCCGGGAGGTCGACTCCGGGAGGTCGACTCCAGGAGGTCGACTCCGGAAGGTCGACTTCGGGAGGTCGACTCCGGGAGGTCGACTCCGGGAGGTCGACTCCGGGAGGTCGACTCCAGGAGGTCGACTCCGGGAGGTCGACTCCGGGAGGTCGACTTCAGGGGGTCGATGATCCGAAATACCGAAAGACCCGAGGTTATTGACCCGAGGTCATATACCCGAGGTCATTGACCCGAGGTCATTGACCCGAGGTCATAGACGGAAGGTCATAGACGGGAGGTCATTGACCTGAGATCATTGACCCGAGGTCATAGACCAAAGGTCATTGACCCGAGGTCATAGACCCGAGGTCATTGACCCGAAGTCATGGACCCGAGGTCATTGACCCGAGGTCATTGACCCGAGGTCATAGACCCGAGGTCATTGACCCGAGGTCATTGACCCGAGGTCATAGACCCGAGGTCATTGACCCGAGGTCATTGACCCGAGGTCATAGACCCAAGGTCATTGACCCGAGGTCATAGACCTGAGGTCATTGACCCGAGGCCGATGGCCCAAGGTCGATGACCCAATGTCGATGACCCGTTGTCGGAGACCCAATGTCGTTTACTCGAGGTCGATAACATGAGGTCAATGTCTCCAGGTTTATCACCCGATGTCGATGAACCCTGGTCGATGACCTGAGGTTGATTCCGGGAGTTCTACTGAAGTAGAACGACTCCGGTAGGACATTTCTGAGAGTTTGACTCCGGTAGGTAAACTCGGTGTAGTCAAATTCGTGAAGTCAGTTGGAGTCCGAGAAGTCGATTACAATAATCGACTTATGGAGGCCGACTCCAGAATTTCGACGACATATGGTCGACTCCGGAGAGTTGGACCCTTAAACTGAACTCAATATCCAGAGGTCGATGACTCAATTTCTATGACCTGAGGATAAACACCCACTGATGGTGACTTGAGGTCTACGAGTCGAGGTCAATGAACCCAGGTCAAAATCTACTGCGAAATTTTCACTGTTTAGGCTATTATTTGATTAGCATTCGTTTAAACATAGTCAAAAATGTACACATTTCTAAGATCTCAATGAGATGTGGCAAAGTGTCTAGCACTATTTTCATTTTTCTTCGGCAATACACGTAATAGACAGCCTAATCTATGCCTTTTTTAAGATTATAGTTTCTTTAATTTTATAACTTAATTTTTGACAATTTATCGAGATATGATCAAAAAAAGGAACGAAAACGGATAATTTCAAAGAAATTTCAAATTCCTTCGTCTCTGATGCCTATATTTTCGTTATTTTATCGAGATATGATCGAAAAAAATCAACTTAAATGCATAGTTTTGTGTAATTCAAATTTTTTTCCTCTATTCTGCCTTATACTTCGTCATTTTATCGAGATATCATCGAAAAAGTGACGAAAACCGATAATTTGAGGTATATTTAATTTTTTTCCTCTATTTTGCCTAAATATTTGTCATTATATCAAGATATGGTCAAAAAAGGAAACAAAAACTGAAATTATTAACGAAATTTCAAATTTCTTTCTCTCTTTCGCCTTAATTTCCGTCATTCTATCGAGATATCATCGTAAAAAGCAACGAAACGTATAATTTCACTGAAATTTCCATTTTTTTCATATTATTTGCCTTATATTTCGTGATTTTATCGAGATATCATCGAGATTTCATTGAAAAAAGCAACTGATACGAATAATTTTAGCAATTTTTAACTTCTTTTCCACTATTTAGGCAAAAAATTCATCATTTTATCGAGATATGATCGAAAAAAGCAACGAAAACGGATAATTTAACCAAAATTTCAATTTTTTTACCTCTAAATTGCCTTATATTTCGTGATATTATCGCGATATCATCGATAAAAGCAACTAAAACAGATAATATAAGTGTAATTTCTTTTTTTCATTTCATCTATTTTGACTTAATTTTCGTCATTTTATCGAGATATGACCGAAAAAATGAACGATAACGAATAATTGCATCGAAAATTCAATTAATGTACTATATTTCGACCTATTTTTTCGTAATTTTATCAAAATATGATTGAAAAAATTAACGAAAACGGATAATTTCACCGAAATTGCAGTTTTAATCCTTTATTTTGCCCTTATATTCGTCATTTTATCGAGACATGACCGAAAAAGGGAACGAAAGTGGATAATGTCACCGAAATTTCAATTTTTCCTACACTATATTGCCTATAATTTCGTCATTTTATCAAGAAATCATCGAAAAAAGCAAGGAAACCGGATAATTTTAGCGAAATTTCAAATTTATTTCTTCAATTTGCCTTAATTTTCGTCCTTTTATCGAGGTATGATCAAAAAGAGCAACCAAAAGGGATAATTTTGCCAAAATTTAATTTTTTTTATCTATTTTGTCTAAATATTTGTCATTTTATCGAGATGTGATCGATTAATGAAACTAAAACGGATATTTTTAGCGAAATTACTATTTTTTCCACTATTTTGACTTACATTTCGTCATTTTATCTAGATATGAGCGAAAAAAAACAAAAAAAAAACAGATAATTTTAGCAAAATTTCAATTCTTTACCTCTATATTGCCTTAATTTTCGTCATTTTATCGAGGTATGATCAAAAAAAGCAACCAAAACGGATAATTTCGCCAAAATTTAATTTTTTTATCTATTTTGCCTTAATATTTGTCATTTTATCGAGATGTGATCGAAAAATGAAACTAAAACGGATTTTTTTAGCGAAATTACTATTTTTCCCACTATTTTGACTTACATTTCGTCATTTTATCTAGATATGATCGAACAAAACAAAAAGAAAACAGATAATTTTAGCAAAATTTCAATTCTTGTCCTCTATTTTGCCTTAAATTTTGTCATTTTATCGAGAGATGAACGATAAATATAACGAAAACGGATACTTTTAGCGACATTTCAATCTTTTCCCCTATATTACCTTAATTTTCATCATTTCATCGAGATACGGTCGAAAATAGCAACGGAAACAGATAATTATATGAAAATTTCAATTTTTTCCTCTATTTTGCCTTAATTTTCGTCATATTGTCAATTATTTTCAAAGAAACTAACGAAAACGGATAATATCACCGAAATTTCGATTTTGATCCTTTATTTAAAACTTATTTTCGTCATTTCTTTGAGATATAATCGATAAAAGCAGCATAAATGGATAATCTTAGCGAAATTTCACTTCTTTTCCTCCATTTAGGCTCAATATTCGTCATTTTATCGAGATATGACCAAATTATAAAACGAAAACGGATAATTTTAGGAAAATTTTGATTTTTTTTCCTCAATTTTATTCCTTTAATTTTCCTTAATTTTCGTCATTTTATCGAGCCAATGATCGAAAAAAGCAACTAAAACGGATAATTTCGCCGATAAATTCATTTTTTATTCTCTATTTTGCCTTAAATTCGAAAAAACTTTGAGAAATTTCATTCGTTTAAAGTAGGGATCTTTCCTTATTTAAAAAAATATTTCAATAACAAAGAGTAAATTACGGAAAAGTGTTTGAAAAATTTATATTTTTTTCGAAATTTAAATATTTTTTGCTCTACGTTGCATAAAATGGGAAAAACCTAGTAATATTCGTACTCGTTTTAAATTCTTGCTTAAATCTTTTCATATTTTGATAAAACATCCATCTTTTCTGTAAATTACGAAATAATTGATCAGTTTAACCCATAAGATGCGGGAGTATTTTTCTCTCGCGACAGTCGTGTGCGGGAGGCAAGTTAGAGAAACGGTCCCTTCTCCTGGTGGGTCAGACTAATTGCAGCAGGCAGAAAACCCCCATAATCCGGGTAGACCATTTTCCGATGCCCTCGGTCAGCGGTTATTGTTCAAGACTTTTGGTTGTTCCTCTAACGTGGAAGCAATTGCCAATGATTTAATTGTCTAATTTTTTCCCTTGCTTTTAGCTGATTAATTTGATACCAAACAGTTAGTAGATACATTGATTTTTAACGAGTGAGGAAAATATGAAATTACGACTGCACTAAAAATCTTGGAATTACGCAGTAGCCGGAAAACCCCGGGGAAGGGTTTTCCACATTTAGGACAATGCAAAAGATTTTGTGAGGGTGCGTCTCATTCACAGGCACCACCATAAAATTGAGGAAGGCCAAGCATGGGCAAGGAAGAGCAGGTCAAACGTTTTAAAACATTTTTCCCGCAGTTCTCGCATACTGGCAGGAAAACGTTTTTATACGTTCCCCGCAGTTTAAGGGTTAAGGATTTTTTCGAAAATTTCACCTTTAATTGGCAAATTACGGAAAAATCGAAGATAACGGGGAATCGATTTCGAAAATTTATTGATTTTTTGGCCGTATTATACCTAGAATTCTATCAATCATGTCGATTATTGACTCATTTATACGATTTAAGCGAGATGGTTCCATATTTTAAGCAAAAAATCTTTTAGAACATTTTCAATTTCATGGGTGTTTTTTTTTTAATTTAGTGAAATTTACGAAGGATCGAAGATCGTAGCATGAGCATTCAATATTTTGAAAAACAATTCCACTAAAATAAGAAATTTTTACAAATAGTGACGAAAATTGGATATTATTTAGAAAAGCTTTTGGCATTATTATTTGCGTTACATTGGCGAAGTTATTTGGCGTTTTACTGCCTGTACTGTTAGGCATTTTTCGGATATTTTCTGAATTTCCCTGTATTTTTCCTTACCTTCGAAATACATTGTATTCAAATAATCGTTTTGATGAACTAAGCTGAGTTCCTTATATAGTTTGAATATAAATTACACTTATACATGTAAATTCCGGAACAATGGCCAAAATATAGGGTTTTGGAATTTTTTCATAGAGTTAGACTTCTGGTTGTCGACTCCAGGAAGTCAAATCCGTGATCATTGGAGTCATTGTGGTGATCGACTGCGGGAGATAAATTCCGGCAATTACATCCGCAAACCGACACCGTTATAGCGACTCTTTGAGGTCCTCTCCGGAGAGTCGGACACAATAACCTGAATTTGATAAACCAAAGTCGATAATCTGAGGTCTACAACACGAGGATGAGGCCCGAAGTTGATGACTGGATGAATATAACCCAAGGTCATTAACCCGAGGTCATTGACACATGGTGGAAGACTCGAGGTCAATGACCTTGACTCAATGACCCGAGGTCGATGACCCGAGGTCAATGACCCCAGGTCGATGACTCCAGGTCAATGACCAGAGGCAGATAACCAGAGGTCGATTTGAGGTCTATGACCTGAGGTCGATGACCTGAGGTCAATGACCTGAGGTCGATGACCTAAGGTCGATGACCTTAGGTCGATGACCCGAGGCCAATGACGCTAGGTCAACCCCCGGAGGTCGACACTGTGAGGTCGACTCCGGGCGCTCGAATCCGGGAGATTGACTCCGAGGGATCGACTACGGGAGGTCAACTCCGGGAGGTCGACTCCGGGAGGTTGACTCCGGGAGGTCGACTCCGGGAGGTCGACTCCGGGAGGTCGACTCCGGGAGGTCGACTCCGGAGGTCGATGATCCGAAATACCGAAAGACCCGAGGTTATTGACCCGAGGTCATAGACCCGAGGTCATAGACCCGAGGTCATTGACCCAAGGTCATTGACCCGAGGTCAAAGACGGGAGGTCATTGACCTGAGATCATTGACCCGAGGTCATAGAACAAAGGTCATTGACCCGAGGTCATAGACCCGAGGTCATTGACCCGAGGTCATGGACCCGAGGTCATTGACCCGAGGTCATAGACCCGAGGTCATTGACCCGAGGTCATAGACCCAAGGTCATTGACCCGAGGTCATAGACCTGAGGTCATTGACCCGAGGCCGATGGCCCAAGGTCGATGACCCAATGTCGATGACCCGTTGTCGGAGACCCAATGTCGTTTACTCGAGGTCGATAACATGAGGTCAATGTCTCCAGGTTTATCACCCGATGTCGATGAACCCTGGTCGATGACCTGAGGTTGATTCCGGGAGTTCTACTGAAGTAGAACGACTCCGGTAGGACATTTCTGAGAGTTTGACTCCGGTAGGTAAACTCGGTGTAGTCAAATTCGGGAAGTCAGTTAGAGTCCGAGAAGTCGATTACAATAATCGACTTATGGAGGCCGACTCCAGAATTTCGACGACATATGGTCGACTCCGGAGAGTTGGACCCTTAAACTGAACTCAATATCCGGAGGTCGATGACTCAATTTCTATGACCTGAGGATAAACACCCACTGATGGTGACTCTAGGTCTACGAGTCGAGGTCAATGAACCCAGGTCAAAATCTACTGCGAAATTTTCACTGTTTAGGCTATTATTTGATTAGCATTCGTTTAAACCTAGTCAAAAATGTACACATTTCGAAGATCTCAATGAGATGTGGCAAAGTGTCTAGCACTATTTTCATTTTTCTTCGGCAATACACGTAATAGACAGCCTAATCTATGCCTTTTTTAAGATTATAGTTTCTTTAATTTTATAACTTAATTTTTGACAATTTATCGAGATATGATCAAAAAAAGGAACGAAAACGGATAATTTCAAAGAAATTTCAAATTCCTTCGTCTCTGATGCCTATATTTTCGTTATTTTATCGAGATATGATCGAAAAAAATCAACTAAAATGCATAGTTTTGTGTAATTCAAATTTTTTTCCTCTATTCTGCCTTATACTTCGTCATTTTATCGAGATATCATCGAAAAAATGACGAAAACCGATAATTTGAGGTATATTTCAATTGTTTTCCTCTATTTTGCCTAAATATTTGTCATTATATCAAGATATGGTCAAACAAGGAAACAAAAACTGAAATTATTAACGAAATTTCAAATTTCTTTCTCTCTTTCGCCTTAATTTCCGTCATTCTATCGAGATATCATCGTAAAAAGCAACGAAACGTATAATTTCACTGAAATTTCCATTTTTTTCATATTATTTGCCTTATATTTCGTGATTTTATCGAGATATCATCGAGATTTCATTGAAAAAAGCAACTGAGACGAATAATTTTAGCAATTTTTAACTTCTTTTATACTATTTAGGCAAAATATTCATCATTTTATCGAGATATTATCGAAAAAAGCAACGAAAACGGATAATTTAACCAAAATTTCAATTTTTTTACCTCTAAATTGCCTTATATTTCGTGATATTATCGCGATATCATCGATAAAAGCAACTAAAACAGATAATATAAGTGTAATTTCTTTTTTTCATTTCATCTATTTTGACTTAATTTTCGTCATTTTATCGAGATATGACCGAAAAAATGAACGATAACGAATAATTGCATTGAAAATTCAATTAATGTACTATATTTCGACCTATTTTTTCGTAATTTTATCAAAATATGATTGAAAAAATTAACGAAAACGGATAATTTCACCGAAATTGCAGTTTTAATCCTTTATTTTGCCCTTATATTCGTCATTTTATCGAGACATGACCGAAAAAGGGAACGAAAGTGGATAATGTCACCGAAATTTCAATATTTCCTACACTATATTGCCTATAATTTCGTCATTTAACAAGAAATCATCGAAAAAAGCAACGAAACCGGATAATTTTAGCGAAATTTCAAATTTATTTCTTCAATTTGCCTTAATTTTCGTCCTTTTATCGAGGTATGATCAAAAAGAGCAACCAAAAGGGATAATTTCGCCAAAATTTAATTTTTTTTATCTATTTTGTCTAAATATTTGTCATTTTATCGAGATGTGATCGATTAATGAAACTAAAACGGATATTTTTAGCGAAATTACTATTTTTTCCACTATTTTGACTTACATTTCGTCATTTTATCTAGATATGAGCGAAAAAAAAACAAAAAAAAAAACAAAAAAAAAACAGATAATTTTAGCAAAATTTCAATTCTTTACCTCTATATTAGCTTAATTTTCGTCATTTTATCGAGGTATGATCAAAAAAAGCAACCAAAACGGATAATTTCGCCAAAATTTAATTTTTTTTTATTTATTTTGCCTTAATATTTTTCATTTTATCGAGATGTGATCGAAAAATGAAACTAAAACGGATTTTTTTAGCGAAATTACTATTTTTCCCACTATTTTGACTTACATTTCGTCATTTGATCTAGATATGATCGAACAAAACAAAAAGAAAACAGATAATTTTAGCAAAATTTCAATTCCCTTCCTCTATTTTGCCTTAAATTTTGTCATTTTATCGAGAGATGAACGATAAATATAACGAAAACGGATAATTTTAGCGACATTTCAATCTTTTCCCCTATATTGCCTTAATTTTCATCATTTCATCGAGATACGGTCGAAAATAGCAACGGAAACAGATAATTTTAGGAAAATTTCAATTTTTTCCTCTATTTTGCCTTAATTTTCGTCATATTGTCGAGTTATTTTCAAAGAAACTAACGAAAACGGATAATTTCACCGAAATTTCGATTTTGATCCTTTATTTAAAACTTATTTTCGTCATTTCTTTGAGATATAATCGATAAAAGCAGCTGAAATGGATAATCTTAGCGAAATTTCACTTCTTTTCCTCCATTTAGGCTCAATATTCGTCATTTTATCGAGATATGACCAAATTATAAAACGAGAACGGATAATTTTAGGAAAATTTCGATTTTTCTTCATCAATTTTATTCGTTCAATTTTCCTTAATTTTCGTCATTTTATCGAGCCAATGATCGAAAAAAGCAACTAAAACGGATAATTTCGCCGAAAAATTCATTTTTTATTCTCTATTTTGCCTTAAATTCGAAAAAACTTTGAGAAATTTCATTCGTTTAAAGTAGGGATCTTTCCTTATTTTAAAAAATATTTCAATAACAAAGAGTAAATTACGGAAAAGTGTTTGAAAAATTTATATTTTTTTCGAAATTTAAATATTTTTTGCTCTACGTTGCATAAAATGGGAAAAACCTAGTAATATTCGTACTCGTTTTAAATTCTTGCTTAAATCTTTCCATATTTTGATAAAACATCCATCTTTTCTGTAAATTACGAAACATTTGATCAGTTTAAGGAATTTTTTGAAAATTTCACCTTTAATTGGCAAATTACGGAAAAATCGAAGAAAACGGGGAATCGATTTCGAACATTTATTGATTTTTTGGCCGTATTATACCTAGAATTCTATCAATCATGTGGAGTATTGACTCATTTATACGATTTAAGCGAGATGGTTCCATATTTTAAGCAAAAAATCTTTTAGAACATTTTCAATTTCATGGGTGTTTTTTTTATTTACAGAAATTTACGAAGGATCGAAGATCGTAGCAAGAGCATTCAATATTTTGAAAAACAATTCCACTAAAATAAGAAATTTTTACAAATAGTGACGAAAATTGGATATTATTTAGAAAATCTTTTGGCATTATTATTTGCGTTACATTGGCGAAGTTATTTGGCGTCTTACAGCCTGTACTGTTAGGCATTTTTCGGATATTTTCTGAATTTCCCTGTATTTTTCCTTACCTTCGAAATACATTGTATTCAAATAATCGTTTTGATGACCTAAGCTGAGTTCCTTATATAGTTTGAATATAAATTACACTTATACATGTAAATTCCGGAACAATGGCCAAATATAGGGTTTTGGAATTTTTTCATAGAGTTAGACTTCTGGTTGTCGACTCCAGGAAGTCAAATCCGTGAGGAAATCTCAGGGAGGTCAACTCCTGGAAATCGACTCCTAGTGGTCAACTGCGCGAGCTCGATTCCGGGAGGTCGACTCCGTGAGTTCGACTCTGGTAGTTCAACTGCGGTAGGTCGGTTCCAGGAGCTTGACCATTGGTGATCGACTGCGGGAGATAAATTCCGGCAATTACATCCGCAAACCGACACCGTTATAAAAACTCTTTGAGGTCCCCTCCGGAGAGTCGGACACAATAACCTGAATTTGATAAACCAAAGTCGATAATCTGAGGCCTACAACACGAGGATGAAGACCCGAAGTTGATGACTGGATGAATATAACCCAAGGTCATTAACCCGAGGTCATTGACACGTGGTGGATGACTCGAGGTCAATGACCTTAACTCAATGACCCGAAGTCGATGACCCGAGGTCAATGACCCCAGGTCGATGACTCCAGGTCAATGACACGAGGCAGATAACCAGAGGTAGATGATTTGAGGTCGATGACCTGAGGTCGATGACCTGAGGTCAATGACCTGAGGTCAATGACCTTAGGTCGATGACCTGAGGTCGATGACCCGAGGTCAATGACGCTAGGTCAACCCCCGGAGGTCGACACTGTGAGGTCGACTCCGGGCGCTCGAATCCGGGAGATTGACTCCGAGGGATCGACTACGGGAGGTCGACACCGGAAGATCAACTCCGGGAGGTTGACTCCGGGAGGTCGACTCCGGGAGGTCGACTCCTGGAGATCGACTCCGAGATCTCCACTCTGGGAGATTGACTCCGGGAGGTCGACTACGGGAGGTCGACTCCGGAAGGTCGACTCCGGGAGGTCGACTCCGGGAGGTCGACTCAGGATGGTTGACTCCGGGAGGTTGACCCCGAAAGGTCGACTCCGGGAGGTTGACTCAGGAAGGATGACTCCGTGAGGTCGACTCCGGGAGGTCAACTCCGGGAGGTCGACTCCGGAAGGTCGACTCCGGGAGGTCGACTCTGGCGGGTCGACTCTGGGAGGTCGACTCCGGGAGGTCGACTCCGGGAGGTCGACTCCGGAAGGTCGACTTCGGGAGGTCGACTCCGGGAGGTCGACTCCGGGAGGTCGACTCCGGGAGGACGACTCCGGGAGGTCGACTCCGGGAGGTCGACTCCGGGAGGACGACTCCGGGAGGTCGACTCCGGGAGGTCAACTCCGTGAGGTTGACTCCGGAAGGTCGACTCCGGGAGGTCACCTCAGGGAGGTCGATGATCCGAAATACCGAAAGACCCGAGGTCATTGACCCGAGGTCATAGATGGGAGGTCATTGACCCGAGATCATTGACCCGAGGTCATAGATCAAAGGTCATTGACCCGAGGTCATTGACCCGAGGTCATGGACCCGAGGTCATTGACCCGAGGTCTTAGACCCGAGGTCATTGACCCGAGGTCATTGACCTGAGGCCGATGGCCCAAGGTCGATGACCCAATGTCGATGACCCGTTGTCGGAGACCCAATGTCGTTTACTCGAGGTCGATAACATGAGGTCAATGTCTCGAGGTTTATCACCCGATGTCGATGAACCCTGGTCGATGACCTGAGGTTGACTTTGGGAGTTCTACTACGAAGTATATTTTCGTTATTTTATTGAGATATGATCGAAAAAAATCAACTAAAATGCATAGTTTTGTGTAATTCAAATTTTTTTCCTCTATTATGCCTTATACTTCGTCGTTTTATCGAGATATCATCGAAAAAGTGACGAAAACCGATAATTTGAGGTATATTTAATTTTTTTCCTCTTTTTTGCCTAAATATTTGTCATTATATCAAGATATGGTCAAAAAAGGAAACGAAAACTGAAATTATTAACGAAATTTCAAATTTCTTTCTCTCCTTCGCCTTAATTTCCGTCATTCTATCGAGATATCATCGTAAAAAGCAACGAAACGTATAATTTCACTGAAATTTCCATTTTTTTCATCTTATTTGCCTTATATTTCGTGATTTTATCGAGATATCATCGAGATTTCATTGAAAAAGCAACTGATAAGAATAATTTTAGCAATTTTTAACTTCTATTCCACTATTTAGGCAAAAAATTCGTTATTTTATCGAGATATGATCGAAAAAAGCAACGAAAACGGATAATTTCACCAAAATTTCAATTTTTTTACCTCTAATTTGCCTTATATTTCGTGATATTATCGCGATATCATCGATAAAAGCAACTAAAACAGATAATATAAGTGTAATTTCTTTTTTTCATTTCATCTATTTTGTCTTAATTTTCGTCATTTTATCGAGATATGACCGAAAAAAGGAACGATAACGGATAATTATATCGAAAATTCAATTAATGTACTATATATCGACCTATTTTTTCGTAATTTTATCAAAATATGATCGAAAAAATCAAGAAAAACGGATAATTTCACCGAAATTACAGTTTTAATCCTTTATTTTGCCCTTATATTCGTCATTTTATCGAGACATGACCGAAAAAGGGAACGAAAGTGGATAATATCACCGAAATTTCAATTTTTCCTCTACTATATTGCCTTTAATTTCGTCATTTTATCAAGAAATCTTCGAAAAAAGCAACGAAAACCGATAATTTGAGGTATATTTAATTTTTTTCCTCTTTTTTGCCTAAATATTTGTCATTATATCAAGATATGGTCAAAATAGGAAACGAAAACTGAAATTATTAACGAAATTTCAAATTTCTTTCTCTCCTTCGCCTTAATTTCCGTCATTCTATCGAGATATCATCGTAAAAAGCAACGAAACGTATAATTTCACTGAAATTTCCATTTTTTTCATCTTATTTGCCTTATATTTCGTGATTTTATCGAGATATCATCGAGATTTCATTGAAAAAGCAACAGATAAGAATAATTTTAGCAATTTTTAACTTCTATTCCACTATTTAGGCAAAAAATTCGTTATTTTATCGAGATATGATCGAAAAAAGCAACGAAAACGGATAATTTCACCAAAATTTCAATTTTTTTACCTCTAATTTGCCTTATATTTCGTGATATTATCGCGATATCATCGATAAAAGCAACTAAAACAGATAATATAAGTGTAATTTCTTTTTTTCATTTCATCTATTTTGTCTTAATTTTCGTCATTTTATCGAGATATGACCGAAAAAAGGAACGATAACGGATAATTATATCGAAAATTCAATTAATGTACTATATATCGACCTATTTTTTCGTAATTTTATCAAAATATGATCGAAAAAATCAACAAAAACGGATAATTTCACCGAAATTACAGTTTTAATCCTTTATTTTGCCCTTATATTCGTCATTTTATCGAGATATGACCGAAAAAGGGAACGAAAGTGGATAATATCACCGAAATTTCAATTTTTCCTCTACTATATTGCCTTTAATTTCGTCATTTTATCAAGAAATCTTCGAAAAAAGCAACGAAAACGGATAATTTTAGCGAAGTTTCGATTTCTTTTTCAATTTTGTCCTTATTTTCGTTCTTTTATCGAGATAAGAACAAAAAAGCAACGAAAACGGATAGTTCCACCGAAATTAATTCTTTTTCTCTATTTTGCCTACATTTTCGTAATTTTCTCGAGATCTGTTCAAAAAAGCAACGAAAACGGATAATTTTAGGAAAATTTCAATTTTTTCCTCTATTTTGCCTTAATTTTCGTCATATTGTCGAGTTATTTTCAAAGAAACTAACGAAAACGGATAATTTCACCGAAATTTCGATTTTGATCCTTTATTTAAAACTTATTTTCGTCATTTCATTGAGATATAATCGATAAAAGCAGCTGAAATGGATAATCTTAGCGAAATTTCACTTCTTTTCCTCCATTTAGGCTCAATATTCGTCATTTTTTCGAGATATGACCAAAAAATTAAACGAAAACTGATAATATTAGGAAAATTTCGATTTTTTTTCCTCAATTTTATTCGTTCAATTTTCCTTAATTTTCGTCATTTTATCGAGCCATGATCGAAAAAAGCAACTAAAACGGATAATTTCGCCGAAAAATTCATTTTTTATTCTATATTTTGCCTTAAATTCGACAATACTTTGAGAAATTTCATTCGTTTAAAGTAGGGATCTTTCCTTATTTTAAAAAATATTTCAATAACAAAGAGTAAATTACGGAAAAGTGTTTGAAAAATTTATATTTATTGACTCCGAGGGATCGAATACGGGAGGTCGACACCGGAAGATCAACTCCGGGAGGTTGACTCCGGGAGGTCGACTCCAGGAGGTCGACTCCGGGAGATCGACTCCTAGATCTCCACTCTGGGAGATTGACTCCGGGAGGTCAACTATGGGAGGTCGACTCCGGGAGGTAGACTCCGGGAGGTCGACTCCGGGAGGTCGACTCCGGGAGGTCAACTCCGGGAGGTCGACTCTGGATGGTAGACTCCGGGAGGTCGACCCCGGAAGGTCGACTCCGGGAGATCGACTCCGGAAGGTCGACTCCGTGAGGTCGACTCCGGGAGGTCGACTCCGGGAGGTCGACTCCGGGAGGTTGGCTCCGGGAGGTCGACTCTGGGAGGTCGACGCCGGGAGGTTGACTCCGGGAGGTCGACTCCGGGAGGTCGACTTTGGGAGGTCGACTCCGGGAGGTCGACTCCGGGAGGTCGACTCCGGATGGTTCTACCTTGGTTCTACCTTGGGCAATCGGCCTCGGGTCAATGACCCAATGTCGATGACCCGTTGTCGGAGACCCAATGTCGTTTACTCGAGGTCGATAACATGAGGTCAATGTCTCGAGGTTTATCACCCGATGTCGATGAACCCTGGTCGATGACCTGAGGTTGACTCCGGGAGTTCTACTGAAGTAGAACGACTCCGGTAGGACATTTCTGAGAGTTTGACTCCGGTAGGTAAACTCGGTGTAGTCAAATTCGGGAAGTCAGTTAGAGTCCGAGAAGTCGATTACAATAATCGACTTATGGAGGCCGACTCCAGAATTTCGACGACATATGGTCGACTCCGGAGAGTTGGACCCTTAAACTGAACTCAATATCCGGAGGTCGATGACTCAATTTCTATGACCTGAGGATAAACACCCACTGATGGTGACTCGAGGTCTACGAGTCGAGGTCAACTCCTGGAAGTCGACTCCTAGCGGTGAACTGCGTGAGGTCGATTCCGGGAGGTCGACTCCGTGAGTTCGACTCCGGTAGTTCAACTGAGGTAGGTCTGTTCCAGGAGCTTGACCATTGGTGATCGACTACGGGAGATAAATTCCGGCAATTACATCCGCAAACCGACTCCGTTATAGCGACTCTTTGAGGTCCTCCCCGGAGAGTCGGACACAATAACCTGAATTTGATAAACCAAGGTCGATAATCTGAGGTCTACAACACGAGGATGAAGACCCGAAGTTGATGACTGGATGAATATAACCCAAGGTCATTAACCCGAGGTCATTGACACGAGGTGAATGACCCGAGGTCAATGACCTTAATTCAATGACCCGAGGTCGATGACCCGAGGTCCATGACAACAGGTCAATGACGCCAGGTCGATCACTCCAGGTCAATGACCTGAGGTAGATAACCAGAGATCGATGATTTGAGGTCGATGACCTGAGGTCGATGACTTGAGGTCAATGACCTGAGGTCGATGACCTGAAGTCGATGACCTGAGGTCGATGACCTGAGGTCGATGACCTGAGGTCGATGAGCTGAGATCGATGGCCCGTGGTCGATAACGCTAGGTCAACCCCCGGAGGTCGACACTGTGAGGTCGACTCCGGGCGCTTAATCCGGGAGGTCGTCTCCGGGAGGTTGACTCCGGGAGGTCGACTACTGGAGGTCGACTCCGTGAGATCAACTCCGGAAGGTCGACTCCGGGAGATCAAATCCGGGAGATTGACTCCGAGATCTCGACTCTGGGAGATTGACTCCGGAAGGTCGACTACGGGAGGTTGACTCCGGGAGGTCGTCTACGGGAGTATGAAACCGGGAGATCGACTCTGGGTGGTGAACTCCGGGAATCGTCTCCTGGAGGTCACCTCAGTGAGGTCGATGATCCGAAATACCGAGGGGACCCGAGGTAATTGACCCGAGGTCATTGACCCGAGGTCATTCACCTGAGGTCATAGATCCGAGGTCATTGACCAGAGATCATAGACCCGAGGTCATAGACCCGAGGTCATTGACCCTAGGTTATTGACCAGAGGTCATTGACCCGAGGTCATGGACCCGAGGTCATTGACCCGAGGTCATAGTCCCGACGTCGTTGACCCGAGGTCATAGACCCGAGGTCGTTGACCCGAGGTCATTGACCCGAGGCCGATTGCCCAAGGTCGATGACCCAATGTCGATGACCCGTGGTCGGAGACCCAATGTCGTTGACTCGAGGTCGATAACATGACGTCAATGTCTCGAGGTTTATCACCCGATGTCGATGAACCCTGGTCGATGACCTGAGGTTGACTCCGGGAGTTCTACTGAAGTAGAACGACTCCGGTAGGACATTTCTGAGAGTTTGACTCCGGTAGGTAAACTCGGTGTAGTCAAATTCGGGAAGTCAGTTGGAGTCCGAGAAGTCGATTTCAATAATCGACTCATGAAGGCCGGCTCCAGAATTTCGACTACATATGGTCGATTCCGGAGAGTTGGACCCTTAAACTGAACTCAATATCCGGAGGTCGATGACACTATTTCTATGACCTGAGGATAAACACCCACTGATGGTGACTCGAGGTCTACGAGTCAAGGTCAACTCCAGGAGGTCGACTCCGGGAGGTCCACTCCGGGAGTAGGAAACCGGGGGATGGACTCTGGGTGGTCGACTCCGGGCTTTCGACTCCGTGAGGTCGCTCCGGGAGATCGACTCTGGATGGTCAACTCCGGAAGTCGTCTCCGGGAGGTCACCTCAAAGGAACGATGCTCCGAAATACCGAAGGTCATTTACACGAGGTCATTTACACGAGGTCATAGACCCGAGGTCATTGACCCGAGGTCATAGACCCGAGGTCATAGACCCGAGGTCATTGACCCGAGGTCATAGACCCAAGGTCATTGACCTGAGGTCATAGACCCGAGTTCATTGACCCGAGGTAAAAGACCTGAGGTCATTGACCCGAGGCCGATGGCCAAAGGTCGATGACCCAATGTCGATGACCCGTGGTTGGAGACCCAATGTCGTTGACTCGAGGTCGATAACATGAGGTCAATGTCTCGAGGTTTATCACCCGATGTCGATGAACCCTGGTCGATGACCTGAAGTTGACTTCGGGAGTTCTACTGAAGTAGAATGACTCCGGTAGGACATTTCTGAGAGTTTGACTCCGGTAGGTAAACTCGGTGTAGTCAAATTCGGGAAGTCAGTTGGAGTCCGAGAAGTCGATTTCAATAATCGACTTATGGAGGCCGACTCCAGAATTTCGACTACATATGGTCGACTCCGTAGAGTTGGACCCTTAAACTGAACTCAATATCCGGAGGTCGATGACTCAATTTCTATGACCTGAGGATAAACACCCACTGATGGTGACTCGAGGTCTTCGAGTCGAGGTCAATGAACCCAGGTCAAAATCTACTGCGAAATTTTCACTTTTTAGGCTATTATTTGATTAGCATTCGTTTAAACCTAGTCAAAAATGTACACATTTCGAAGATCTCAACGAGATGTGGCAAAATGTCTAGCACTATTTTCATATTTCTTCAGCGGTACACGTAATGCCTTATTAAGATTATAGTTTATTAATTTAATTTTATAACTTAATTTTTGACATTTTATCGAGATATGATCAAAAAAGGAACGAAAACGGATAATTTCAAAGAAATTTCAAATTCCTTCGTCTCTGATGCCTATATTTTTGTTATTTTATCGAGATTTGATCGAAAAAAATCAACTAAAATGCATAGTTTTGTGTAATTCAAATTTTTTTCCTCTATTCTGCCTTATACTTCGTCGTTTTATCGAGATATCATCGAAAAAGTGACGAAAACCGATAATTTGAGGTATATTTCAATTTTTTTCCTCTTTTTTGCCTAAATATTGGTCATTATATCAAGCTATGGTCAAAAAAGGAAACGAAAACTGAAATTATTAACGAAATTTCAAATTTCTTTCTCTCCTTCGCCTTAATTTCCGTCATTCTATCGAGAGATCATCGTAAAAAGCAACGAAACGTATAATTTCACTGAAATTTCCATTTTTTTCATCTTATTTGCCTTATATTTCGTGATTTTATCGAGATATTATCGAGATTTCATCGAAAAAAGCAACTGATACGAATAATTTTAGCAATTTTTAACTTCTTTTCCACTATTTAGGCAAAAAATTCGTCATTTTATCGAGATATGATTGAAAAAAGCAACGAAAACGGATAATTTCACCAAAATTTCAATTTTTTTACCTCTAAATTACCTTATATTTCGTGATATTATCGCGATATCATCGATAAAAGCAACTAAAACAGATAATATAAGTGTAATTTCTTTTTTTCATTCCATCTATTTTGTCTTAATTTTCGTCATTTTATCGAGATATGACCGAAAAAAGGAACGATAACCGATAATTATATCGAAAATTCAATTAATGTACTATATTTCGACCTATTTTTTCGTAATTTTATCAAAATATGATCAAAAAAATAAACAAAAATGGATAATTTCACCGAAATTAAAGTTTTAATCCTTTATTTTGCCGTTATATTCGTCATTTTATCGAGATATGACCGAAAAAGGGAACGAAAGTGGATAATATCACCGAAATTTCAATTTTTCCTCCACTATATTGCCTTTAATTTCGTCATTTTATCAAGAAATCATCGAAAAAAGCAACGAAAACGGATAATTTTAGCGAAGTTTCGATTTCTTTTTCTATTTTGTCCTTATTTTCGTTCTTTTATCGAGATAAGAAAAAAAAAGCAACGAAAACGGATAGTTCTTTCGAAATTAATTCTTCTTCTCTATTTTGCCTACATTTTCGTAATTTTCTCGAGATCTGTTCAAAAAAGCAACGAAACCGGATAATTTTAGCGAAATTTCAAATTTATTTCTTCAATTTGCCTTAATTTTCGTCCTTTTATCGAGGTATGATCAAAAAGAGCAACCAAAACGGATAATTTCGCCAAAATTTAATTTTTTTTATCTAATTATCAAAATATTTGTCATTTTATCGAGATGTGATCGATTAATGAAACTAAAACGGATATTTTTAGCGAAATTTCTATTTTTTCCACTATTTTGACTTACATTTCGTCATTTTATCTAGATATGATCGAAAAAAACAAAAAAAAAACAGATAATTTTAGCAAAATTTCAATTCTTTACCTCTATATTGCCTTAATTTTCGTCATTTTATCGAGGTATGATTGTTCTGAGGTCAATGACCCGTGGTCGATGACTCCAGGTCAATGACCTGAGGTAGATAACCAGAGGTCGATGATTTTAGGTCGATGACCTGAGGTCGATGACTTGAGGTCAATGACCTGAGGTCGATGACCTGAGGTCGATGACCTGAGGTCGATGACCTGAGATCGATGACCCGAGATCGATGACCCGAGGTCGATAACGCTAGGTCAACCACCGGAGGTCGACACTGTGAGGTCGTCTCCGGGAGGTTGTCTCCGAGAGATCGACTCCGGGAGGTCGACACCGGAAGATCAACTCCGGGAGGTAGACTCTGGAAGGTCGACTCCGGGAGATCGACTCCGAGATCTCGACTCTGGGAAATTGACTCCGGGAGGTCGACTCTGGCGGGTCAACTCCGTGAGGTTGACTCCGGGAGGTCACCTCAGGGAGGTCGATGACCTCGGGTCGATGACCTCGTGTAAATGACCTCGGGTCAATGATCTCGGGCCAATGACTCGGGTCCCTTTGGTATTTCGGATCATCAACCTCTTTGAGGTGACCTCCCGTAGACGACTTCCGGAGTTGACCATCCAGAGTCGATCTCCCGGAGCGACCTCACGGAGTCGAAAGCCCGGAGTCGACCGCCCGAAGTCAACCACCCAGAGTCCATCCCCTGGTTTCCTACTCCCGGAGTCGACCTCCCGGAGTCGACCTCCTGGAGTTGACCTTGACTCGTAGACCTCGAGTCACCATCAGTGGGTGTTTATCCTCAGGTCATAGAAATTGTGTCATCGACCTCCGGATATTGAGTTCAGTTTTAGGGTCCAACTCTCCGGAATTGACCATATGTAGTCGAAATTCTGGTGTCGGCCTCCATAAGTCGATTATTGAAATCGACTTCTCGGACTCCAAATGACTTCCCGAATTTGACTACATCGAGTTTACCTACCGGAGTCAAACTCTCAGAAATGTCCTACCGGAGTCGTTTTACTTCAGTAGAACACCCGGAGACAACCTCAGGTCATCGACCAGGGTTCATCGACATCGGGTGATAAACCTCGAGACATTGACGTCATGTTATTGACCTCGAGTCAACGACATTGGGTCTCCGACCACGGGTCATCGACATTGGGTCATCGACCTTGGGCAATCGGCCTTTGGTCAACGACCTCGGGTCTATGACCTCGGATCAATGACCTCGGGTCAATGACCTCGGGTCTATGACCTAGGGTCAATGACCTCGGGTCTATGACCTCGGGTCAATGACCCTTGGTCTACGACCTCGGGTCCATGACCTCGGGTCAATGACCTCGCGTCTATGACCTCGGGTCAATGACCTCGGGTCAATGACCTCGCGTCTATGACCTCGGGTCAATGACTCCGGGAGGTCGACTCTGGCGGGTCAACTCCGTGAGGTTGACTCCGGGAGGTCACCTCAGGGAGGTCGATGATCCGAAATACCGAAAGACCCGAGGTCATTGACCCGAGGTCATAGACCCGAGGTCATAGACCCGAGGTCATTGACCCGAGGTCATAGACCCGAGGTCATTGACCCGAGGTCATAGACGGGAGGTCATTGACCCGAGATCATTGACCCGAGGTCATAGACCAAAGGTTATTGACCCGAGGTCATACACCCGAGGTCATTGACCAGAGGTTATTGACCCGAGGTAATTGATCCGAGGTCATTGATCCGAGGTCATGGACCCGAGGTCATTGACCCAAGGTCATAGACCCGAGGTCATTGACCCGAGGTCATAGACCCAAGGTCATTGACTCGAGGTCATAGACCTGAGGTCAGTGACCCGAGGCCGATGGCCCAAGGTCGATGACCCAATGTCGATCACCGGTGGTCGAAGACCCAAAGTCGTTGACTCGAGGTCAATAACATGAGGTCGATGTCTCGAGGTTGATCACCCGAGGTCGATGAACCCTGGTCGATGACCTGAGGTTGACTCCGGGATTGCTACTGAAGTAGAACGACTCCGGTAGGTCATTTCTGAGAGTTATACTCCGGTAGGTAAACTCGGTGTGGTCAAATTCGGGAAGTCAGTTGGAGTCCGAGAAGTCGATTTCAATAATCGACTTATGGAGGCCGACTCCAGAACTTCGACTACATATGGTCGACTCCGGAGAGTTGGACCCTTAAACTGAACTCAATATCCGGAGGTCGATGACTCAATTTCTATGACCTGAGGATAAACACCCACTGATGGTGACTCGAGGTCTTCGAGTCGAGGTCAATGAACCCAGGTCAAAATCTACTGCGAAATTTTCACTGTTTAGGCTATTATTTGATTAGCATTCGTTTAAACCTAGTCAAAAATGTACACATTTCGAAGATCTCAACGAGATGTGGCAAAATGTCTAGCACTATTTTCATTTTTCTTCGGCAGTACACGTAATAGACAGCCTAATCTATGCCTTTTTAAGATTATAGTTTTTTTAATTTTATAACTTAATTTTTTACATTTTATCGAGATATGATCAAAAAAGGAACGAAAACGGATAATTTCAAAGAAATTTCAAATTCCTTCGTCTCTGATGCCTATATTTTCGTTATTTTATCGAGATTTGATCGAAAAAAATCAACTAAAATGCATAGTTTTGTGTAAATCAAATTTTTTTCCTCTATTCTGCCTTATACTTCGTCGTTTTATCGAGATATCATCGAAAAAGTGACGAAAACCGATAATTTGAGGTATATTTCAATTTTTTTCCTCTTTTTTGTCTAAATATTGGTCATTATATCAAGATATGGTTAAAAAAGGAAACGAAAACTGAAATTATTAACGAAATTTCAAATTTCTTTCTCTCCTTCGCCTTAATTTCCGTCATTCTATCGAGAGATCATCGTAAAAAGCAACGAAACGTATAATTTCACTGAAATTTCCATTTTTTTCATCTTATTTGCCTTATATTTCGTGATTTTATCGAGATATCATCGAGATTTCATTGAGAAAATTAACTGATACGAATAATTTTAGCAATTTTTAACTTCTTTTCCACTATTTAGGCAAAAAATTCGTCATTTTATCGAGATATGATCGAAAAAAGCAACGAAAACGGATAATTTCACCAAAATTTCAATTTTTTTACCTCTAAATTGCCTTATATTTCGTGATATTATCGCGATATCATCGATAAAAGCAATTAAAACAGATAATATAAGTGTAATTTCTTTTTTTCATTTCATCTATTTTGTCTTAATTTTCGTCATTTTATCGAGATATGACCGAAAAAAGGAACGATAACGGATAATTATATCGAAAATTCAATTAATGTACTATATTTCGACCTATTTTTTCGTAATTTTATCAAAATATGATCGAAAAAATCAAGAAAAACGGATAATTTCACCGAAATTACAGTTTTAATCCTTTATTTTGCCCTTATATTCGTCATTTTATCGAGATATGACCGAAAAAGGGAACGAAAGTGGATAATATCACCGAAATTTCAATTTTTCCTCCACTATATTGCCTTTAATTTCGTCATTTTATCAAGAAATCTTCGAAAAAAGCAACGAAAACGGATAATTTTAGCGAAGTTTCGATTTCTTTTTCAATTTTGTACTTATTTTCGTTCTTTTATCGAGATAAGAACAAAAAAGCAACGAAAACGGATAGTTCCACCGAAATTAATTCTTCTTCTCTATTTTGCCTACATTTTCGTAATTTTCTCGAGATCTGTTCAAAAAAGCAACGAAAACGGATAATTTTAGCGAAATTTCAAATTTATTTCTTCAATTTGCCTTAATTTTCGTCCTTTTATCGAGGTATGATCAAAAAAAGCAACCAAAACCTATAATTTCCCCGAAATTTAAATTTTTTTAATCTACTCTGCCTAAATATTTGCCATTTTATCGAGATATGATCGAAAAATGAAACTAAAACGGATAATTTTAGTGAAATTACTATTTTTTCCAATATTTTGACTTACATTTCGTCATTTTATCGAGATAAGATCGAACAAAATAAAAAAACAGATCATTTTAGCAAAATTTCAATTCTTTACTTCTATTTTGCCTTACATTTTGTCATTTTATCGAGAAATGAACGATAAATGCAACGAAAACGGATAATTTTAGCGAAATTTCAAATTTATTTCTTCAATTTGCCTTAATTTTCGTCATATTATCGAGGTATGATCAAAAAAAGCAACCAAATTGGATAATTTCGCCAAAATTTAATTTTTTTTATCTATTTTGCCTAAATATTTGTCATTTATCGAGATGTGATCTAAAAAAGAAACTAAAACGGATTTTTATAGCGAAATTACTATTTTTTCCACTATTTTGATTTACATTTCGTCATTTAATCTAGATATGACCGAACAAAACAATAATAAAACAGATAATTTTAGTAAAATTTCAATTCTTGTCCTCTATTTTGCCTTAAATTTTGTAATTTTATCGAGAGATGAACGATAAATATAACGAAAACGGATAATTTTAGGAAAATTTCGATTTTTTTTCCTCAATTTTATTCCTTCAATTTTCCTTAATTTTCGTCATTTTATCGAGCCATGATCGAAAAAAGAAACTAAAACGGATAATTTCGCCGAAAAATTCATTTTTTATTCTCTATTTTGCCATAAATTCGAAAAAACTTTGAGAAATTTCATTCGTTTAAAGTAGGGATCTTTCCTTATTTTAAAAAATATTTCAATAACAAAGAGTAAATTACGGAAACGTGTGCGAAATATTTATATTTTTTTTGAAATTTAAATATTTTTTGCTCTACGTTGCATAAAATGGGAAAAACCTAGTAATATTCGTACTCGTTTTAAATTCTTGCTTAAATCTTTTCATATTTTGATAAAACATCCATCTTTTCTGTAAATTACGAAATAATTGATCAGTTTAAGGAATTTTTCGAAAATTTCACCTTTAATTGGCAAATTACGGAAAAATCGAAGATAACGTGGAATCGATTTCGAAAATTTATTGATTTTTTTGCCGTATTATACCTAGAATTCTATCAATCATGTGGAGTATTGACTCATTTATACGATTTAAGCGAGATGGTTCCATATTTTAAGCAAAAAATCTTTTAGAACATTTTCAATTTCATGGGTGTTTTTTTTTTAATTTAGTGAAATTTACGAAGGATCGAAGATCGTAGCAAGAGCATTCAATATTTTGAAAAACAATTCCACTTAAATATAAAATTTTTGCAAATGGTGACGAAAATTGGATATTATTAAGAAAAGCTTTTGGCATTATTATTTGCGCTACATTGGCGAAGTTATTTGGCGTCTTACTGCCTGTACTATTAGGCATTTTTCGAATATTTTCTGAATTTCCCTGTATTTTTCCTTACCTTTGAAATACATTGTATTCAAATAATCGTTTTGATGACCTAAGCTGAGTTCCTTATATAGTTTGAATATAAATTACACTTATACATGCAAATTCCGGAACAAAGGCCAAAATATAGGGTTTTGGAATTTTTTCATAGAGTTAGACTTCTGGTTGTCGACTCCAGGAAGTCAAATCCGTGAGGAAATCTCAGGGAGGTCAACTCCTGGAAGTCGACTCCTAGTGGTCAACTCCGTGAGCTCGATTCCGGGAGGTCGACTCCGTGAGTTCGACTCTGGTAGTTCAACTGCGGTAGGTCGGTTCCAGGAGCTTGACCATTGGTGATCGACTGCGGGAGATAAATTCCGGCAATTACATCCGCAAACCGACGGCGTTATAGCAACTCTTTGAGGTCCTCTCCGGAGAGTCGGACACAATAACCTGAATTTGATAAATCAAAGTCGATAATCTGAGGTCTACAACACGAGGATGAAGACCCGAAGTTGATGACTGGATGAATATAACCCAAGGTCATTAACCCTAGGTCATTGACACGTGGTAGATGACTCGAGGTCAATGACCTTAACTCAATGACCCGAGGTCGATGACCCGAGGTCAATGACCCCAGGTCGATGACTCCAGGTCAATGACCCATGGCAGATAACCAGAGGTCGATGATTTGAGGTCGATGATTTGAGGTCGATGACCTGAGGTCAATGACCTGAGGTCGATGACCTTAAGTCGATGACCTGAGGTCGATGACCCGAGGTCAATGACGCTAGGTCAACCCCCGGAGGTCGACACTGTGAGGTGGACTCCGGGCGCTCGAATCCGGGAGATTGACTCCGAGGGATCGACTACGGGAGGTCGACACCGGAAGATCAACTCCGGTAGGTTGACTCCGGGAGGTCGACTCCGGGAGATCGACTCCGAGATCTCCACTCTGGGATATTGACTCCGGGAGGTCGACTACGGGAGGTCGACTCCGGGAGGTCGACTCCGGGAGGTCGTCTCCGGGAGGTCGACTCCTGGAGGTCAACTCCGGGAGGTCGACTCCGGGAGGTCGACTCCGGGAGGTCGACTCCGGAAGGTCGACTCCGGAAGGTCGACTCCGGGAGGTCGACTCTGGCGGGTCGACTCCGGGAGGTTGACTCCGGGAGGTCAACTCCGTGAGGTTGACTCCGGGAGGTCACCTCAGGGAGGTCGATGATCCGAAATACCGAAAGACCCGAGGTCATTGACCCGAGGTCATAGACCCGAGGTCATAGACCCGAGGTCATTGACCCGAGGTCATTGACCCGAGGTCATAGACGGGAGGTCATTGACCCGAGATCATTGACCCGAGGTCATAGACCAAAGGTTATTGACCCGAGGTCATACACCCGAGGTCATTGACCCGAGGTCATGGACCCGAGGTCATTGACCCGAGGTCATAGACCCGAGGTCATTGACCCGAGGTCATTGACCCAAGGTCATAGACCCAAGGTCATTGACCCGAGGTCATAAACCTGAGGTCATTGACCTGAGGCCGATGGCCCAAGGTCGATGACCCAATGTCGATGACCCGTTGTCGGAGACCCAATGTCGTTTACTCGAGGTCGATAACATCGGGTCAATGTCTCGAGTTTTATCACCCGATGTCGATGAACCCTGGTCGATGACCTGAGGTTGACTCCGGGAGTTCTACTGAAGTAGAACGACTCCGGTAGGACATTTCTTTGAGTTTGACTCCGGTATGTAAACTCGGTGTAGTCAAATTCGGGAAGTCATTTAGAGTCCGAGAAGGCGATTACAATAATCGACTTATGGAGGCAGACTCCGAATTTCGACTACATATGGTCGACTCCGGAGAGTTGGACCCTTAAACTGAACTCAATATCCGGAGGTCGATGACTCAATTTCTATGACCTGAGGATAAACACCCACTGATGGTGACTCGAGGTCTACGAGTCGAGGTCAATGAACCCAGGTCAAAATCTACTGCGATATTTTCACTGTTTAGGCTATTATTTGATTAGCATTCGTTTAAACCTAGTCAAAAATGTACACATTTCGAAGATCTCAACGAGATGTGGCAAAGTGTCTAGCACTATTTTCATTTTTCTTCGGCAGTTCACGTAATAGACAGCTTAATCTATGCCTTTTTAAGATTATAGTTTTTTTAATTTTATAACTTAATTTTTGACATTTATCGAGATATGATCAAAAAAAGGATCGAAAACGGATAATTTCAAAGAAATTTCAAATTCCTTCGTCTCTGATGCCTATATTTTCGTTATTTTATTGAGATATGATCGAAAAAAATCAACTAAAATGCATAGTTTTGTGTAATTCAAATTTTTTTCCTCTATTCTGCCTTATACTTCGTCGTTTTATCGTGATATCATCGAAAAAGTGACGAAAACCAATAATTTGAGGTATATTTAATTTTTTTCCTCTTTTTTGCCTAAATATTTGTCATTATATCAAGATATGGTCAAAAAAGGAAACGAAAACTGAAATTATTAACGAAATTTCAAATTTCTTTCTCTCCTTCGCCTTAATTTCCGTCATTCTATCGAGAGATCATCGTAAAAAGCAACGAAACGTATAATTTCACTGAAATTTCCATTTTTTTCATCTTATTTGCCTTATATTTCGTGATTTTATCGAGATATCATCGAGATTTCATTGAGAAAATTAACTGATACGAATAATTTTAGCAATTTTTAACTTCTTTTCCACTATTTAGGCAAAAAATTCGTCATTTTATCGAGATATGATCGAAAAAAGCAACGAAAACGGATAATTTCACCAAAATTTCAATTTTTTTACCTCTAAATTGCCTTATATTTCGTGATATTATCGCGATATCATCGATAAAAGCAATTAAAACAGATAATATAAGTGTAATTTCTTTTTTTCATTTCATCTATTTTGTCTTAATTTTCGTCATTTTATCGAGATATGACCGAAAAAAGGAACGATAACGGATAATTATATCGAAAATTCAATTAATGTACTATATTTCGACCTATTTTTTCGTAATTTTATCAAAATATGATCGAAAAAATCAAGAAAAACGGATAATTTCACCGAAATTACAGTTTTAATCCTTTATTTTGCCCTTATATTCGTCATTTTATCGAGATATGACCGAAAAAGGGAACGAAAGTGGATAATATCACCGAAATTTCAATTTTTCCTCCACTATATTGCCTTTAATTTCGTCATTTTATCAAGAAATCTTCGAAAAAAGCAACGAAAACGGATAATTTTAGCGAAGTTTCGATTTCTTTTTGTATTTGTCCTTATTTTCGTTCTTTTATCGAGATAAGAACAAAAAAGCAACGAAAACGGATAGTTCCACCGAAATTAATTCTTCTTCTCTATTTTGCCTACATTTTCGTAATTTTCTCGAGATCTGTTCAAAAAAGCAACGAAAACGGATAATTTTAGCGAAATTTCAAATTTATTTCTTCAATTTGCCTTAATTTTCGTCCTTTTATCGAGGTATGATCAAAAAGAGCAACCAAAATGGATAATTTTTCCAAAATTTAATTTTTTTATCTATTTTGCCTAAATATTTGTCATTTTATCGAGATGTGATCGAAAAATGAAACAAAAACGGATTTTTTTAGCGAAATTACTAGTTTTCCACTATTTTGACTTACATTTCGTCATTTTATCTAGATATGATCGAACAAAAGAAAAAAAAAACAGATAATTTTAGAAAAATTTCAATTCTTGTCCTCTATTTTGCCTTAAATTTTGTCATTTTATCGAGAGATGAACGATAAATATAACGAAAACGGATAATTTTAGCGACATTTCAAATTTATTTCTTCAATTTGCCTTAATTTTCGTCCTTTTATCGAGGTATGATCAAAAAGAGCAACCAAAACGGAGAATTTCGCCAAAATTTAATTATTTAATCTATTTTGCCTAAATATTTGTCATTTTATCGAGATGTGATCGAAAAATGAAACAAAAACGGATTTTTTTAGCGAAATTACTAGTTTTCCACTATTTTGACTTACATTTCGTCATTTTATCTAGATATGATCGAACAAAAGAAAAAAAAAACAGATAATTTTAGAAAAATTTCAATTCTTGTCCTCTATTTTGCCTTAAATTTTGTCATTTTATCGAGAGATGAACGATAAATATAACGAAAACGGATAATTTTAGCGACATTTCAATTTTCTCCTCTATATTGCCTTAATTTTCATCATTTTATCGAGATATGGTCGAAAAAAGCAACGGAAACAGATAATTTTAGGAAAATTTCAATTTTTTCCTCTATTTTGCCTTAATTTTCGTCATATTGTCGAGTTATTTTCAAAGAAACTAACGAAAACAGGTAATTTCACCGAAATTTCGATTTTGATCCTTTATTTAAAACTTATTTTCGTCATTTCATTGAGATATAATCGAAACAGCAGCTGAAATGGATAATCTTAGCGAAATTTCACTTCTTTTACTCCATCTAGGCTCAATATTCGTCATTTTATCGAGATATGACAAAAAAATAAAACGAAAACGGAAAATTTTAGGAAAATTTCGATTTTTTTTCCTCAATTTTATTCTTTCAATTTTCCTTAATTTTCGTCATTCTATCGAGCCATGATCGAAAAAAGCAACTAAAACGGATAATTTCTCCGAAAAATTCATTTTTTATTCTCTATTTTGCCTTAAATTTGAAAATACTTTGAGAAATTTCATTCGTTTAAAGTAGGGATCTTTCCTTATTTTAAAAAATATTTCAATAACAAAAAATAAATTATGGAAACGTGTGCGAAAAATTTGCATTTTTTTCGAAATTTAAATATCTTTTGCTCTACGTTGCATAAAATTGGAAAAAACCAAGTAATATTCGTACTCGTTTTAAATTCTTGCTTAAATCTTTTCATATTTTGATAAAACATCCATCTTTTCTGTAAATGACGAAATAATTGATCAGTTTAAGGAATTTTTCGAAAATTTCACCTTTAATTGGCAAATTACGGAAATATCGAAGAAAACGGGGAATCGATTTCGAAATTTATTGATTTTTTGGCCGTATTATACCTAGAATTCTATCAACCATGTGGATTATTGACTCATTTATACGATTTAAGCGAGATGGTTCCATATTTTAAGCAAAAAATCTGTTCGCGCAAATTTCCCAAGGTGGCGCGGAAACAAAAGACGCATGAATCGCGACTCAGCCTGCCTACGTTGGGGGCGCGGAGAACCTGTCATTGTCACCTTTTTTTTTCACTGGCTCTCGCACTCAAGCAGCTCTCGCTCATCAGTCCATGTGCCGAGACTCATCTAGAAGCAACCAGCATTCCAGCATACCAGAAATTTCTGTTTTGTACAACCATTGTATAAGAAGAAATATACGTTCATTTTTATAACTCGTAGGCGTTCATTTAAAGACCTACATTTCGCAACATTTTTGGTGACCCCGACGTGATAGTGATTGATCGACCAGCATCGGCGACTTCACCACGAGAGACCACGTGTACCGATCAACGGCACTTCCAGGACCATGCCAACTCCAATCTAATCATCGAATCAAAAGGTGAGTGGAGTCTAAATTTTAAAATCTGGCTTTCCTTATCAATCCAATCCCTTTTTTCCACCTCCGTCAGTGAATTATTAATTTGCCATGGAAGCTATCGAGATAAGGCGTTTAACCCATAGGAGAGGACTAGTTAAATCTTGTCTAACGAGATTAAGGCAATTTTTAGACGAAGGGGAAGACCGTATTCCTTTGAATCAATTAAAGGCGAGACTCACTCGCCTAGAAGACACGTGGGCCGAATTTGACAATGTCCAAACCGAATTGGAGCTTAGTGATGCCGAAGGTAAACAGCAAGTTCAGCTAATGGAAGAACGGGAGCAATTCGAGGAAAACTATTACGAATTAATGGCTCGGTTCAAAGACCTTTTGCATGAGAATGCCAACCGCGAAAACAGGGTAACGGAAGAATGCGCTTCCGCCCCTTTGCCCATACCTCTGCCTACGTTCCAGTTGCCTACCTTCGCAGGCGCATATGACGAGTGGTTTAATTTCAGCGAAACTTTCCGTTCGCTCATTCATGAAAATGCCTCGCTTTCTTCCATTCAGAAATTTCAATATTTAAAGTCCTCCCTGAAAGGCGATGCCTCGCAAATCTTGCTTTCACTGGAGATTTCGGCTGACAATTACGAAACAGCGTGGGAACTTTTAAAGCGTCGCTATGAAAGTAAGAAATTTATAATCAATAAGCACATTCAAGCATTATTCGGTCTGAGCAAAATAGAAAAAGAATCAGCCACTTCATTGCGTCATATATTGGATGATTCTCTAAAGCATACCACAGCCTTAAAATCGCTGGGACAACCCACTGACCAATGGGATATTATGTTAATTCATTTAATTACGAGTAAGTTTGATTCTACCACCAAACGCGCGTGGGAATCATCAGAGACTTCCGCCGAACTGCCTAAATTCAGCGAATTGGTTGATTTTCTTCAAAGAAGATACAAAATGTTAGAGGTATGCGAAGATGACTCGGAAGTCATATCAAATAAATCATCTGGTTACTCGAAAGGAACGTTCGCATCCAAACCGAAGATTCAAGACCACCGGTTTTCGAGTTATTGTACTGCAAATGAGCCAATCTGCCCAATTTGCGAGCAGAGTCATTTAATTTATCGTTGTCCTACTTTCAAAAATCTAAACGTGTCGGAGAGATTGCTCAAGGTCAAGCAATTTAAACTCTGCAAGAATTGCTTACGAACAGGGCATTTAACAATTCAGTGCAAGGCAACGCTTTGTAGAAAATGCAACAAAAAGCACAATACGCTGCTGCATTTGGAGAATTACGGTAGGAACGCAGATGATCATCAAGCGAATGATAATGCCAACGCAACACCTAGTTGTCTTCATAACTGTAATGACACTCATCAAATATTGCTTGCAACTGCATTAATCAATATTGAGGACTCGAAAGGATTAATGCATCAATGTAGAGTCTTATTAGACTCGGGATCCCAATCAAATTTTATGAGCGAAACGTTAGCAAGGGCATTAAATCTCCAGCGAATCAAGGTATCTAAACCTATCATAGGAATAAATCAAGAAATGGTGAAAGCATCTCATTGCATCCACACCACCATTGCGTCTCGAATTAATCGCTTTCGCTCCCCTGTTGAGTTTTTGGTGCTTCCCAAAATAACTCAAAGATTACCTCAATGCCGACTGAATAAATCTGCCCTCAAAATTCCGAAGAATATTATCTTAGCAGATCCAGGATTTAATATACCAGCTGATGTAGATGCTCTACTTGGAGCAGATATATTCTGGAGTTTAATCTGTACTGGACAAATAAGACTTACCAAAAAACTTCCAATTTTACAAAAAACCGTATTCGGTTGGATCATATCAGGAAACATACAAATAAATAAAGGGAGAATTCATGATGCTAATGAAATTTCTTGCAATTTAAGTACGCAGCCCAAACTTCAGGAATTGATGGAGAGATTCTGGATGGTGGAAGACCTTAGCGGAGAGCCCAGATATTCAGCGGAAGAAAAGGCTTGCGAGGAACACTTTGTTACTCATACCAGACGAAATCCAGATGGCAGATTCGTCGTCAGATTACCCATGAGGAGCAGCCACATGATTTTGGGAGACTCCAGACTCAACTCTGAACGCCGTTTCCGCACACTGGAAAGAAAACTTTGCAAGGATCGGCAACTACGTCAAGACTACTGCGAATTCTTAAATGAGTATCTGGAGCTTGATCATCTGGAGCCGATTTCCAAAGTGGAACCCACTGAATCCACTTCAAAACATTATCTTCCACATCATCCGGTAATCAAGGAGTCAAGCACAACCACAAGGTTAAGGGTAGTATTTGATGGTTCGGCAAAGACTTCGACGGGCATGTCATTGAATGACATATTAATGGTTGGACCTAATATTCAGCGTGATCTTTTATCAATTCTTCTTTCATTTCGATTTCATACTTATGTTTTCACGGCAGATATTAAGCAGATGTACCGCCAAGTCGGACTTCATCCATCAGATACCAGCTTGCAATGCATCCTGTGGCGCAGCTCTCCTGAGGACCCGTTGGAGGAATACCGATTAACCACCGTCACTTACGGACTGGCAAGTTCATCATTTCTAGCGACCAGATGCTTAGTCCAACTGGCCATGGAAGAGGGAGAGGATTTTCCGCTAGCTGCCGCAGCATCAAAGGAGGACTTCTACGTGGATGATCTGATAAGCGGCGCCCGCACTCTTGAGGAAGCTCTCAATTTACAGAGTGAGCTTGTATGTATGTTAAGACGCGCAGGCTTTCATTTGCGTAAATGGTCCGCAAACCATGCAAAATTATTGGAATCCATTGATCCACAAGATCGGGAAAGTAAATCTTCGGTCGATATAGAGCCCGAAATTCTTAAAAGAACGTTGGGAATATTGTGGAATCCTCAAGAAGATTATTTTCAAATTCAATACACTCCAAGAAAATCCTCAAGAGTAACCAAACGCAGTATTCTATCCAATATTTCCACATTATTCGATCCTTTAGGCTTAGTAGCCCCAGTAATTGTAAAGGCTAAATTAATAATGCAACAATTATGGGAGCTAAAATTAAATTGGGATGAATCAGTTCCTTTGGAAATCCACACTAAATGGAACCAATTCCAAAGGGAAATGTCATACATTGAAAAATTATCTATTCCGAGGCAAGTTTCTTGCAAAACAGAAATTCGGAAACTGCAAGTTCATGGCTTCTCCGACGCATCCGAAGTTGCGTACGGCGCTTGCGTTTACATTCGCTGCACGGATGCTGTGGGAAACATATCAAGTAAGCTCCTATTTGCAAAGTCTCGTATCTCCCCATTGAAAAGATTAACGATCCCACGGCTCGAATTATGTGGGGCTCTCTTACTCACGCAGACTATTGCAAAACTTTTAAAAATTGGCATTGACTTTCATGAAGTGTTTCTTTGGACAGATTCGACCATCGTGCTTTCATGGATCTCTGCTCCATCCCATCACTGGAAAACCTTCGTCGCCAACCGAGTGGCTGAGATACAGAACGCCACGGCTGACATGAATTGGAGACATGTACCGACACATGATAACCCAGCGGATATGTTATCCAGAGGAGCATCTCCAGAACAAATAAGCCAATCCCCATTATGGTTTTCTGGGCCAAACTGGCTTCAGAAAGAGGAGGAGGATTGGCCATTAACAAGAGGAGAGAACCACCCGGAAGCGGATCTTGAAAGAAAGAATCCTAAAATCGTCGCCTGGATGTCCACTGATGTAGATTTCGACTTGGCAGAGCGCTTTTCTTCTCTCGGAAAATTGAGAAGAGTGACCGCATTTTGCATGAGATTCATTCGCAACAGCAAGAGTCCTACTCATGAAAGAACCGTAGGTCCACTTACAGCTGTCGAAATTAAGACTGCTATGAAAATTCTTATAAAGTCCGCCCAACGTCAACATTTCGCAGCAGAAATCAGGCATTTATTACGAAATAAGGAAGTATCTTCCAAAAGCAAAATAAAATCATTAGCCCCATTTCTAGACGAGGATGGCGTCATCAGGGTGGGCGGAAGATTAAAGAATGCAAATTTGAATTACGCACATAAGCATCCTGCACTACTTCCGGATAAATGTAAGTTGACAGATTTAATCTCACTCAATGCCCACATCGTATCTTTACATGCTGGACCTCAAGCGCTTTTAGCGAATTTACGCCAAAATTATTGGCCTCTTCGAGGAAAAATTTTAGTTAAAAAAACAGTGCGTAATTGTTTGAAGTGCTTCAAGGCGAGGCCAAACTTCCCGCATCAACTAATGGGAGAACTGCCGTCCAGCAGAGTAAATCCGTGCAGACCATTCCTATATACGGGCGTGGATTACTGCGGCCCAATATTTTGCCGCCGTGTTCAGCAAAGGCGCACTTCGCCAATAAAATGTTACATTTCTCTTTTCATATGTTTTGCGACCAAAGCGATTCACCTAGAGTTGGTGTCGGATCTTACCACATCAGCATTTCTGGCTGCCTTCAGGCGTTTCACTTCCCGCAGGGGAAAATGCGCGCATATCTACAGCGACAATGGAACGAACTTCGTGGGAGCCAACAAGGAATTGATTGAATTGCGTAAATTTTTCCAACAGGAGGCGACCCAAAATAAAATAATAAGTACCCTGTCGGACGAAGGAATAGAATGGCACTTTATCCCACCTCGATCTCCTCATTTTGGAGGATTATGGGAAGCAGGGATAAAGAGAGTTAAATATCACCTAAAGAGAGTAACCGGTCAAGCTCTTTTGACATTTGAAGAGATGAATACGCTTCTAACCCAAATTGAAGCCTGTCTTAATTCTCGCCCTTTGACTCCCTGTTCGGAGGATCCTAATGATTTAAACCCTCTCACTCCAGCCCACTTCCTTATCGGTCAACCCCTCACCTCCATTCCCGAGCCGGATTTGACTCCACTTACAATAAATAAGTTGTCTCGTTGGCAGTATTGTCAAAGGCTGAAACAAGATTTCTGGAAAAGGTGGTCAACAGAATACCTGTCTTCACTGCAACGACGGCCGAAATGGATGAGAAGAGGGAGCGATATCAAGGAAGGCGCCATGGTCCTGCTGAGGGAAGAATTTCGCCCACCATTTACATGGCCGGTCGGAAGAATCGTAGAGCTTCATCCTGGGAAGGACGGCATCAGCAGGGTGGCGACTATACGGACCTCAAGGGGACTTCTTAAAAGAGCAATAACACAAATATGTGTTTTGCCTGTAAACTAATTGAAATAACTGATTTTTTTTCTTTCTCTCATTATTTAGTTATTGAAGTCAGGCCTTCAAGGTGGGCGGTATGTTCGCGCAAATTTCCCAAGGTGGCGCGGAAACAAAAGACGCATGAATCGCGACTCAGCCTGCCTACGTTGGGGGCGCGGAGAACCTGTCATTGTCACCTTTTTTTTTCACTGGCTCTCGCACTCAAGCAGCTCTCGCTCATCAGTCCATGTGCCGAGACTCATCTAGAAGCAACCAGCATTCCAGCATACCAGAAATTTCTGTTTTGTACAACCATTGTATAAGAAGAAATATACGTTCATTTTTATAACTCGTAGGCGTTCATTTAAAGACCTACATTTCGCAACAAAATCTTTTAGAACATTTTCAATTTCATGGGTGTTTTTTTTTAATTTAGAGAAATTTACGAAGGATCGAAGATCGTAGCAAGAGCATTCAATATTTTGAAAAACAATTCCACTAAAATAAGAAATTTTTGCAAATAGTGACGAAAATTGGATATTATTTAGAAAAGCTTTTTGCATTATTATTTGCGTTACATTGGCGAAGTTATTTGGCGTTTTACTGCCTGTACTGTTAGGCATTTTTCGGATATTTTCTGAATTTCCCTGTATTTTTCCTTACCTTCGAAATACATTGTGTTCAAATAATTGTTTTGATGACCTAAGCTGAGTTCCTTATATATTTTGAATATAAATTACACTTATACATGTAAATTCCGGAACAATGGCCAAAGTATAGGGTTTTGGAATTTTTTCATAGAGTTAGACTTCTGGTTGTCAACTCCAGGAAGTCAAATCCGTGAGGAAATCTCAGGGAGGTCAACTCCTGGAAGTCGACTCCTAGTGGTCAACTGCGTGAGCTCGATTCCGGGAGGTCGACTCCGTGAGTTCGAATCTGGTAGTTCAACTGCGGTAGGTCGGTTCCAGGAGCTTGACCATTCGTGATCGACTGCGGGAGATAAATTCCGGCAATAACATCCGCAAACCGACTCCGTTATAGCGACTCTTTGAGGTCCTCTCCGGAGAGTCTGACACAATAACCTGACTTTGATAAACCAAGGTCGATAATCTGAGGTCTACAACACGAGGATGAAGACCCGTAGTTGATGACTGGATGAATATAACCCAAGGTCATTAACCCGAGGTCATTGACACGAGGTGAATGACCCGAGGTCAATGTCCTTAATTCAATGACCCGAGGTCGATGACCCGAGGTCCATGACCCCAGGTCAATGACCCCAGGTCGAAGACTCCAAGTCGATGACCCGAGGAAGATAACCAGAGTTCGATGACCTGAGGTCGATTAACCTGAGGTCGATGACCTGAGGTCAATGACCTGAGGTCGATGATCTGAGATCCATGACCCAAGGTAGATGACGCTAGGTCAACCCCCGGAGGTCGACACTGTGAAGTCAACTCAGGGCGCTCGAATCCGGGAGGTCGACTCCGGGAGGTCGACTCCGGGAGATCGAGTCCGAGATCTCGACTCTGGGAGATTGACTCCGGGAGGTTGACTCTGGGAGGTTGACTCCGGGAGGTCGACTCCGGGAGGTCGACTCCGGGAGGTCGACTCCGGGAGGTCGACTCCGGGAGGTCGACTCCGGGAGTAGGAAACCGGGGGATGGACTCTGGGTGGTTGACTTCGGGCGGTCGACTCCGGGCTTTCGACTCCGTGAGGTCGCTCCGGGAGATCGACTCAGGATGGTCAACTCCGGAAGTCGTCTGTGAGAGGTCACCTCAAAGTGGTCGATGATCCGAAATACCGAAGGGACCCGAGTCATTGACCCTAGGTCATTGACCCGAGGTCATAGAACCGAGGTCATTGACCAGAGGTCATCGACCCGAGGTCATTGACCCGAGGTCATGTACCCGAGGTCATTGACCCGAGGTCATAGACCCAAGGTCATTGACTCGAGGTCATAGACCTGAGGTCAGTGACCCGAGGCCGATGGCCTAAGGTCGATGACCCAATGTCGATCACCCGTGGTCGAAGACCCAAAGTCGTTTACTCGAGGTCAATAACATGAGGTCGATGTCTCGAGGTTGATCACCCGAGGTCGATGAACCCTGGTCGATGACCTAAGGTTGACTCCGGGATTTCTACTGAAGTAGAACGACTCCGGTAGGTCATTTATTAGAGTTCGACTCCAGTAGGTAAACTCGGTGTGGTCAAATTCGGGAAGTCAGTTGGAGTCCGAGAAGTCGATTTCAATAATCGACTTATGGAGGCCGACTCCAGAATTTCGACTACATATGGTCGACTCCGGAGAGTTGGACCCTTAAACTGAACTCAATCTCCGGAGGTCGATGACTCAATTTCTATGACCTGAGCATAAACACCCGCTGATGGTGACTCGAGGTCTACAAGTCGAAGTCAATGAACCCAGGTCAAAATCTACTGCGAAATTTTCACTGTTTAGGCTATGATTTGATTAGCATTCGTTTTAACCTAGTCATAAATGTTCACTTTTCGAAGATCTCAACGAGATGTGGCAAAATTTCTAGCACTATTTTCATTTTACTACGGCAGTACACGTAAAAGACCGCCTAATCTATGCCTTTTTAAGATTGTAGTTTTTTTTTAATTTATAACTTAATTTTTGACATTTTATCGAGATATGATCGAAAAAAAATCAACTAAAATGCATAGTTTTGTGTAATTCAAATTTTTTTCCTCTATTCTGCCTTATACTTCGACATTTTATCGAGATATCATCGAAAAAAGTGACGAAATCCGATAATTTGAGGTATATTTCAATTTTTTTCCTCTATTTTGATTAAATTTTCGTCATTATATCAAGATATGGTCAAAAAAGGAAACGGAAACTGAAATTATTAACGAAATTTCAAATTTCTTTCTCTCCTTCGCCTTAATTTCCGTCATTCTATCGAGATATCATCGCAAAAGGCAACGAAACGTATAGTTTCACTGAAATTTCCATTTTTTTCATATTATTTGCCTTATATTTCGTGATTTTATCGAGATATTATCGAGATTTCATCGAAAAAAGCAACTGATACGAATAATTTTAGCAATTTTTAACTTCTTTTCCACTATTTAGGCAAAAAATTCGTCATTTTATCGAGATATGATCAAAAAAAGCAACGAAAACGGATAATTTCACCAAAATTTCAATTTTTTTACCTCTAAATTGCCTGATATTTCGTTAATAATTTCTGTTTTCGTTTCCTTTTTTGACCATATCTTGATATAATGACAAAAATTTAATCAAAATAGAGGAAAAAAATTGAAATATACCTCAAATTATCGGTTTTCGTCACTTTTTTCGATAATATCTCGATAAAATGTCGAAGTATAAGGCAGAATAGAGGAAAAAAATTTGAATTACACAAAACTATGCATTTAAGTTGATTTTTTTTTCCATCATATCTCGCTAAAATATCGAAAATATAGGCATCAGAGACGAAGGAATTTGAAATTTCTTTGAAATTCTCCGTTTTCGTTCCTTTTTTTGATCATATCTCGATAAAATTTCAAAACTTAAGTTATATAATTAAAGAAACTATAATCTTAAAAAGGCATAGATTAGGCTGTCTTTTACGTGAACTGCCGAAGAAAAATGAAATAGGTGCTAGAAATTTTTCCACATCTCGTTGAGATCTTCGAAATGTGTACATTTTTGACTAGGTTTAAACGAATGCTAATCAAATAATAGCCTAAACAGTGAAAATTTCGCAGCAGATTTTGACCTGGGTTCATTGACCTCGACTCGTATACCTCGAGTCACCATCAGCGGGTGTTTATGCTCAGGTCATAGAAATTGAGTCATCGACCTCCGGATATTGAGTTCAGTTTAAGGGTCCAACTCTCCGGAGTCGACCATATGTAGTCGAAGTTCTGGAGTCGGCCTCCATAAGTCGATTATTGAAATCGACTTCTCGGACTCCATCTGACTTCCCGAATTTGACCACACCGAGTTTACCTACTGGAGTCGAACTCTCAGAAATGACCTACCGGAGTGGTTCTACTTCAGTAGAAATCCCGGAGTCAACCTCAGGTCATCGACCAGGGTTCATCGACCTCGGGTGATCAACCTCGAGACATCGACCTCATGTTATCGACCTCGAGTCAACGACTTTGGGTCTTCGACCACGGGTGACCGACATTGGGTCATCGACCTTCTGCCATCGGCCTCGGGTCACTGAACTCAGGTGTATGACCTCGAGTCAATGACCTTGGGTCTATGACCTCGGGTCAATGACCTCGGGTCTATGACCTCGGGTCAATGACCTCGGGTCAATGACCTCGGGTCAATGACCTCTGGTCAACGACCTCGGGTCTATGACCTCGGGTCAATGAACTTCGGTCAATTACCTCGGGTCCCTTCGATATTTCGGATCATCGACCTCTTTGAGGTGCTCTCCCGGAGAAGACTTCCGGAGTTGACCACCTAGAGTCGATCTCCCGGAGCGACCTCTCGGAGTCGAAAGCCCGGAGTCGACCTCCCGGAGTCGAACTCCCGGAGTCGACCTCCCGGAGTCGAACTTCCGGAGTCGACCTCCCGGAGTTGACCTCCTTGAGTCGACCTCCCGGAGACGACCTCCCGGAGTCGACCTCGTGGAGTCGACCTCCCGGAGTCAACCTCCCGGAGTCGACCTCCCGGAGTCAATCTCCCATTGTCAAGATCTCGGAGTCGATCTCCCGGAGTTGACCTCCCGGAGACGACCTTCCGTTGTCGACCTCCCTGAGTCAATCTCTCGGAGTCAATCTCCCGGATTCGATCTCCCGGAGTCGACCTCCCGGAGTTGATTTCACGGAGTCGACCTCCCGGAGTCGACCTCCCGGATTCGAGCGCCCGGAGTCGACCTCACAGTGTCGACCTCCAGGGGTTGACCTAGCGTCATCTACCTTGGGTCATCGATCTCAGGTTATCGATCTCAGGTCATCGACCTCAGGTCATCGACCTCAGGTCATCGAACTCAGGTCATCGACCTCAGGTCATCGACCTCAGGTCATCGACCTCTGGTTATCTACCTCGGGTCATCGACTTGGAGTCATCGACCTGGGGTCATTGACCTGGGGTCATGGACCTCGGGGAATCGACCTCGGGTCATTGAATTAAGGTCATTGACGAATATTCGTCATTTCATGGAGATATGACCAAAAAATAAAACGAAAACGGATAATTTTAGGAAAATTTCGATTTTTTTTCCTCAATTTTATTGCTTCAGTTTTCCTTAATTTTCGTCATTTTATCGAGTCATGACCGAAAAAAGCAACTAAAACGAATAATTTTGCCGAAAAATTCATTTTTTATTCTTTATTTTGCCTTAAAATCGAAAAAACTTTGAGAAATTTCATTCGTTAAAAGTAGGGATCTTTCCTTATTTTAAAAAATGTTTCAATAACAAAGAGTAAATTACGGAAACGTCTGCGAAAAATTTATATTTTTTTCGAAATTTGAATATTTTTTGCTCTACGTTGCATAAAATGGGAAAAACCTAATAATATTCGTACTCGTTTTAAATTTTTTTCCGACTTCATAGACCCGAGGTCATGAACCCGAGGTCATTGACCCGAGACCCTTAACCTGGACTCAATATACAGAGGTTGATGACTCAATTTTAATAACCCGAGGATAAACACCCACTGATGGTGACTTGAGGTCTACGACTTGAGGTCAATGAACCATGGTCAAAATCTGCTGTGAAATTTACACTGTTTAGGCCATTATTCGATAAGCATTCGTTTAAACCTCGTCAAAAATGTACACATTTCGAAGATCTCAACGAGATGTGGCAAAATTTCTAGCACTATCTTCATTTTTTTTCGGCAGTACGCGTAAAAGACAGCTTAATCTATGCCTTTTTAATATTATAGTTTTTCTAATTTTATAACTCAATTTTTGACATTTATCGAGATATGATCAAACAAAGGAACGAAAACGGATAATTTCAAAGAAATTTCAAATTCCTTCGTCTCTGTTGCCTATATTTTCGACATTTTATCGAGATATGATCGACAAAATCAACTAAAATGAATAGTTTTGAGTAATTCAATTTTTTTTCCTCTATTCTGCCTTATACTTCGTCATTTATCGAGATATCATCGAAAAAAGTGACGAAAACCGATAATTTTAGCGAAGTTATAATTTTATTTCCTTTTCTTTACCTTATATTTTGTGATTTTATCGTTCTATCATCGAAAAAAGCAATTAAAATCGATAATTTTAGTGTAATTTCTATTTTTTTTCTATTTTGCCTAAGGTTTCGTTATTTTATCAGAATTTGATCGGAAAAAGCAACGAAAACGGATAATTTGAGCGAAAGTTTGTTTTTTTTTCTATTTCGTCCTTATTTTTGTTCTTATATCAAAATATGAAAGAAAAAAGCAACTAAAACGGACAGTTTCACCGAAATTAATTTTTTTTTCTCTATTTTGCCTATATTTTCGTAATATTCTCGAGATCTGTTCAAAAAAGCAACGAAAACGGATAATTTTAGCGAAATTTCAAATTTATTCCTTCAATTTGCCTTAATTTTCGTCCTTTTATCGAGGTATGATCAAAAAAAGCAACCAAAACCTATAATTTCCCCGAAATTTAAATTTTTTTAATCTACTCTGCCTAAATATTTGCCATTTTATCGAGATATGATCGAAAAATGAAACTAAAACGGATAATTTTAGTGAAATTACTATTTTTTTTCAATATTTTGACTTACATTTCGTCATTTTATCGAGATAAGATCGAACAAAACAAAAAAAAACAGATCATTTTAGCAAAATTTCAATTCTTTACTTCTATTTTGCCTTAAATTTTGTCATTTTATCGAGAAATGAACGATAAATGCAACGAAAACGGATAATTTTAGCGAAATTTCAATTATTGTCCTCTATATTGCCTTTATTTTCGTAATTTTATCGAGGTATGATCAAAAAAAGCAACCAAAACGGATAATTTCGCCCAAATTTATATTTTTTTTATCAATTTTGCCTTAATATTTGTCATTTTATCGAGATATGATCGAAAAATGTAACTAAAAAGGATAATTATAGCGAAATTTAATATTTTTCACTATTCTGACTTACATTTTGTCATTTTATAGAGGTGTGATCGAACAAAACAAAAAAAAAACAGATAATTTTAGCAAAATTTCAATTCTTTACCTCTATATTGCCTTAATTTTCGTCATTTTATCGAGGTATGATCAAAAAAAGCAACCAAAAGGGATAATTTCGCCAAAATTTAGATTTTGATCCTTTCTTTAAAACTTATTTTCGGCATTTCATTGAGATATAATCGATAAACGCAGCTGAAACGGATAATCTTAGCGAAATTTCACTTCTTTTCCTCTAATTTACCTTATATTTTGTGATTTTACCGAGATATCTTCGAAAACCGCAACCAAAACTGATAATTTTAGTGTAATTTCTATTTTTCATCTATTTTGCCTTTATTTTCGTCATTTTATCGAGATATGATCAAAAAAGGTACGAAAACGGATAATTTCACCGAAAGTTCTTTTTTTTCTATATTTTGCTTAATGTTTCGTCATTTTATCAGAATTTGATCGAAAAGAGCGAAAACGGATAATTTTAGCGAAATATTTTTCGTATATTTTGATTTAATTTTCGTCATAATATCGGGAAATGATCCAAAAAACTAAAAAACGGACAATATAAGAAATTAAAAATTTATTTCCTCTATTTTGCATTAATTTTCGTTATTTTATCGAGATAGGATAGAACAAATCAACAAAAACATATAATTTTAGCGATATTTCAATTTTTTCCTCTATTTTGCCTTAAATTTCGTCATTTTATCGAGATATGACCAAGAGCTGACGCGATAACGGATAATTTTAGGAAAATTTCGATTTTTTTTTCCTCAATTTTATTCCTTTAATTTGCCTTAATTTCGTCATTTTCGTTATTTTATCGAGCTAAGATCGAAAAAAGCAACCAAAACGGATAATTTCGACGAAATTTTCATTTTTTATTCTCTATTTTGCCTAAAATACGAAAAAACTTAGAGAAATTTTATTCGTTTAAAGTTGGGATCTTTCCTTATTTTAAAAAATATTTCACTAACAAAGAGTAAATTATGGAAACGTGTGCGAAAAATTTGCATTTTCTTCGCAAAATAAATAGTTTTTGCTCTACGTTGCATAAAATGGGAAAAACCTAGTAAAATTCGTACTCGCTTTAAATTCTTGCTTAAATCATTCCATAGTTTGATGAAACATCCATCTTTTCTGTACATTACGGAATAATTGATCAGTTTAACGAATATTTCGAAAATTTCACTTTTAATTGGCAAATTACGGAAAAATCGGAGAAAAAGGGGAATCGATTTCGAACATTTACTGATTTTTGGCCGTATTATACATAGAATACTTTAAACCATGTGAAGTATTGACTCATTTATACTATTTAAGCGAGATGGTTCCATATTTTAAGCAAAAGATCTTTTAGAACATTTTCAATTTCATGGGTGTTTTTTTTTAATTTAGTGAAATTTACGAAGGATCGAAGATCGTAGCAAGATCATTCAATATTTTGAAAAACAATTCCACTAAAATAAGAAATATTTGCAAATACTGACGAAAATTGGATATTATTTAGAAATACTTTTGGCGTTATTATTTGCGTTACATTGGCGAAGTTATTTGGCGTTATACTGCCTGTACTAATAGGCATTTTTCGGATATTTTCTGAATTTCCCTGTATTTTTCCTTACCTTCGAAATACATTGTATTCATACAATCGTTTTGATGACCTAAGCTGAGTTCCTTCCATATTTTGAATATAAATTACACTTATACATGTAAATTCCGGAACAATGGCCAAAATATAGGGTTTTGGAATTTTTTCATAGAGTTAGACTTCTGGTTGTCGACTCCAGGAAGTCAAATCCGTGAGGAAATCTCAGGGAGGTCAACTCCTGGAAGTCGACTCCTAGTGGTCAACTGCGTGAGCTCGATTCCGGGAGGTCGACTCCGTGATTTCGACTCAGGTAGTTCAACTACGGTAGGTCGGTTCCTGGAGCTTGACCATTGGTGATCGACTGCGGGAGATACATTCCGGCAATTACATCCGCAACCCGACTCAGTTATAGCGACTCTTTGAGGTCCTCTTCGGAGAGTCGGACCCAATAACCTGAATTTGATAAACCAAGTTCGATAATCCGAGGTCTACAACACGAGGATGAAGACCCGAAGTTGATGACTGGATGAATATAACCCAAGGTCATTAACCCGAGGTCATTGACACGAGGTGAATGACCCGAGGTCAATGACCTTAGGTCAATAACCCGAGGTGATTATCCGAGGTCGATGACACGAGGGCGATGACCCGAGATCGATGACCCAAGATCGATGACCCGAGTTCGATGACGCTAGGTCAACCCCACGAGTTCGACTCTGTGAGGTCGACTCCGGGCGCTCGACTCCGGGAGGTCGACTACGGGAGGTTGACTCAGGGAGGTCGACTCCGGGGGATCGACTCCGGGAGATTGACTCCGAGAGATCTATTCCGGGAGGTCTCGAGGTCATTGACCCGAGGGCATAGACTTCGGGTCAATGATCCAGTTAATGCTAACAAATTAAGGCAAAATAGAGAAGAAAAATTGAGATTTCGCTACAATTATCCGTTTTCGTTGCTTTTTATGATCATTCCTCGATTAAATGACGAAAAATAAAGAGAAAATTGAGGAAAGGATTTGAAATTTCGCTACAATTGTCCGTTTTCGTTGCTTTTTTCGAACATATCTGAACAAAATGACGAAAAATGAAGCCAAAATAAGGGAAAAAAGTAGAAATTTCGCTAAAATTATACGGTTAAGTTGCTTTTTTCGAACATATCTCGATAAAATGACGAAAAATAAAGACAAAATAGGCGAAAAAATAGAAATTCCGCTAAAATTATCCATTTTCGTTTCTTTTTTAGATAATATCTTGATACAATGACGAAAATTAAAGCAAAATAGAGTATAAAATTTTTAATTTCGATAAAATTATCCGTTTTCGTTGCTTTTTTCGATAATATCTCCATAAATGAGCAAAAATAAAACAAAATAGAGGAAAAAAATGAAATATAGCAACTATTATCCGTTTTCGTTACATTTTTCGAACATATCCCAATAAAATTACGAAAAGTGCGAAAATCTAGTGGTAAAATATTAAAATTTCATAAAAATTATCCGTTTTCGTTACTTTTTAAGATAATATCTCGATTAAATGACTAAATTAAGGCAAAATAGAGGAAAAAAAGGAATTTCGCTAAAATTATCCGTTTTCGCATTTTTTATCGGTCATATCTCGATAAAAATACGAAAATTAAGGCAAAATAGAGGAGAAAAATAGAATTTTCGCTACAATTATCCGTTTTCGTTGCTTTTTTTCTCGCATATCTCAATAAAATGACGAAAAGTAAAAAAAATTAGAGGAAAAAGATTTGAAATTTCTCTAAAATTATCCGTTTTGGGTGCTTTTTTTGGCCATATCTTGATATAATGACGAAAATTAAAGCAAGATAGAGGAAAATAATTGAAATTTCGCTATAATTATTCGTTTTCATTGCTTTTTTCGATCATATCTCAATAAAATGACGAAAATTAAGGCAAAATAGAGAAGAAAAAATAAAATTTCGCTACAATTATTCGTTTTCGTTGCTTTTTACGATCATATCTCGATAAAACGACAAAATATAAAAACGAGATAGACGAAAAAAATTGAAATTTTGCTAAAATTTTCCGTTATCGTTGCTTTTTTCGATCATATCACAATGAAATGACAAAATTAAGGCAAAATAGAGAAGAATAATTGAATTTCGCTAAAATTAACCGTTTTCGTTGCTTTTTTCGATCATTTATCGATAAAATGACGAAAAATAAAGATAAAATTGAGGAAAAAAATTGACATTCCGCAAAAATTATCCGTTTTCGTTGCTTTTTTCGAACATATCTGAATAAAATGGCGAAAAATAAAGAAAAAATAGAGAAGGAAAATTGAAATTTCTCAAAAATCATCCGTTTTTGTTGCTTTTTCGATCATATCTCGATAAATCGACTAAAAAAAACGAAAAACAGGAAAAAAATGAAATTTTGCTGAAATTAACCGTTTTCGCTTTGCTATTTTCTTACATGTTTCGATAAAATGACTAAATTACGGTAAAATCTAGGAAACAAATTGTATTTCGCTAAAATTATCCGTTTTCGTTGCTTTTTTCGATCATATCTCAATTAAATGACGAACATTCATGCAAAATAGAGTAGAAAAATTCTAATCTTGCTAAAATTATCCGTTATCCTTGCTTTTTTCGATCATATCACGATAAATGAGCAAAACTAAAGTCAAAAAAGAGGAAAAGAATTGAAATTTCGCTACAATTATCCGTTTTCGTTGCGTTTTTCGAACATATCTCAATAAAAGGACGAAAAATAAAGAAAAAATAGAGGAGAAAAATTGAAATTTCTCAAAAATTATCCAATTTTGTTGCTTTTTTCGATCATATCAGGATAAAACGACTAAAAAAACGAAAAAGAGGAAAAAAATTGAAATTTTGCTAAAATTATCCGTTTTCCTTGCTTTTTTCGATCATACCCGATAATATAACGAAAATTAAGGCAAAATAGAGTAGAAAAATTGAAATTTCGTTACAATTATCCGTTTTCGTTGCTTTTTTCGAGCATATCTCAATAAAATGACGAAAAATAAAGAAAAAATAGAGGAAAAAAAATTTGAAATTTCTCTAAAATTATCCGTATTGGTTGCTTTTTTTGATCATATCTCGTAAAATTTTGAAAAATAAAGACTAAATAGGGGAAACAAAATCGAAATTTCGCTAAAATTATCCGTTTTCGTTTCTATTTTAGATAATATCTTGATTAAATGAAAAATATTCAGGCAATATAGAGGAGAAAAGTTTGAAATTTCTCTAAAATTATCCGTTTTCGTTAATTTTTAGATAATATCTTGATAATATGACGAAAATTAGGGCAAAATAGAGGAGAAAATAACAATTCCTCTAAAATTATCCGTTTTCGTTTCTATTTTAGATAATATCTTGATAAAATGACAAAAATTAAGGCAATATAGAGAAGAAAAGTTTGAAATTTCTCTAAAATTATCCGTTTTCGTTAATTTTTTAGATAATATCTTGATAAAATTACGAAAATTATGGCAAAATAGAGGAGAAAAATTGAAATTTCTCTAAAAATTATCCGTTTTCGTTGCTTTTTTTGATCATATCTCGTAAAATTACGAAATATAAAGATGAATTAGAGGAAAAAAATTGAAATTTCGCTAAATTTATCCGTTTTCGTCGCTATTTACGATTTTATCTCGATAAAAAGACAAAATATAAAAACGAAATAGACGAAAAAAATTGAAATTTTGCTAAAATTATCCGTTTTCGTTGCTTTCTTATGTAATATCTCGATAAAATGACTAAATCAAGGCAAAATAGAGGAATAAATTGAATTTCGCTAATATTATCCGTTTTCGTTGCTTTTTTCGATCATATCTCAATGAAATGACGAAAGTTATGCAAAATACAGGAGGAAAATTCAAACTTTGCTAAAATTATCCGTTTTCGTTGCTATTTTCGATTATATCTCTTTAAATTGAAGAATATTAAGGCAATATAGTGGAGAAAATTTGAAATTGCTCTAAAATGATCCGTTTTCCTTACTTTTTTCGATCATATCTCGATAAATGAACAAAAATAAAGACAAAAAAGATGAAAAGAATTAAAATTTCGCTACAGTTATCATTTTCACTGTTTCTTTCTATCATATATCGATAAAATGACGAAATCTAAGGCAAATAAGAGAAGAAAAATAGAAATTTCGCTAAAATTATCCGGTTTCGTTGCTTTTTTCGATCATATCTCGATAAAATGACGAAAAATAAAGACTAAAAAGTGGGAAATAGAAATTTCGCTAAGATTATCCGTTTTCGGTACATTTTTAGATAATATCTTGAAAAATGACGAAATTTAAGGCAAATTTGGGGAAAAAAATTGAAATTTCGCTATAATTATCCATTTTCGTTGCTTTTTTTCAGGCATATCTCAATAAAATAAAGAAAAATAAAGAAAAAATAGAGGAAAAAAATTCAAATTTCTCTAAAATTATCAGTTTTCGTTGTTTTTTTATCATATCTCGTAAAATTACGAAAAATAAAGACAAAATAGAGGAAAAAAATCGAAATTTCGCTACTACTATCCGTTATCGTTACTTTTTTCGAACATATCTCAATAAAATAACGAAAAGTAAGACAATCTAAAAGGAAAAAAAATTGAAATTTCTCTAAAAGTATCCGTTTTCGTTACTTTCTAGATAATATCTTGAAAAATGACGAAATTTAAGGCGAATAAGGGGAGAAAATTTGTAATTTCGCTAAAATTCACCATTTTCGGTTCTTTATTCGATCATTTTACGATTAAATGACGAAAACTTAAGACAAATTAAACGATAAAAATTGAAAAATCGCTATAATTATCCGTTTTCGTTGGTTTTTTCGATTATATCTCAATTAAATGACGGAAATTAATGGAAAACAGAGAAGTACAATTGAATTTCGCTAAAATTATCCGTATTCGTTGCTTTCTTCGATCACATCTCAATAAAATGACGAAAATTAAAGCAATATAGAGAAGAAAAAATTAAATTTTGCTACAATTATCCATTTTCGTTGCTTTTTTCGAACATTTCTCGATAAAATGACGAAAAATGAAGAGAGTATAGGAGAAAAATTGACATTTCTCCAAAATTATCCGGTTTCGTTGCTTTTTTCGATCATATCTCGATAAAATGACGAAATATAAAGACAACATAGAGGAAAAAAATTAAAATTTCGCTACTATAATCCGTTTTCGTTGCTTTTTTCGATCATATCACCATTAAATGACTTAAAATAAAGACAAATTAGAGGAAAAAAATTGAAGTTTCGCTAAAATTAACCGTTTTCGTTCTTTTTTCGACCATATGTTGATGAAATAACGAAAATTAAGGCAAAATAGAGGAGAATAATTGAAATTTCGCTATAATTATTCGTTTTCGTTGCTTTTTACGATCATATTTCTTAAGTGTAGAAAATGCAGCAGGAAACTTACAAATGGTGTTCAGTGCACCATTTGTGAAGTGTTTTGCCATATCAAGTGCTCAGGTGCCGATATACCTTCGCTAGACAAGTGGAAGTGTGGGGGTTGCAGTAGGCAAGAGGAGAGTAACGTGTTGGAGGATAAGGAGAAGCTGATTGAAACACTGAGAAAGGAGTTGGATGCAGCAAAGGAGAGAATAAAAACATTAATGGTGGAGAACGAGGAACTGAAAAACAGGCGAGAAGAAACTCACAGTTTTGCAGTGGAGAAGGATAGTGCCGTAGAAGTTAGAACAGAAGAAGGTGAGTTCAAAAATTCATACGAGAACAAAGTTCGAGTCATTGGTGATTCAATGATTCGTCACGCGGCTAAGTTATGTAGGGAGAATGGTGCAGTTGTTGAATGTCTACCTGGAGTAAGGGCTGAGGAAATGCAAAGGAGAATAGAAAATTTTAAGGGAGAGCAAAAGGAGGAGGTAGTGGTTCTTCATGTAGGGAGCGGCACGGAGTGCTGACCATGTTTGGGGCAACATGTGGGATTTGTGCGCCGCTACTAAGACCAAGTTTAAGAGGGCGAAGATTGTGTTAAGTGGCATAATAAAAAGAAAGGACATCAGTGACAAAAGAGTGAATTATATTATCGATGGTATAGATTGGGTGTGTGAAAAGCAAGGGGTTTACTTTGTTGATCCAAACTGTTGGTAGGACGAAAATGACTTGGGGAGGGATGGTCTACATTTGAATAGGAGAGGGAGTTACCGCTTTGGTCGCCTTCTCTGCAACATAGTTGAATCATTCGGAAGGATCAAGTGACTGAAAAACGGAAGAGACATTGTAAATAACGGAGGAGACATTATATGTGGCGGAGTTGAATCAAGGAAACTAAATAACGGTGCGGCTGGTGTTGTAGCTCATGATGTGAAAGATAACAAATGTATTGTGACGTGTGATGATATAGGAAAGGGATTAAGAGTTCTCCAGGTAAACTGTAGAAGCATAGTAAATAAGGTAAGCGAGTTCGTTATTTTGATAGAGGCATGCCAACCAAATATAGTCATTGGGACAGAGTCATGGTTAACGGAAGAAATATGTTCAAACGAAATTTTCCCTATAAATTTCACAGTATATAGAAGAGATCGAGGCTCAAGAGGTGGGGGAATATTTGTTTGTGTCAAAGACGGTATTGTTAGCTCATTGGAATGGGTTCTCGAGGATTGTGAGGCTATCTGCGTAAAAGTCATTAATCGTTTTCAAAAAACTCTAAACATAATAGCAGCTTACAGAAAACCAAATGAGGATATGCACTTGTTGGACAGGTTAAATGACTCACTCAACGAAAATAACCTAAACCAAGCCACCTTAATAGCAGGGGACCTCAATCTACCAATGGTTAGTTGGCAAGGCGTGACAGTGGGGTGCAGTAGGGCACAGATCGCAGTAGAGAAACTAATTAACGAAGGGGGCTTCGTGCAGGTAGTGGATTTCCTAACTAGGGGAGGGAAAGTGCTCGATGTCTTTCTTTTGAGACCGAGCAATATATTTGACAAGCTAGAAAAAGTCCCAGGAATCAACGACCACGATGGAGTATGCGTAGATATCAACTGGAAACCTTATAATCCAAAATTAGAATTCCGTAATGTAATATGGCAGTATAGAAAGGGAGATGCGGCCGGGCACCAAAACTACCTAAAGGAGAACTTTGTTCAGTGGGTGGGAAACAGTCAAAATATAGAAGAAATGTGGTGTTCATTTATGAAAATTCTTCACGAAGGTATTAAAAAATTTGTGCTCTCCAAGCAACTTAAGAAAAACCCAGATCCCGAGTACTATAACAAAAATGTACGTAGATTAAAACGTAAGGTTAGAAAAGCGCACCAGAAAAAAGGGGAAGGATCGAATTACTTAGTAACATATAAAAACTTGCTTCAGAGGCTAAATTCAGAAAAACGGAAAGCTAAAAATGATTTTCTAGAGAAAATACTTGAAAGGAAGAGTTGTAATAATTTTTACAAATACCTTAAGCGTAGGAGAGATGATACGCAAAAAGTTACCACATTATGTGATGGAACGGAGAATAAAATTTTCGATAGTAAAAATCAGGCAATTATATTAGATAAATGGTTCGGTAGAATTTATCAAAAACACATACCCATCGAAACAAAAGAGGTAAATATCGGCACTGAATCTGCCATAGTGCCTTCATCAGTTAAAATCTTACATATTCGGAGTGGAGACATCCACAAAAAAATAATGCATTTAGGAAACAATAAGTCGAGAGGGCCAGATGATATATCAACAGAGGCCTTAAAGCTAGGATCAATGGAAATCATTCCTTACCTAAAATTAATATTTAACGCAACTCTAAATAATTATTGTCTACCATCAGACTGGAAAAAAGCCACAGTTATTCCTCTTTATAAGCGAGGAGATAAAACAAACGTTAAAAATTACAGGCCGGTTAGCTTAACGTCCGTTGTTTGTAAAACTATGGAGAAAATTGTAGCAGAATACCTTAGAAATCACTGGGAAGAGAGTAATTGCCTTAGCGAGTGCCAGCACGGCTTTAGAAAAAATCATTCATGCGAAACTCAATTGCTGGGACTATGTCAGGATATAATAAGCGCGGTAGATGGTAGAGATTTGGTAGATGGCATTATCATAGACTTTGATAAGGCATTCGATAAAATTCCACATGAGATACTTTTGTACAAGCTAGTAAATTTAAATATTGATAAAAGAGTACTCATATGGATAAAGAATTTTCTCACTGATAGAACTCAAAAAGTAAGGGTGAATGAGGAATACTCCGATGATGACGATGTAACCTCGGGAGTACCTCAAGGAAGTGTCATCGGGCCTTTACTTTTCCTACTCTATATTAATGACCTTCCTGACTGCGTCAACTCAAATATCCGCCTATTTGCAGATGATTGTATCATTTATATAAAGATAAGAAATAACGAGGATAGGGATGCGCTACAGAGGGATTTAAACTCGGTAGAAAAATGGATTAAAAAACATAAAATGAGTATTAACGTGAGCAAAAGTATGCACATCACATTTACATACAAGAAAACGATTTCATCCCATAGATATCATCTAATTGGAGAAATTATACCAACATCTGATCATTGTAAATACTTAGGAATAACATTTACCAGAAACTTGAATTGGGAAAAACACATAGATTATTTAGTAGCGAAGGCATATAGGACATTACATCACGTCATGAGAAACTTAAAAGGTAGCAGTAAGAAAGCAAAGGAATTGGGGTACCTAACCTTAGTTAGGCCGATATTAGAATATGCTACAACGGTGTGGGATCCTCATGCGAATTGTCGCATAAAGAAATTAGAAAATGTTCAAAGAAAAGCAGCTCGTTACGTTATGGGTAGATTTAAGAAAACAGATAGCGTTTCAGAAATGTTAAAGATTCTAGGATGGGAATCGCTGGAGAAGAGGAGGAAAATAAACAGGCTAGGCTGTATTTAACAGATAGTTGCAGGTAGTAAGGGATGGGAAAGTTTCAAAAGTTTATTAGAAACATCAAACTTTTTAGGAAGAAGTCATAATCACAAAATAAAACTTAGACCGCAAAGAACCAATATAGCTAAATACTATTTCTTGAATAGAAGCATAGCAGAGTGGAACAAGTTACCTGGGGAGCTCTTTGAGTCCCTTCCTAAAAATCCAAAATCATTTAAGAAGAAATTTTCTGTATTGTTGTAGTGTGAACTTACTAGTATATGCTCAAATAATTGTGGAATTGTGTAATCATATTTATATATAAAAAAATTATAAGGTATTGGTAATTACAGTTATGTGATTTTTTTCTTTTATTGGAATTTTTAATTCATAGTATTATTTATGGATTGTATATTAATTTATTAATTGTATATTTAATATATTGAGATTAGCTGCCACCAGACTGCTGTCTAACTGCGGCGAAAATTGTAATAATTAAATAAATAAGATCTCGATAGAACGACAAAAAATAAAAACGAAATAGACGAAATAAATTGAAATTATGCTAAAATTATCCGTTTTTGTTGCTTTTTTATGACATATCTCGATAAAATGACTAAATTAAGGAAAAATAGAGGGAAAAAATTGAATTTCGATAAAATTATCCGTTTTAGTTACTTTTTTAGATAATATCTTGATAAATTGGCGATATTAAGGCAAAATAGGGGAGAAAAATTGAAATTTCGCTATAATTAACCGCTTTAGTTTCTTTTTTCGAGCATATATCAATAAAATGACGAAAAATAAAGAAATAATACAGGAAAAAAATTGAAATTTCTATAAAATTATCCGCTTTCGTTTCTTTTTTCTTACATATCTCGATAAAATGACTAACTTAAGACAAAATAGAGGAAAAAAATTGAATTTCGCTAAAATTATCCGTTTTCGTTGGTTTTTTCGATCATATCCCAATTAAATGACGAAAATTGATGCAAAATAGAGGAGAAAAATTCACATTTTACTAAAATTATCCGTTTTCGTTGCTATTTTCGATTATTTCTCTTTAAATTGACGAATATTAAGGCAAAATAGAGGAGAAGATTTTTAATTTCGCTGAAATTATCCGTTTTCCTTGCTTTTTTCGATCATATCTCGATAAATGAACAAAAATAAAGAAAAAAAAGAGGAAAAGAATTGAAATTTCGCTACAATTATCCTTTTCATTGTTTTTTCGATCATATCTCGATAAAATGACATAAATTAAGGCAAAAAAGAAAAGAAAAATGGAAATTTCGCTAAAATTATCCGTTTTCGTTGCTTTTTTCGATCAATTCTTGATAAAATGACGAAAATAAAGAGAAAATAGGAGATATTTTGACATTTCGCAAGAATTCTCCGGTTTCGTTGCTTTTTTCGATTATATCTCGATAAAATGACGAAAAATAAAGACAAGATAGGGGGAATATAAAAATTTCGCTAAGATTATCCGTTTTCGTTTCTTTTTTAAATAATATCTTGATAAAATGAAGAAAATTAAGGCAAAATAGAGGAGAAAATTTGTAATTTTGGTAAAATTATCCTTTTTCGTTTGTTTTTTCGATCATATCTCGATAAATGAGCAAAAATAAAAACAAAATAGAGGAAAAAAAATCCATTCGGGCATTTACAACTCTTAAAACGACTTTCGTTGACGAAAACTCCCGAGTTTAAACACGGAAATCAGGCTTGATGAAACTAAACCTGAATTGTAAACGTTTGCTTTGCTTTAAGTCAAGGTTAAATAAAAAGAAAAGTAGTATGAATAGGAGAAATTGCCGACGAAACTGCCAATGTCTGAGCTACGAAAACTTTATCCCATCGCCCAGAAAATGCGTTTATTATAAAGATCGAAATAATATTGTTTCGCCCAAAATCAAAACACATATCTTTAAAACTCAATCTAGAGTAATTTATGGTTATGCACATACTTACCAAATATAGGAGATCCCCCGCAAAGTCCATGAAAATCTTGACGACAGGAAATATTCTTTAATTAATTGAATATATACTTCTCGATTAAAATTAATAGAGCAATAATGAAGTCAAAGTGTGAAAATTCGTAAGTTCGCATATACCTGATTTTGAAATTATGGTACTGCCACAATACAAAAGTTAACGGTTTTCCGGGAAAAAGACCAGCAGCAGCTCTTCACTTGGAGACGTCTTCGAAGTAAATGAAGTTTAAAAGGTTCGAAAAAACAGTTGATACAGATACTGCACTGTGATTGGTCGATGATTAGCTTTCAGTTGAACCCCCTGTTTTCCGCTTACTGTTAATCTATATATATAAAGCAGAAATTCTGTGGGTTTGTGTGTTTGTGGGTTTGTGTGTTTGTGGGTTTGTGTGTTTGTGGGTTTGTTTGTCTTGGATTGGAGACTACACCGTTTGCCCGATTTGTCTCAAACTTTGCATACGTGTCCATTTATATCAGGAAGGAAGTACTGTCGCATTTTTATTCAAGAATTTTGCTGGGTTCGAACCAAGATCGCTCAGATAGATTTTCGTAAGGAATACACGTAAGTTTCACTTTTATCGGTTGCAGGCTTTATTTCTTTTGAAGAATTAAATTAGAAGGAATAGTCGTACAGAGTCGAGACAAACTCCGAAAGAAAGAAAATCAAATAAAGATTCTTATTTTGGTCGTGGGATCTTACTTTCGATTAGAATTTGCGAGAATATTGGTAAAATATACAAAACTTTCGTGAAAATTCGAGGCTGTAAACAACTCATCCCCCTGACGACCGATCCCATTGTTAAATCCGAGCTCATGTTTTATCCCGTAAAAATACTCGTGGACTTTAGGCCCATTAAGCTGATGATTGAAGAGTACGATATATTACATGGATAACGAGAAATTTTCTGTAAGAATGTAACCAGCAATTGCAGGTACGTAATTACTGTCAGGAGATTGTGTCTCTTCGATTTTATCACAAACCGTTTGCCAGATTCGTGTCAAACTTTGCGTAAGTGTTTTCTGAGACCAGAAAAGACGTACTGTCTCAATTTCATTCGATAATTTTGCTGGTTTCCAACCAAGATCGCTCAGATGGGTTTCCATAAAGAATAAATCTAATCTTCACTTTAATCGTTAGCAGGCTATATTTCTTTTGAAGAATTAAAACAGAAAAATAGTCGTGCGGAGTCGAAACAAGAAGCAAAAGAACGGAAATTAAATTAATGTTCTAATTTTGATCGTGGAATATTGTTTCCGAATCGAAATTTGGAGTATTTTGATGAAATACGCGTGAATTATCCAAAATTGTTGAGGTTGTAAACAGCCAATCCTCCTCACTATCAATGCGATGGTTGAGCCGAGCTCATGAATTTTCCTGTATATTAAGAATAGCTTGGGATTTAGACCTTATTCTAAAGGGAATTTACGAATTGCATGACCGGCAACTTGAATGTAATCTACTTCTATACTCCCCGTTGAGAATCAACGGGCACTTCAGCTAGTAATTATCATAAACTATAATATTCTTCGAAACAAAATACATTCAAGTGCAAAACCATTTAATTTCCCCTATTTCCCCTATTTCTTTCCTCCGTGTTCCCCTAAACCGTTCTGGGGTTCACTATACCGCTTTGGCTTCGAGTCGGGTGGCTCGGAGGATTTATGAGCACTGTAGGTACTTTTTTTTAGGATAAAGAGTAGGCCAGTTAGTGGGCTGAAGGGAAAGAAATACTCGGCCGATCGAATTATGGAAAAAGCGCCGAACAGCGAAACGATAAATAAGCGAAATTTACCGACAATCCCACCTAAATTTGTTTGCGAAAGAAAAATATCAATTGCGATAGTTAACTGTAGGAGTGTTAAAAATAAAGTATCCGATTTGGAGCATCTTATTCATAGCCACGACACCGATATTTTTATAGGTACAGAAAGCTGGTTAAATGAGGATATAAGCGATAATGAAATATTTCCAAAGGATTACACTATTTATCGCCGGGATCGTAGGGAAAAGACAGGTGGCGGTGTTTTTATTGCGGTTAAATCATCTCTCCAGAGCAAGCCGAGGACTTTGAGTGATAGCGATATAGAAAGCGTCTGGTGCACAATAAGCCAACAGAACAAGCCGAACATAAATTTATGTGCGTTTTACCGACCACCGAACTCTTCTCGACAGGTTTTGCGACATCTTAACGACGAAATAAATTTCTACACGAGTAAGAACAACCAGAGTATAACTATAATCGGGGGGGATTTTAATCTTCCAGACATCGACTGGAATAATCATAGCATAAAGAAAAGGGCCCGGGATGTCGACTCATGTAAAAAGTTATTAAATTTACTTCAGAAAAACTCACTAAGTCAAGCAGTAAAATCGCCAACCAGGGGTGACAATATACTCGATCTCCTTTTAATTAACTTTCCTGAGCGCATAGAGAACATTTCGATTGACGAAGGTCTTGGAGACCACAAAGGCGTTTTTGCAGATATCGAGATAAACCTTAGCAAGTATAAGAAACCCAAACGCAAAATTTATCTCTATTCCAAAGCCAAATTCGAGGAATTTAACGTAAAACTAACTACCGATTTTAATTCATTTAAGTCGCGCGTAAGCAACAACAACACTGAGGATACATGGAAATCATTCGTGGAGATAATGCATAAATATATAGATTTGTATATACCTTCGAAATACTCTAAAAATGACTGCGAGCCCAGATGGTACGATAAAGAGGTTAGAAGGGCTCTCCGCAAACAAAGAGATTTGCACGGAAAAGTAAAGGCTTTTAAGGGAATAGATCAGCTTGTTCCAAATCCACCACGATCACTATTACTAGAAAAGCACAAGAAAGCAAAATGCGACACCAAGCGAGCTATGCGTAACGCCCACAGCAACTTTAAAAAGAAAATACTTGGGGAATGTTTAGAGGAAGACCCTAAAGCTTTCTGGTCCTACGTTAGAGAGGTACAGGGAAAGATACAAACAGTGAGCTCGATAAGGGATATCGAAGGTAACATTACTTGCGATTCGAAGAGGAAAGCGAATATTCTAAACGAATTTTACCAAAGCGTATTCACATCAGATTGTAACATAGAGATCCTCCCTAAGGTTAATATACTGGATTCCATGCCAAATATAACTTTTACGACAGACGGTATAGTTAAAATATTACGCAAAATTAAGCCAAATAAGTCGCCAGGGCCAGAAGGCATCCCAGCAAGAGTGCTTAAAGAACTGGCAGAAAGCGTCGCCCCTTATCTCAAAATTATATTTTGTAAATCGATAAATGAAGGTAGGGTCCCATCCGATTGGAAATTAGCTAATATTACCCCTGTTTACAAAAGCGGATTAAAGGAGGACCCAGGAAATTATAGACCTATATCATTAACTTCGCTGTCCGGAAAGGTAATGGAACATATCGTCGTTAGCTCACTCATGGGATTTTTAGATAGAAATGAATTCCTCGACGCAAACCAGCATGGTTTTCGTAAGACCCGATCATGTGAAACCCAACTTGCTCTATTTGTACACGATATCTTAAAGTCCGCCGAAAGTAAAAAGCAAGTGGACGCTATTTTCCTAGATTTCAAAAAAGCATTCGATAGAGTCCCCCACTACAAACTAATTTACAAACTAAAACTAGCGGACATTAACAAGGAAGTAGTCGACTGGGTTAAGGATTTTCTCTACGAGAGGGAACAACAAGTTGTACTGGATGGCGTTAGCTCAAATAGAGTCAAAGTTACCTCTGGCGTACCTCAAGGCAGTGTAATTGGACCTCTTCTTTTCCTAATTTATATCAATGACTTGAGTGACGAGATAGTTAGTAATGTGAGGATATTTGCGGATGACTCGGTTATATATAGGGAAATAACAAACGAGGAAGACCGGACATCTCTCTCAAACGATTTAGTCCTCATCCAAAGGTGGTGCGAAAAATGGGAATTAGATATTAACGTAGGTAAATGCTCCGTAGTTAATTTCTTCGAAAAGAAAAAAATGCGTCCAAATCACCCATACAAAATTAATGGAATTAGTATCAAAGTAGTAGATTCAGTTAAATATCTCGGGATCAACATTACTAATAACTTAAATTGGAGCACGCATATTCGAAAAATCTGCGGCAAAGCAAGTAAAAGGCTTGGCTTTGTAAAGCGTATTGTCGGTAAATGCGACGAAAAGGTGAGAGAGCGATGTTATTTTACCTTGGTCAGACCCCTTCTGGAATATGCGGCAAGTATATGGGATCCGGCGGATGAAACGTGTACTCGCGAACTCGAGAAAGTGCAGCGTAAAGCGGTTCGTTTTGTTAAGAAATGCTACGATAAAAAAGCAAGCGTTACAAAAATGCTCTCAGACGTAGGTTGGGAATCCTTGAAAGAAAGGAGATTGGAAGCTAGGCTGCGATTGCTTAATAAATTCAGGGAAACTACATTTTCCAAAGATACAATCGGTATCTTGCAACCCCCCTGCTACGTCGGTCGATCCGATAATGACCGTAAGTTAAGAGAAATAGATGCTAGGACGAATCGTTTCAGAGATTCATTCTTTCCGCGAACAATACGTGACAATAATCGAATAAGGAAGTAATTTAGATTCAACTGGTGTTTACACCCCCTGCCACACGCCGAAAGGCGGCTTGTAGGGTATTAATGTAGATGTAGATGTAGAATTTAAATTTAAAAATTATCGGGAGATTAACTTTAATTTCAAAATTCCTTGATTATAATACCTATAGATTTCCTTTCCCCTGGAATGCGTTATGTCTCAAATAAAATACTGTTTACCAAAGATATTAACATACTAACAATTTGCTAATTATTTTGTATAATGCCCGGTTTGATGATTAAACGTATTAAAATGTAGTTAAAAATTATCTAAATTTAGTAAAAAAGGCGAAATTTCATGGAATTAGGAAATGACATAAACATTAGGCCTACAGTTACTCATTTTAGATTTACATTAGAAACCTTAGAATACCTCTATGACGTTGAGATATGAGGAAAGATGCATGCGATGCTATGGATCTAGCAATAAAGATATCCCTTCCAAACGAGCCATTGAAAGCTTTAATCTTATCTTTAGGAAATCAACTTGCTAGGTTTCAGAAATGTATTCACATTACGTATAATTGCATCCAGAACATTACATATCTCATGGTCAAGAAGAAACTAAGAACTGTGGACTTCTATTTAGCAAGATTGCAGAATGGGAATTTTTGTGAATTATATTTGTTGTGTTATTCATTTAGGAATCCCCACATTTCCCTCTTTACAATTCCAGCCAAAGACGTTCCGTGTTTTCAGTTACGAATTCCTTCGGTTATCTCAGGTCTTGTCATAATGAAGCTATTGAGGAACCCAAGAATTTGACGAAGAGAACAGCTTCAAAATTCTTTTAAGTTTTGTATACATTGGTGAAAGAAGCTATGATATAGTTTTCCTCCTTTTATGATTATTTCCAGTAATAGTATTCAGTCTCGGCGAGAAAAGCAAGGTATAACTACCAATTCGCTGGGTCTTTGCACTTACTGTTAAACTTTAAACTCTTTCAGAGAATACGTTCGAATTTTAGTTACTCAACTTATTTTTATGCAAAAAGAAATGTACAACACGTTCATCTGTGGAATTGTCGCACTTACCTTTATATCCTTGTTATATAAGTGCCTGATGTAAACCATGCAATGGAATCCCGCATACATTAACCTCCAGCACCTGTTCAATTCAATACTTTTCGTCCATCTTGTTGCTGTGGAGCATTATCCGTTCTTTTGCGATAGATATCGGGTTACGCTGATTGAATACTCGTGTACTCTTTACTTTTATAAGCACTGCTATTCTCGGAAAACTATTAAAGTATAGGCACTGCGGAGCACAGTTCTCACTGAAGAACTTCTACTCACTTTTTGAAAATGGCACTGGTCGTAAAACTGAGTTTCCAACTCGTACAAATCACTTCTCCACGAATATTCACAGGCTATAGCGTAACAAATTTACGCCAACTATTCTGACATTGCTATTTCACGGAGAACCATATCCAAAGCACTCTGTGGATACATTTTCACTCTGGTAACAAATAATTTTCTTTTAAAGTTCGCACACAGCGAAATGACACTTCTATGAAGGCCATTGTCACGAATTTTGAGCGCAATTTAGAAGGATTGTGGTATAGAATTCTTCTGAAGAACGAAAAGGTACTCCTCGTCATCTGATGACGTTACTTCCGCTGTTCTCAAGTCTGCCTTAATGCCATGTGCTCGAATTTTGAAGGAGACTTCCATATTTTCCTTCCTATGTTAAATTGTGCTACCAACCAAACGAAATACGTAGGCATTTTAAGTATTTATTACCAAAGGAGTTATTTGTTCTAGTGAAAAGTGTGTAAGTTATAACACTGCATATGTGACTGTGCTTCGTGAATCCAGGAAGTATGATTTGTGATGAAATTCAATCGAAAAGAGATAGGAACATTTATAAGAATACGAAGGGATACTAACTGAAACAATAGAATCCAGACGTGATATTCCGAATCCAAATTACATGAGGAAAAATCGGAAGTTGTTAATTCCTAGGATTTGTATTTTATCTCATCATTACTTCTGTAAATCAGTCGTATGTAACATGTTACTTACTGCAAGCTTAGGGCCGACACTTTAAAAAAGTTTGTAGACGTCCTCGAAATATTTCAATGATCACCAGTAAGAAACATTCATTCCCATCATCTCGTATCATCAACAGTTTGCTGATATATCATCAGCAATTTTGATTTATAAAGTTTTAATCAAAGTTGAACATTTTAATGGTGCCTTTTTTAATGTAAAAGTAAGTATTTCTTGGGTTTCTGAAAACCTTGAATAGCTATAACAACACCAAACCTGAGATAACAGGAGGAATTCGTTGCTGAAAACACTGACATGTCTTCGGTTGGAATCGTAAAGAGAAGAATTTAAGCATTCCTAAATGAATAATACACCCAAATTCAGTTGCGTGCAATGACTATGCGTAATCTCGCTGACTTGTAGTCCTAATTTCTTAGCTTACTAATGACCATGAATAGTTAACAAATCAGGACGTGATTATATGTAATTTGAATTAATTTCCTAATGCATAATTTTGCTTTCAAAAGAGGAGATATCATACCTCCGAATGATTCTCTTAAGGAGAAAACTTAATTGTTAGAATCATAACATTACATATGTCTTTACTCGTGTCTAAACGTTAGAGAAGTATTCTGAGTCTTCAAAACTATATAATATGTGATTTATTATTTGTCTAAAATAAAGATTATTCCCAATTTCGATGGAATTTTTACTTCTTCACTATATATATCATTGATTTTAATTCTAATTTAGAAGCTTATATTCCAATTTAATTTTGTAGTTCGTTACTCGCATTTCATTATTGCCAATTATTAGCAAATTGAATTACGTTACTTGCATATAGTATTTAATATATTTTATTTTCAATCTGGTCCTTTTTTCAGAATAATTATTGGTAAATTAATATTCTAGGTAAACAGTTTTTATTTGAAAAATAACGCATCCCAGGGGAGATGTGTGATCAACACTTATTCTTATCGAAGAATATCTAATTAAAATAAATCTTCCAATAATTTCTAAATTTAAATTAAATTTTTTTGTGCTTAAATAAATTTTATTTTGAGGAATAATCTAATTTATGAAAACTGTTAACAGTAGGAAGATAACAGGGGTTTCAACCGGAAGTTGATTTTCGACCAATCACAGTGCAGTATTTGTTTCAACGTTTCTTCCTAAAGTTTTAAACTTCAGTTGCTTCGGAGAGGTAGAGCTGCTGCTGGTCCTTTCTTTACCTGAAAATCATTTACTTTTGAATTGTAAGTATAGTTTAATATTGGTACGAGCATATGCGAAAATTTTCAAGGTATAACTTAATTATTGTTTGAATGATTTTATTCGAGAAGTATATATTTATCAAATTTGGGAATTTTTCATGACGTCAATATTTCCGTGGACTTTCCTGGAATCCCATTCATTAGGTAAGTACGCGCATTATCATTAATTACCGCGGATTAAATTCTGAATGTTTATTATAAAGTTGAAAATATATTTCAATCCTTATGATAAACATCTATTGCGAGTCATAAGACGAAGTGTTTGCAGCTGTGACATTAGCAGTTAATTCAGCTTTTTTCGCATCCAAAATATCTTTATTTTTCCTTTACGTTGAATTATAGTAAATTTAGCGTTTTATTCAGATTCCTTTTGTCCTTAGTCTTCAATTGCCCTGCTTTTCGCATTTAAGCTCGAAGTATTTGTAAGCAGAAATAGTATTGAGATTCATAATTTTTACCTCATCGAAGAAAACAAATTGCAGGCTTGGGATCCTCAACCAAGAAACCCACCCGTGGCTGGTATTGCATGGCTATCGGGCGTGACCCCTACGGCGATGGGGTTACTGGTTCAAATGCCTGAACTGGTAGTGACGATGTCACTACCAGTACCAGTCATGGACCAACGCAATATACTAAAAATGTCTACATAAAATAACCAGGAAGATAAACAACAGAAGACATGTGGCGACACCATAGCAACGTTCTCAACTTTGTTAATTTTTTTAGGGCTGTACGTGCTCGCGATGAAAAACCAAGTGTACTTTTTTAAGAGGTTTGAAACATGCTCTTTCAAATGAGAATAATTTACAAGAGTATCGAAAAGGTCTTGCTTTTCTAAGAGCGGGCAGAAAATAACCTATTTTTGCCGTTTTTACAAATGTCATCCTCATAGTTGTCCCTATTTCTAGGGCCTTAGATGCTCGAGATGAAAAACTAGATATACTTTTTTAGAGGGTTGAAATCATTCTCTATTTAATAAAAAATTTTCAAAAGAAATTCCAGAGGGTCTTTTTTTGTAAAAGCGGGGTACAAATAGCCTATTTTTGTCTTTTTTACAAAAATTGTCAAATGTTGACTCAATTTTTAAAATAATGGAAAGTATTAGGAGTATGAAATTTTATATTTATAAACTATGTATTTATATGTTATCATGCGATAAGTTTCACGTTGATTATTTCATTTCTTCTTGAAATATAAAAAGCCAAAGTTTTAATTTTTTTTCGATCCGCAATTTTTTGGGCCAGTTTTGCACAGAATTTTCTGCAAGGAGGTCGTTCTTACAGTTATTTTTATTACTTCGTTTAATAGAGCGCAAAAATTTGTTTAAGATAGCCAAAGTGTGTTTACTTCATAAACAATTCTCTGAGATACAACGCCTCAAAGTTACTGAAAACTCATAGTCATGTTGAAGAAGGCAGCGACACGGGGTCAAACGATCTTCTATATCTCAGCAAGTATACCATCGGCGAAAGTAAAACTTTACAAATGTTCATAAGAGATATGTGTGAATGTTCATACAAAATTTGATCGAAATCCGTGATGGTCGAGCGGGGCACTTCTCTGAAATCAGACCACTTGGCATGGAATGACCCATTTATTAAAGAAATATAGAATACAATGAAAATATGATGCATCTTTATATGCACCTGAGAATACTTATTTTAGAAATCAGTGTCCATAGATATATTTAGTGATGTTTTGCTAGATCTAGCGACTTTTTCCTTCTTCCAGCGATCTTTATTCTGCTTTATCGACTGCTCGTACTCTACAGAGCCTACAAAGCATGTTCTTTTAAGTCAGCGCTCATCTACATATAATTAATATAACACACTTGACTTGTTTGAAAACCATTGTATTTAGCTCATAAAGGACTTAATATTCATACGTCGCTTGTCCCAAAAGTAAAGTCTCCAAGCACCTACCGCCAGGAAATTGTTTTTTCCAAATTAGTCTATACTCTACATACCTCTTTCTGTGGGTACCCAAGTCAGACAGATTAGATGATCAGTTTGTGTCTGACAATCATTCACGATGGCTAGTCCATGTTGGCCGCCCCCACCTTCCTTCCCATCTATGCTATGTGAACACCGCTCGATTATTCGTTTCTTAAATTCAAGGGGCGAAACGCTAATTCTCATAGATCAAAAATTGAAGGAGAGTATGGAAGGAGCTGTATGCATGTAAGAAATGTGAGGAAGAGGTTCAGAGAATTTTCTGAAGGTAGGACGGAAGTTCATGATGAACCAAGTGACGCAATCTGCTCGAAAAATAATGGCAACAGTTTTTTGGTACCCAAATGAGGTTCTTCTCATCCAGTTCATGCCTGCCAGAGCTACAATCCATGCAGCCCATTACTGTGAAATACTTGAAAAAACTAGGCAGGCGAATCCAGAATCGAAGACTAGGCATGCCGACCAAAGGAATTTCGGCCTTACCGAACGCTCGGCCACATGTGCCCGCGACACCAAAGCTGTTACGGATCAGTTTGGTTGGGACGTCTTATTCAAACCCCCATATAGTCCAGACCTTGCCCCATCCAACTTCCATTTGTCCTTGAGTCTGAAGAAACATTTTGGAGGAAAAAGGATGAATACAGACGAGGAAGTGAAAACACCAGTCACTTGGTAACTGGAAAAGGAGCTAGTTTTTATGTGGAGGGAGTAAAAAACTTCCATTGCGGCATGAAAAGTACATCCAAGAAAATGACAACAGTATATCCTCAATATAATTATGTAAAAATTCATTCGAACAAAGATAGTTTTTGATTTATTTATATGGATACCTTACTTTTAATCTCAATCTTTAAGGCCTCCATTTCTTAAATCGCATTTCTGAAAGCTCTTTATTTTCCATCTACTCTTCTTCTTCTGTCTTTTCAGGTAAATAACATCCGTGGTCAACCACCAAGAAATTTACCCAACAATATTGGTCCGTAATTATGCAACTTGTATATACCTGCTTGTATTTATTTCTATCTGTGTTTTCGCTGGTTTTTTTCGTTCCCCTTCTTGTGTGAGTGTTTTCCCGCGCAGAGGGGTTTTCTCCTAAAGCCTTCAGCCAAGGAGTTTTTCCCCACACCCCAATTCTATTATTTTTTTAACCTCTTCTTTTTATTTTCTTTATATATATATATATATATCTATTATATATAGATGCTTCTCCGGATTCATTCATGTATCCATATATATATTCATATATCTATTATATATAGATGCTTCTCCGGATTCATTCATGTATCCATATATATATATAGCGAGGATACAAATTCACAGGCTAAACCACAAGCGTCATTGACCTGAAATTTTTACGACATATTGGCCATAACGTGTAACCTCCAGAAAAATTGCGATTTTGAACCTCAGTTTCATTAGTTCGATTCCAGAGGGCCCCAAAGTCCCGATTTTTCCCGTTTAAATGCATTGCCGTGATTTTCGGGAATTTTTAAAAACTACTTCCCGGATAGGTAGAGAATCAAAACTCATGGAGCCTATATATATGGTCATGATCTATCGAAAACATAAATGAGTTTTACGGAAAATATCCTGGGTTCGATGCTTGGTCGAGGCAAAAATCGGCTGTTTAAAATGTATTGTGGCGATTTTTAAGATTTTTTTTGGACCCCTTCCCGATGGCATGGAAACTTGAAATTCGGCATGGAGTTGGAGATTATAAATATATTTCATAATCAAATTTTACATATTCCCTGATGGTCCTTGGTTCGATCCCAGGGCGCCATTTACATTTCTCAATGCATTTCTTATGGAGATAACGGAAACAAATTTTAGGTACTTCCCGGCATGCTATCGACTTAAAACTTAGCGTGATAGAAGAACCAGTCTTAACAAATCAAGCTATGCATTCATAGCTATCAATGTATCCTGGGTTCGACACCAGGTGTCTCTGCAATCAGAAGTTGATCCGATTTTTAGGAATTATTTTGAAACCTTTCCCAATAATATAGAAACTTTAAATTTGGCATATGGATTGAGATCATTAATAAATTTCAGAAACATTTTTTAAATTTCCAAGATCGTCCTTGGTTCGAGTCCCGAGAGCCATTTACATTCGTGAACATTAGCGCGTCTTTTGAGGCAGTTGTAGCAAATATTTCTGCTTGAATTTTCACACATACTTAGAGATGGTGATCTTCTATTGTGCTACATAGTAAGTTCACCAATAAGATCCGTGTTCGATGCCAGACGATGAAATTTCAGCGAATTTTAAGAAAAATTTCAATCCTTTTTTTTTCTTTTGAGGACATTCCCGATATGATGCCGATATGAAATTAGTATTGCCGATCTGCTTGCAGTATGCAAGCTACATTTTACTCGTATCTATTATATAAAGATGCTTCTCCGGATTCATTCATATATATACCTATATAGATAGATAGATAGATAGATAGGATACAAATTCACAGCCTAAACTACAAGCGTCATTGATCTGAAATTTTTATGACATATTGGCCATAACGTGAAACCCCCAGGAAAAAAGCGACTTTGATCCTCAGTGTCATGGGTTCGATTCCAGAGGGCCCCAAAGTCCCGATTTTTCCCGTTTAAATGCATTGCTTTGATTTTCGGGAATTTAAAAAAAATATTTTCCGGAGAAGTAGAGAATCGAAACTCAAGGAGCCTATATATATGGTCATCATCTATCGAAAACATAAATGAGTTTTACGGAAAATATCCTGGGTTCGATGCTAGGTTAGGGCAAAAATCGGCCGTTTAAAATGCATTGTGGCGATTTTTAAGATTTTTTTTGGACCCCTTCCCGATGGCATGGAAACTTGAAATTTAGCATGGGGTTAGATATTATAAATATATTTCATAATAAATTTTTTTGTATTCGCTTATGGTCCTTGGTTCGATCCCAGAGGGCCATTTCCACTCCAGAATGCATTTCTTATGGGGATAACGGAAACAAATTTTAGGTACTTCCCGGCATGCTATCGACTTAAAACTTAGCATGATAGAAGAACCAGACTTAACAAATCAAACAATGCATTCATAGCTATCAATGTGTCCTGGGTTCGACACCAGGTGTCTCTGCAATCAGAAGTTGATCCGATTTTTAGGAATTATTTTGAAACCTTTCCTAATAATATAGAAACTTGAAATTTGGCATATAGATTGAGATCAATAATAACTTTCAGAAACATTTTTTAAATTTCCAAGATCGTCCTTGGTTCGAGTCCCGAGAGCCATTTACATTCGTGAACATTAGAGCGTCTTTTGAGGCAGTTGTAGCCAATATTTCTGCTTGAATTTTCACACATAGTTAGAGATGGTGATCTTCTATTGTGTTTCATAGTAGGTTTTCCAGTAAGACCCGGGTTCGATTCCAGACGATGAAATTTCAGCGAATTTTAAGAAAAAATTAAATACTTTTTTTTTTCTTATGAGGACCGTCCCGATGTGATGCCGATATGAAATTGGTATTGCCGATCTGCTTGCAGTATGCAAGCTACATTTTACTCGTATATATATATATACGAGTAAAATGTAGCTTGCATACTGCAAGCAGATCGACAACACTAATTTCATATCGGCATCATATCGGGACGGACATCAAAAGAAAAAAAAATTCAAAATATTCGTAGAATTCGCTGCAATTTAATCGCCTGGCAGCGAACCCCGGTCTTCCTGGTGTACTTACTATGCAGCAAAATAGAAAATTACCATATCAAACTATGTGTGAAAATTCAAGCAAAACTATTAGGTGCAACTACCTCAAACGACGTCCTACTATTCACATACACTCCTTATTTGAGAAATTATAATGTGCTCTGGCATCGAACCCAGGAACAGCATGGTCTTATCTATTTTTTTTCTTAAACAAAGTGTTAATATACATCTTCCATCTAAGCAAGAGCTCCCTTACATATCGATAAATGCATAAAAAAATTATGAAAAGATACCCCATAGTATTATATATGGGTGATATTTTTACCGCCCGGCATCGAACCCGGGTCTTTCAGGCAATACTTTCTATGCAGCACAAAAGAAAAACACCATCTCTAACCGCGTATGCAAATTCAAGCAGAAATATTGGTTACAACTGCCTCAAATGACGTCCTACTTTTCCTTTATATTCCTTATGAGAGAAACGTTATTGTGCTCTGGCTTCGAACCCAGGAACAGTACGGTCTTATGAAAATTTTTTTCTAAAACTTATTCGTACCATACATCTTCCAGCCAAGCACGAACATCCTATCATTTTGATAAGTGCATCTAAAAAAATAATGAAAAACGGCTCCCATGTATTTTAAAGGGCAGATCTTTGCATCGTCCTAGCATCGAACCCAGGATAACTTTTGTAAAAGTCATTGATGTTTTCGAAAGTCCAAGACCATAAATATAGGCACCTTGAGTTTTACTTCTCTACCTATCCGGAAAGTATTTTTTTTTAATTCCCGAAAATCACGGCAATGCATTCAAACGGGAAAAATCGGGACTTTGGGGCCCTCTGGAATCGAACCTATGACACTGAGGATCAAAGTCTCTTTTTTCCTGGGGGTTTCACGTTATGGCCAATATGTCATAAAAATTTCAGATCAATGACGCTTGTAGTTTAGGCTGTGAATTTGTATCCTATCTATCTATATAGGTATATATATGAATGAATCCGGAGAAGCATCTATATATAATAGATATATATATAGAGAGAGGATACAAACTCACAGGCCAAACCACAAGCGTCATTGACTTGAAATTTTTACGACATATTGGCCATAGAGTGTAACCCACAGAAAAATTGCGATTTTGCACCTCAGTGTCATGGGTTCGATTCCAGAGGGCCCCAAAGTCTCGATTTTTCCCGTTTAAATGCATTGCTTTGATTTTCAGGAATTTTTAAAAAATACTTCCCGGATAGGTAGAGAATCGAAAATCTAGGAGCCTTTATATGTGGTCATGATCTATCGAAAACATAAATGTGTTTTACGGAAAATATCCTGGGTTCGATGCTAGGTCGAGGCGAAAATCGGCCGTTTAAAATGTATTGTGGCGATTTTTAAGATTTTTTTTGGACACCTTCCCGATGGAATGGAAACTTGAAATTCGGCATGGAGTTGGAGATTATAAATATATTTCATAATCAAATTTAACTTATTCGCTGATGGTCCTTGGTTCGATCCCAGGGCGCCATTTGCATTTCTCAATGCATTTCTTATGGAGATAACGGAAACAAATTTTAGGTACTTCCCGGCATGCTATCGACTTAAAACTTAGCGTGATAGAAGAACCAGTCTTAACAAATCAAACTATGCATTCATAGCTATCAATGTGTCCTAGGTTCGACACCAGGTGTCTCTGCAATCAGAAGTTGATCCGATTTTTAGGAATTATTTTGAAACCTTTCCCAACAATATAGAAACTTGAAATTTTGCATATGGATTGAGATCATAAATAAATTTCAGAAACATTTTTTAAATTTCCAAGATCGTCCTTGGTTCGAGTCCCGAGAGCCATTTACATTCGTGAACATTAGAGCGTCTTTTGAGGCAGTTGTAGCCATTATTTCTGCTTGAATTTTCACACATACTTACAGATGGTGATCTTCTATTGTGTTTCATAGTAGGTTTACCAGTAAGACCCGGGTTCGATGCCAGACGATGAAATTTCAGCGAATTTAAAGAAAAAATTAAATCCTTTTTTTTTCTTTTGAGGACCGTCCCGATATAATGCCGATATGAAATTAGTGTTGTCGATCTGCTTGCAGTATGCAAGCTACATTTTACTCGTATATATATATATCTATTATATATAGATGCTTCTCCGGATTCATTCATATATATAGATAGGTATATAGATAGATAGGATACAAATTCACAGCCTAAACCAAAAGCGTGATTGATTTCAAATTTTTACTGCGTATTGGCCATAACAATTAACCGCCAGAAAAATTGTGATTTTGATCCTCAGTGTCATGGGTTCGATTCCAGAGGACCCAAAAGTCCCGATTTTTCCCGTTTAAATGCATTACTTAGATTTTCTGGAATTTTTAAAAAATACTTCTCGGATAGGTAGAGAATCGAAACTCTAGGAGCCTTTATATATGGTCATTATCTATCGAAAACATAAATGAGTTTTACAGAAAATAACCTGGGTTCGATGCTAGGTCAAGGCAAAAATCGGCCATTTAAAATGCATTGTGGCGATTTTTAAGATTTTTTTTGGACCCTTTCCCGATGTCATGGAAACTTGAAATTCGGCATGAAGTTGTAGATCATAAATATATTTCCTAATCAAATTTTACATATTCACTGATGGTCCTTGTTTCGATCCCAGAGAGCCATTTACATTCCTCTATGCATTTCTGATGGAGATAACAGAATTAGGTTTTAGGTACTTCCTGGCATGATATCGGCTTTAAACGTTTTATGAAATAAGATTAAGTCCTAATAAATCATACTAAGCATTCACAATTACCAAAATTTCCTGGGTTCGACACCAGGCGTCTCTACAATCAGTAAATTATCCGATTTTTAAGAATTAATTTGAACCCCTTCCCAATAATATTAAAACATGAAATTAGTCATATAGATAGAGAACAAAGATACATTTCAAAAACATATTTTAGATTTCCGAAATAGTCCTTGGTTCGAATCCAGAGAGTCATCTACCTTCGTGAAAAGTAGGACGTTGTTTCATGCAGTTGCAGTCAATAATTCTGCTTGAATTTTCACACATAGTTAGAGATAGTGATCTTCTGTTGTGCTGCATAGTAGTTTCACCAGTAAGACCCGGGTTCGATGCCAGACGATGAAATTTCAGCGAATTTTAAGAAAAATTTCAATCCTTTTTTTTTCTTTTGAGGACATTCCCGATATGATGCCGATATGAAATTAGTATTGCCGATCTGCTTGCAGTATGCAAGCTACATTTTACTCGTATATCTATTATATATAGACGCTTCTCCGGATATACTTATATATATATATATATACACTGGGGATCAAAAGTCTAAGCATGTTCCACAAGTGCCACCGACTTGAAATTTTTACGACATATTGGCCATAACGTGTAACCTCCAGGAAAAAGCCGATATTGGACCTCGGTGTCATGGGTTCGATTCCAGAAGGCCCCAAAGTCGCGATTTTGTCCATAAGAATACATGGCGGGGATTTTCGAAAATTTTTTTGAGGCACTTCCCGGAAAAGCAGAGAGTTGAAACTCGAGGTACCGCATGATGCCGTGCATAGCCAACAAAAATTGGTAAAATATCTTCGAATATTGTCCTTGGTTCGATGCTAGGCCGGGGCAAAAATCGGCCGTTTAAAATGCATTGCGGCGATTTTGAAGATTTTTTTTGGACCATTAGCCGATGGCATGGAAACTTGAAATTCGGCATGAGGTTAGATATCATGAATATATTTCAAAATCAAATTTTACATGTTCGCTGATGGTCCTTGGTTCGATCCCAGAGGGCGATTTGCACTTCTCAATGCATTTCTTACGGAGATAACGGAAACAAAATTTAGGTACTTCCCGACATGCTATCGACTTCGAACTTGGCATGACACAAGAGCAAATTTATACAAATCAAACTGTGCATTCACAGCTTACAATATGTCCTGGGTTAGACACCAGGTGTCTCTGCAATCAGAAGTTGATCCGATTTTTAGGAATTATTTTGAAACCTTTCCCAATAATATAGAAACATTAAATTCGGCATATAGATAGACATCATAAGTAACTGTCAGAAACATCTTTTAGATTTCCAAGATCGTCCTTGGTTCGAGTCCCGAGAGCCATTTACATTCTTGAAAATTAGAACGTCATTTGAGGCAGTTGTAGCCATTATTTCTTCTTGAATTTTCACACATAGTTACAGATGGTGATCTTCTATTGTGTTTCATAGTAGGTTTACCAGTAAGACCCGGGTTCGATGCCAGACGATGAAATTTCAGCGAATTTTAAGAAACAATTAAATCCTTTTTTTTTCTTTTGAGGACCGTCCCGATATAATGCCGATATGAAATTAGTGTTGTCGATCTGCTTGCAGTATGCAAGCAACATTTTACTCGTATATATATATATACGAGTAAAATGTAGCTTGCATACTGCAAGCAGATCGATAACACTAATTTCATGTCGGCATCATATCGGGAAAGCCGTAAAAAGAAAAAAAATGGATTGAAAATATTCTGATTATTCGATGCAATGTATTCGTCCGGCATCGAACCTGGGTCTTCCTGGTGATACTTACTATGCAGCACAATAGAAGATCACCATCTCTAACTATCTGTGAAAATTCAAGCAGAAATATTATCTGCAACTGCCTCAAACGACGTCCTACTTTTCCCTTATTTTTCTTATGAGAGAAATATTAATGTGCTCTGGCATCGAACCCAGGAATAGTTCGGTCTTCTGAAAACTGTTTTCTTAAACCAGTTATAACCATACATCATCCAGCCAAGCACGAACTTCCTATCATTTTGATAAGTGCATCAAAAAAATAATGAAATACTAACCCTATGTATTTTAAACGGGATACATATTTTTTACCGCCCGGCATCGAACCCAGGTCTTTCTGGTAAAACTTCCTATGCAACATTATAGAAGATATTAATCTTTAACTATGTGCGAAAATTCAAGCAGATATATTGGCTGCAACTGCCTCAATCGAAGTCTTACTTTTCCCTTACATTCCTTATGAGAGAAATGTTAATGTGCTCTGGCATCGAACCCAGGAACAGTACGGTCTTACGAAAATTTTTTTCTTAAACCAATTCTTACCTTACACTTCCCGGCTAAGCACTAACTTCCTATTATTTCGAGAAGTGCATCAAAAAAAATAATGATAAAAAGGTCCCATGTATTTTAAGGGGCAGATCTTTGCATCGACCTAGCATCGAACCCAGGATATTTTTTGTGAAAGTCATTGATGTTTTCGAAAGTCCAAGACCATAAGTATAGGCATCTTGAGTTTTATTCCTCTACCTATCCGGAAAGTATTTTTTTTTAATTCCCAAAAATCACGGCAATGCATTTAAACGGGAAAAATCGGGACTTTGGGGCCCTCTGGAATCGAACCTATGACACTGAGGATCAAAGTCGCTTTTTTCCTGGGGGTTTCACATTATGGCCAATACGTCATAAAAATTTCAAGGCAATGACGCTTGTAGTTTAGCCTGTGAATTTGTATCCTATCTATATAGCTATATAGCTATATAGCTATATGGCTATATATATGAATGAATCCGGAGAAGCATCTATATATCTATTATATATAGAGAGAGAGGATACAAACTCACAGGCCAAACCACAAGCGTCATTGACTTGAAATTTTTACGACATATTGGCCATAGAGTGTAACCCACAGAAAAATTGCGATTTTGCACCTCAGTGTCATGGCTTCGATTCCAGAGGGCCCCAAAGTCTCGATTTTTCCCGTTTAAATGCATTGCTTTGATTTTCGGGAATTTTTAAAAAATACTTCCCGGATAGGTAGAGAATCGAAAATCTAGGAGCCTTTATATGTGGTCATGATCTATCGAAAACATAAATGAGTTTTACGGAAAATATCCTGGGTTCGATGCTAGGTCGTGGCAAAAATCGGCCGTTTAAAAAGCATTGTGGCGATTTTTATGATTTTTTTTGGACCCTTTCCCGATGGCATGGAAACTTGAAATTCGGCATGAGGTTAGATACTGTAAAAATATATCATAATCGAATTTTGCATATTCGCTGATGGTCCTTGGTTCGATCCCAGAGGGACATTTATATTCCTCCATGCATTTCTTACGGAGATAACGGAAACAAATTTTAGGTACTTCCCGGCATGCTATCGACTTAAAACTTAGCATGATAGAAGAACCAGTCTTAGCAAATCAAACTATGCATTCATTGCTATCAATGTCTCCTGGGTTCGACACCAGGTGTCTCTGCAATCAGAAGTTGATCCGATTTTTGGAATTATTTTGAAACCTTTCCCAATAATATAGAAACTAGAAATTTAGCATATAGATAGAGATCATAAATAACTTTCAGAAACATTTTTTAAATATCCAAGATCGTCCTTGGTTCGAATCCAGAGAGCCATTTAAATTCGTGATAATTAGAACGTCTTTTGAGGCAGTTGTAGCCCATATTTCTGCTTGAATTTTCACACATCGTTAGAGATGGTGATGTTCTATTGTGCTGCATAGTAAGTTCACAGTAAAGACCCGGGTTCGATGCCAGACGATGGAATTTAGGCAAATTTTAAGAAAAATTTCAATCTTTTTTTTTCTTTTGATGGTCGTCCGGATATGATGCCGACATGAAAATAGTGTTGCCAATCTGCTTGCAGTATGCAAGCAACATTTTACTCGTATATATATATGAATATCTATTATATATAGATGCTTCTCCGGATTCATTCATGTATCCATATATATATTCATATCTATTATTATAGATGCTTCTCCGGATTCATTCATGTATCCATATATATATATATATATATAGAGAGGATACAAACTCACAGCCTAAACCACAAGAGTGATTGGGCTGAAATTTTTACGGCGTATTGGCCATAACGTGTTACCACCAGAAAAATTGCGATTTCGATCCTCAGTGTCATGGGTTCGATTCCAGGGGGCTCCAATGTCCCGATTTTTCCCGTTTAAATGCATTGCTTTGATTTTCAGGAATTTTTAAAAAATACTTCCCGTATAGTAAGAAAATCGAAACTCAAGGAGCCTTTATATATGGTCATGATCTATCGAAAACATAAATGAGTTTTACGGAAAATATCTTGGGTTCGATGCTAGGTCGGGGCAAAAATCGGCCGTTTAAAATGCGTTGTGGCGATTTTGAAGATTTTTTTTGGATCCTTTCCCGATATCATGGAAACATGAAACTCGGCACGTGGATGGATATCATAAATATATTTTATAATCAAATTTTACATGTTCGCTGATGGTCCTTGGTTCGATCCTAGAGGGCCATTTGCACTTATCAATGCATTTCTTACGGAGAAAACGGAAACAAAATTTAGGTACTTCCCGACATGCTATCGACTTCAAACTTTGCATGATACAAGAGAAAGCCTTTACAAATCAAACTGTGCATTCACAGATTACATTATGTCCTGGGTTTGACACCAGGTGTCTCTGCAATCAGAAGTTGATCCGATTTTTAGGAAATAATTTGAAACTTTTCCCAATCATATAGAAACTTGAAATTCGGCAAATAGAGAGATCATAAATAACTTTCAGAACCATCTTTTTGATTTCCAAGATCGTCCTTGGTTCGAATCCAGTGAGCCATTTAAATTCGTGAAAATTAGTACGTCATTTGATGCAGTTGTAGCCGATATTTCTGCTTGAATTTTCACACATAGTTAGAGATGGTGACGTTCTATTGTGCTGCGTAGTAAGTTCACAGTAAAGACCCGGGTTCGACGCCAGACGATGGAATTTCAGCGTATTTTAAGAAAAATTTCAATCCATTTTTTTCTTATGATGGCCGTCCCGATATGATGCCGACATGAAAATAGTGATGCCGATCTGCTTGCAGTATGCAAGCAACATTTTACTCGTATATATATATAGATGCTTCTCCGGATTCATTCATGTATCCATATATATATATAGCGAGGATACAAATTCACAGGCTAAACCACAATCGTCATTGACCTGAAATTTTAACGACATATTGGCCATAACGTGTAACCTCCAGAAAAATTGCGATTTTGAACCTCAGTGTCATTGGTTCGATTCCAGAGGGCCCCAAAGTCCCGATTTTTCCCGTTTAAATGCATTGCCGTGATTTTCGGGAATTTTTAAAAAATACTTCCCGGATAGGTAGAGAATCAAAACTCATGGAGCCTATATATATGGTCATGATCTATCGAAAACATAAATGAGTTTTACGGAAAATATCCTGGGTTCGATGCTATGTCGAGGAAAAAATCGGCCGTTTAAAAAGCATTGTGGCGATTTTTAAGATTTTTTTTGGACCCTTTCCCGATGGCAAGGAAACTTGAAATTCGGCATGAGGTTGGAGATCATACATATATTTCATAATCAAATTTTACATATTCGCTGATGGTCCTTGGTTCGATCCCAGGGGGGCATTTACATTCCTCAATGCATTTCTTATGGAGATAACGGAAACAAGTTTAAGGTACTTCCCGGCATGCTATCGACTTAAAACTTAGCATGATAGAAGAACCAGTCTTAACAAATCAAACTATGCATTCATAGCTATCAATGTGTCCTGGGTTCGACACCAGGTGTCTCTGCAATCAGAAGTTGATCCGATTTTTAGGAATTATTTTGAAACCTTTTCCAATAATATAGAAACTTGAAATTTGGCATATAGATTGAGATCAATAATAACTTTCAGAAACATTTTTTAAATTTCCAAGACCGTCCTTGGTTCGAGTCCCGAGAGCCATTTACATTCGTGAACATTAGCGCGTCTTTTGAGGCAGTTGTAGCAAATATTTCTGCTTGAATTTTCACACATACTTAGAGATGGTGATCTTCTATTGTGTTTCATAGTAGGTTTTCCAGTAAGACCCGGGTTCGATTCCAGACGATGAAATTTCAGCGAATTTTAAGAAAAAATTAAATCCTTTTTTTTCTTATGAGGACCGTCCCGATGTGATGCCGATTTGAAATTAGTATTGCCGATCTGCTTGCAGTATGCATGCTACATTTTACTCGTATATCTATTATATATAGATGCTTCTCCGGATTCATTCATATATATACCTATATAGATAGATAGGATACAAATTCACAGCCTAAACTACAAGCGTCATTGATCTGAAATTTTTATGACATATTGGCCATAACGTGAAACCCCCAGGAAAAAAGAGACTTTGATCCTCAGTGTCATAGGTTCGATTCCAGAGGGCCCCAAAGTCCCGATTTTTCCCGTTTGAATGCATTGCCGTGATTTTCGGGAATTTTTAAAAAATACTTTCCGGATAGGTAGAGAAGTAAAACTCAAGGTGCCTATATTTATGGTCTTGGACTTTCGAAAACATCAATGACTTTTACAAAAGTTATCCTGGGTTCGATGCTAGGACGATGCAAAGATCTGCCCTTTAAAATACATGGGAGCCGTTTTTCATTATTTTTTTAGATGCACTTATCGAAATGATAGGATGTTCGTGCTTTGCTGGAAGATGTATGGTACGAATAAGTTTTAGAAAAAAATTTTCATAAGACCGTACTGTTCCTGGGTTCGAAGCCAGAGCACAATAACGTTTCTCTCATAAGGAATATAAAGGAAAAGTAGGACGTCATTTGAGGCAGTAGTAACCTATATTTCTGCTTGAATTTGCATACGCGGTTAGAGATGGTGTTTTTCTGTTGTGCTGCATAGAAAGTATTGCCTGAAAGACCCGGGTTCGATGCCGGGCGGTAAAAATATCCCCCATATATAATACTATGGGGTATCTTTTCATAATTTTTTATGCATTTATCGATATGTAAGGGAGCTCTTGCTTAGATGGAAGATGTATATTAACACTTTGTTTAAGAAAAAAAATAGATAAGACCATGCTGTTCCTGGGTTCGATGCCAGAGCACATTATAATTTCTCAAATAGGGAGTGTATGTGAATAGTAGGACGTCGTTTGAGGTAGTTGCACCTAATAGTTTTGCTTGAATTTTCACACATAGTTTGATATGGTAATCTTCTATTTTGCTGCATAGTAAGTACACCAGGAAGACCGGGGTTCGCTGCCAGGCGATTAAATTGCAGCGAATTCTACGAATATTTTGAATTTTTTTTTTCTTTTGATGTCCGTCCCGATATGATGCCGATATGAAATTAGTGTTGTCGATCTGCTTGCAGTATGCAAGCAACATTTTACTCGAATATATATATATATATATATATAGAGAGGATACAAACTCACAGGCCAAACCACAAGCGTCATTGACTTGAAATTTTTACGACATATTGGCCATAGAGTGTAACCCACAGAAAAATTGCGATTTTGCACCTCAGTGTCATGGGTTCGATTCCAGAGGGCCCCAAAGTCTCGATTTTTCCCGTTTAAATGCATTGCTTTGATTTTCGGGAATTAAAAAAAAATACTTCCCGGATAGGTAGAGAATCAAAACTCAAGGAGCCTATATATATGAACATGATCTATCGAAAACATAAATTAGTTTTACGGAAAATATCTTAGGTTCGAAGCTAGGTCGAGGCAAAAATCGGCCGTATAAAATGTATTGTGGCAATTTTTAAGATTTTTTTTGGACCCTTTCCCGATGGCATGGAAACTTGAAATTCGGCATGGGTTTAGATATCATAAATATATTTAATAATCGAATTTTACATATTCACTGATGGTCTTTGGTTCGATCCCAGAGGGACATTTATATTCCTCAATGCATTTCTTACGGAGATAACGGAAAAACATTTTAGGTACTTCCCGGCATGATATCGACTTCAAACTTTGTATGAAATAAGATGAAGTCCTAATATATCATACTGTCCATTCACAGCTACCAATATTTCCTGGGTTCGACACCAGGCGTCTCTACAATCAGTAAATTATCCGATTTTTAAGAATTAATTTAAACCCCTTCACAATAATATTAAAACATAAAATTAGGCATATAGATAGAGAACATAGATAAACTTCTAAAACGTGTTTTAAATTTCCTAGATCGTCCTTGGTTCGTATCCAGAGAGCCATTTACATTATTGAAAAGTAGGACGTCGTTTGAGGCAGTTGAAGCCAATATATCTGCTTGAATTTTCACACATAGTAAGAGATGGTGATTTTCTGTTGTGCTGCATAGTAAGTTCACCATTAAGACCCAGGTTCGATGCAGGATGATTAAATTGCAGCGAATTTTAAGAATATTTTCAATCGTTTTTTTTTCTCTTTTACGGACTTCCCGATATGATGCCGACATGAAATTAATGTTTTCGATCTGCTTGCAGTATGCAAGCTACATTTTACTCGTATATATATATATACGAGTAAAATGTTGCTTGCATACTGCAAGCAGATCGACAACACTATTTTCATGTCGGCATCATATCGGGACGGCCATCAAAAGAAAAAATGGATACAAATTTTTCTTAAAATTCGCTGAAATTCCATCGTCTGGCATCGAACCCGGGTCTTTACTGTTGAACTTACTATGCAGCACAATAGAACATCACTATCTCTAACTATGTGTGAAAATTCAAGCAGAAATATGGACTACAACTGCCTCAATAGACGTTCTAATTTTCACGAATTTAAATGGCTCTCTGGATTCGAACCAAGGACGATCTTGGAAATCTAAAACATGTTTCTGAAAGTTATTTATGATCTCTATCAACATGCGTAATTTCAAGTTTCTATATTGTTGGGAAAGGGTACAAAATAATTATTGAAAATCGGATCAGTTACTGATTGTAGAGACGCCTGGTGTCGAACCCAGGACACATTGACAGCTGGGAATGCACAGTTTGATTTGTATACACTTAATATTTCTTAGCGCAAAGTTTGAAGTCCGGGAAGTACCTATAATTTGTTTCCGTTATCTCCGTAAGAAATGCATTGAGGAATTTAAATGTCCCTCTGGGATCGAACCAAGGACCATCAGCGAATATGTAAAATTTGATCCTGAAATTTATTATTGATCTCCAACTCCATGCCGAATTTCAAGTTTCCATGCCATCGGGAAAGGGTCCAAAATAAATCTTAAAAATTGCCACAATGCAATTTAAACAGCCGATTTTTGCCTTGACCTAGCATCGAACCCAGGATATTTTCCGTAAAACTCATTTATGTTTTCGGTAGATTTTGACCATATATATAGGCTCCTTGAGTTTTGATTCGCTACCTATCCGGAAAGTATTTTTTTTTAATTCCCGAAAATCAAAGCAATGCATTTAAACGGGAAAAATCGGGACTTTGAGGCCCTCTGGAATCGAACCCATGACATCGAAGTTCAAAATCGCAATTTTTCTGGAGGTTATACGTTATGGCCAATATGTCGTAAAAATTTCAAGCCATTGACGCTAGTGGTTTAGCCTGTGACTTTGTATCCTCTCTATATATATATATATATGAATATATATATATATGATACGAGTAAAATTTTGCTTGCATACTGCAAGCAGATCGACAAAAATAATTTAAAATCGGCATTAAATCGACAAAAATAATTTATAATCGGAACGACCCTCCAAAGAAAAAAAAAAGGATTGAAAATATTCATAAAATTCGCTGCAATTTAATCGTCTGGCATCGAACCCGGGCCTTCCTGGTGAACTTACTATGCACTACATTAGATGATCTCCATGTCTAACTATGTGTGAAAATTAAGCAGAAATATAGGATGTAACAGCCTGAAACGACGTCCTACTTTTCACGAATGTAAATGCCTCTCGGGACTCGAACCAAGGACGATCGTGGAAATCAAAAACATGTTTCTGAAAGGTATTTATCATCTCTATCTATATGCCGAATTTCAAGTTTCTATTTTATTGGGAAAGGTTTCAAAATAATACCTAAAAATCGGATAACTTTTGATTGTAGAGACGCCTGGTGGCGAAACCAGGAAACATTGGTAGCTGTGAATTCACAGTTTGATTAGTTATGACTTGATCTTATCTTATGCAAAGTTTCAAGTAGATATAATATCGGGAAGCACCTAAAATGTGTTTCCGTAAACTCCAAAAGAAATACATTGAGGAATGTAAATGGCCCTCTGGGATCGAACCAAGGACCATAAGGGAAAATAAAAAATTTGATTATGATATATAATTATGATATCTAACGCCATGCCGAATTTCAAGTTTCTATGCCATCGGAAAAGGTTTCAAAAAAAAATTTTTAAAATCGCCACAATGCATTTTAAACGGCCGATTTTTGCCTCGACCTAGCATCGAACCCAGGATATTTTCCGTAGAACTCATTTACGTTTTCAATAGATCATGACCATATATATAGGCTCCTTGAGTTTTGATTCTCTACCTATCCGGGAAGTATTTTTTAAAAATTCCCGAAAATCACGGCAATGCATTTAAACGGGAAAAATCGGGACTTTGGGGCCCTCTGGAATCGAACCCATGACACTGAGGCTCGAAATCGCAATTTTTCTGGAGGTTATACGTCATGGCCAATATGTCGTAAAAATTTCAAGCCATTGACGCTAGTGGTTTAGCCTGTGACTTTGTATCCTCTCTATATATATATATATACGAGTAAAATGTTGCTTGCATACTGCAAGCAGATCGACAACACTATTTTCATGTCGGCATCATATCGGGACGGCCATCAAAAGAAAAAAATTGAATTGAAATTTTTCATAAAATTCGCTGAAATGCCATCGTCTGGCATCGAACCCGGGTCTTTACTGTGAACTTACTATGCAGCACAATAGAACATCACCATCTCTAACTATGTGTGAAAATTCAAGCAGAATTATGGGCTACAACTGCTTCAAAAGACGTTCTAATTTTCACGAATTTAAATGGCTCTCTGGATTCGAACCAAGGACGATCTTGGAAATCTAAAAAATGTTTCTGAAAGGCATTTATGATCTCTATCTACATGCCGAATTTGAAGTTTCTATAGTATTGATTAAGGTTTTAAAATAATTCCTAAAAATCGGATCAACTTCTGATTGCAGAGACACCTGGTGTCGAACCCAGGACACATTGATAGCTATGAATGCACTGTTTGATTTGTATGGACTTGATCTTTCTATATGCAAAGTTTGAAGTCGATATCGTGCCTGGAAGTACCTAAAATGTGTTTCCGTTATCTCCGTAAGAAATGCATTGAGGAATTTAAATGTCCCTCTGGGATCGAACCAAGGACCATCAGCGAATATGTAAAATTTGATTATGATATATTTTTATGGTGTCTAACCTCATACCAAATTGCAAGTTTCTATGCCATCGGAAAAGGGTCCAAAAAAATCTTAAAAATCGCCACAATGCATTTTAAACGGCCGATTTTTGCCCCGACCTAGCATCGAACCATGGACCATATTCGGCGATGTCTTTTTGATTTTCGTTGGATATGCACGGCTTCTAGCGATCCCTCGAATTTCAACTCTCTCCTTTTCCGGGAAGTGCCTCAAAATTTTTTTCGAAAATCCCCGCCATGTATTCTTATGGGGAAAATCGCGACTTTGGGGCCTTCTGGAATCGAACCCATGACAATGAGGTTCAAAACCGCAATTTTTCTGGCGGTTATACGTTATGGCCAATACGTCGTAAAAATTTCAAGTCGATGACGCTTATAGTTTAGGCTGTGAATTAGTATCCTATCTATCTATCTATCTATCTATATCCTTGAATGAATCCGGAGAAGCATCTATATTTAATAGATATATGAATATCTATTATATATAGATGCTTCTCCGGATTCACTCATGATATACCCAGATACCCAGATACCCAGATACCCAGATAGGATACTAATTCACAGGCTAAACTACTGGCGTCATTGACTCGAAATTTTTACCACGTATTGGCCATAACGTGAAACCCCCAGGAAAAAAGCGACTTTGATCCTCGGTATCATGGGTTCGATTCCAGAAGGCCCCAAAGTCGCGATTTTCCCCATAAGATTACATGGCGGGGATTTTCGAAAATTTATTTGAGGCACTTCCCGGAAAAGGAGAGAGTTGAAACTCGAGGGATCGCTAGATGCCCCCCATATCAAAAGAAAACCATAAAGATATCTACGAATATTATCCTAGGTTCGATGCTAGGACGGGGCAAAAGTCGGCCGTTTAAAATGCATTGCGGCGACTTTTAAGTTTTTTTTTGAACCCTTTTCCGATGGCATAGAAACTTGAAATTCGGCATAGCGTTAGATATCATAATTATATTTCATAATCAAATTTTACATATTCCCTTATGGTCCTTGGTTCGATCCCAGAGGGCCATTTACATTCCTCAATGCATTTCTTATGGAGATTACGGAAACGCATTTTAGGTACTTCCCGATATTATATCTACTTGAAACTTTGCATAAGATAAGATCAAGTTATTACTAATCAAACTGTGAATTCACAGCTACCACTGTTTCCTGGTTTTACCACCAGGCGTCTCTACAATCAGTGAATGATCCGATTTTTAAGAATTTTTTGGAACCATTTCCCAATTATATAGAAACTTGAAATTCAGCATATAGATAGAGATCATAAATAACTTTCAGAAACATTTTTTAGATTTCCAAGATCGTCCTTGGTTCGAATCCAGAGAGCAATTTAAATTCGTGAAAATTAGAACGTCTTTTGAGGCAGTTGTAGCCCATATTTCTGCTTGAATTTTCACACATCGTTAGAGATGGTTATGTTCTATTGTGCTGCATAGTAAGTTCACAGTAAAGACCCGGGTTCGATGCCAGACGATGGAATTTAGGCTAATTTTAAGAAAAATTTCAATCTTTTTTTTCTTTTGATGGCCGTCCGGATATGATGCCGACATGAAAATAGTGTTGCCGATCTGCTTGCAGTATGCAAGCAACATTTTACTCGTATGATATATGAATGAATCCGGAGAAGCATCTATATATAATAGATATATAGAGAGGATACAAACTCACAGCCTAAACCACAAGAGTGATTGAGCTGAAATTTTTACGGAGTATTGGCCATAACGTGTAACCACCAGAAAAATTGCGATTTGGATCCTCAGTGTCATGGGTTCGATGCCAGGGGGCTCCAAAGTCCCAATTTTTCCCGTTTAAATGCATTGCTTTGATTTTCGGGAATTTAAAAAAAATACTTCCCGGATAGGTAGAGAATCAAAACTCAAGGAGCCTTTATATATGGTCATGATTTATCGAAAACATAAATGAGTTTTACGGAAAATAACCTGGGTTCGATGCTAGGTCTATGCAAATATCTGCCGTTTAAAAAGCATTGTGGCGATTTTTAAGATTTTTTTTGGACCCTTTCCCGATGGCATGGAAACTTGAAATTCGGTATGAGGTTAGATATCATAAATATATTTCATAATCGATTTTTATGCTTTCCCTGATGTTCCTTGGTTCGATCCCAGAGGGCCATTTACATTTCTCAATGCATTTCTTATGGAGATAACGGAAACAAGTTTAAGGTACTTCCCGGCATGCTATCGACTTAAAACTTTGCATGATAGAAGATCCAGTCTTAACTATGCATTCATAGCTATCAATGTGTCCTGGGTTCGACACCAGGTGTCTCTGCAATCAGAAGTTGATCCGATTTTTAGGAATTATTTAGAAACCTTTCCCAATAATGTAGAAACTTGAAATTTGGCATATAGATTGAGATCAATAAAAACTTTCAGAAAAATTTTTTAACTTTCCAAGATCGTCCTTGGTTCGAGTCCCGAGAGCCATTTACATTCGTGAACATTAGAGCGTCTTTTGAGGCAGTTGTAGCCAATATTTCTGCTTGAATTTTCACACATAGTTAGAGATGGTGATCTTCTATTGTGTTTCATAGTAGGTTTTCAGTAAGACCCGGGTTCGATGCCAGACGATGAAATTTCAGCGAATTTTAAGAAAATTTACAACCCTTTTATTTTCTTTTGAGGACCCTCCCAAAATGATGCCGATATGAAATTAATATGCGGATCTGCTTGCAGTATGCAAGCTACATTTTACTCGTATGATATATGAATGAATCCGGAGAAGCATCTATATATAATAGATACGAGTAAAATGTTGCTTGCATACTGCAAGCAGATCGACAACACTATTTTCATGTCGGCATCATATCGGGACGGTCCTCATAAGAAAAAAATAAAGGATTGAAATTTTTCTTAAAATTCACTGTAATTCCATCGTCTGGCATCGAACCCGGGTCTTTACTGTTGAACTTACTATGCAGCACAATAGAAAATCGCCATCTCTAACTATGTGAGAAAATTCAAGCAGAAATATGGGCTACAACTGCCTCAAAAGACGTTCTCATTTTCACGAATTTAAATGGCTCTCTGGATTCGAACTAAGGACGATCTTGGAAATCTAAAAAATTTTTCTGAAAGTTATTTATGATCGTTATCTACATTCCGAATTTCAAGTTTCTATATTGTTGGGAAAGGGTGCAAAATAATTATTGAAAATCGGATCAGTTACTGATATTAGAGACGCCTGGTGTCGAACCCAGGACACATTGACAGCTGGGAATGCACAGTTTGATTTGTATACACTTAATCTTTCTTAGTCCAAAGTTTGAAGTCTTTATCGTGCCGGGAAGTACCTATAATCTGTTTCCGTTATCTCCGTAAGAAATGCATTGAGGAATTTAAATGACCCTCTGGGATCGAACCAAGGACCATAAGCGAATATGTAAAATTCGATCCTGAAATTAATTATTGATCTCCAACTCCATGCCGAATTTCAAGTTTCCATGCCATCGGGAAAGGGTCCAAAAAAAATCTTAAAAATCGCCTTAATGCTTTTTAAACGGCCGATTTTTGCCCCGACCTAGCATCGAACCCAGGATATTTTCCGTAAAACTCATTTATGTTTTCGATAGATCATGATCATATATATAGGCTCCGTGAGTTTTGATTCTCTACCTATCCGGGAAGTATTTTTTTTTAATTCCCGAAAATCAAAGCAATGCATTTAAACGGGAAAAATCGGGACTTTGAGGCCCTCTGGAATCGAACCCATGACATCGAGGTTCAAAATCGCAATTTTTCTGGAGGTTATACGTTATGGCCAATATGTCGTAAAAATTTCAAGCCATTGACGCCATTGGTTTAGCCTGTGACTTTGTATCCTCTCTATATCTATTATATATAGATGCTTCTCCGGATTCATTCATATATATACCTATATAGATAGATAGGATACAAATTCACAGCCTAAACTACAAGCGTCATTGATCTGAAATTTTTATGACATATTGGCCATAACGTGAAACCCCCAGGAAAAAAGAGACTTTGATCCTCAGTGTCATAGGTTCGATTCCAGAGGGCCCCAAAGTCCCGATTTTTCCCGTTTGAATGCATTGCCGTGATTTTCGGGAATTAAAAAAAAATACTTTCCGGATAGGTAGAGAAGTAAAACTCAAGGTGCCTATATTTATGGTCTTGGACTTTCGAAAACATCAATGACTTTTACAAAAGTTATCCTGGGTTCGATGCTAGGACGATGCAAAGATCTGCCCTTTAAAATACATGGGAGCCGTTTTTCATTATTTTTTTAGATGCACTTATCGAAATGATAGGATGTTCGTGCTTGGCTGGAAGATGTATGGTACGAATAAGTTTTAGAAAAAAATTTTCATAAGACCGTACTGTTCCTGGGTTCGAAGCCAGAGCACAATAACGTTTCTCTCATAAGGAATATAAAGGAAAAGTAGGACGTCATTTGAGGCAGTTGTAACCAATATTTCTGCTTGAATTTGCATACGCGGTTAGAGATGGTGTTTTTCTGTTGTGCTGCATAGAAAGTATTGCCTGAAAGACCCGGGTTCGATGCCGGGCGGTAAAAATATCCCCCATATATAATACTATGGGGTATCTTTTCATAATTTTTTTATGCATTTATCGATATGTAAGGGAGCTCTTGCTTAGATGGAAGATGTATATTAACACTTTGTTTAAGAAAAAAAATAGATAAGACCATGCTGTTCCTGGGTTCGATGCCAGAGCACATTATAATTTCTCAAATAAGGAGTGTATGTGAATAGTAAGACGTCGTTTGAGGTAGTTGCACCTAATAGTTTTGCTTGAATTTTCACACATAGTTTGATATGGTAATCTTCTATTTTGCTGCATAGTAAGTACACCAGGAAGACCGGGGTTCGCTGCCAGGCGATTAAATTGAAGCGAATTCTACGAATATTTTAAATTATTTTCTTTTGATGTCCGTCCCGATATGATGCCGATATGAAATTAGTGTTGTCGATCTTTTACATTTTACTCGTAGCTATATAGCTATATAGCTATATAGATAGGATACAAATTCACAGGCTAAACTACAAGGGTCATTGCCTTGAAATTTTTATGACGTATTGGCCATAACGTGAAACCCCCAGGAAAAAAGCGACTTTGATACTCAGTGTCATAGGTTCGATTCCAGAGGGCTCCAAAGTCCCGATTTTTCCCGTTTAAATGCATTGCCGTGATTTTCGGGAATTTTTGAAAAATACTTTCCGGATAGGTAGAGAAATAAAACTCAATGTGCCTATACTTATGGTCTTGGACTTTCGAAAACATCAATGACCTTTACAAAAAATATCCTGGGTTCGATGCTAGGACGATGCAAAGATCTGCCCTTTAAAATACATGGGAGTTGTTTTTCATTATTTTTTTTATGCACTTCTCGAAATAATAGGAAGTTCGTGCTTTGCCGGAGAGTGTAAGGTAAGAATTGGTTTAAGAAAAAAATTTTCATAAGACCGTACTATTCCTGGGTTCGATGCCAGAGCACATTAAAATTTCTCTCATAAAGAATATAAGGGAAAAGTAGGACGTCGTTTGAGGCAGTTGCATATAATATTTCTGCTTGAATTTTCACAGATAGTTAGAGATGGTGATCTTCTATTGTGCTGTATAGTATGTATCACCAGGAAGACCCGGGTTCGATGCCGGACGAATAAATTGCAGCGAATAATCAGGATATTTTCAATCCATTTTTTTTCTTTTGACGGCCTTCCCGATATGATGGCGACATGAAATTAGTGGTGCCGATCTGCTTGCAGTATGCAAGCTACATTTTACTCGTATATATATATATATATGAATATATGATATATGAATGAATCCGGAGAAGCATCTATATCTATTATATATAGATGCTTCTCCGGATTCATTCATGTATCCATATATATATACGAGTAAAATGTAGCTTGCATACTGCAAGCAGATCGACAACACTAATTTCATATCGGCATTATATCGGGACGGTCCTCAAAAGAAAAAAAAAGCATTTAATTTTTTCTTAAAATTCGCTGAAATGTCATCGCCTGGCATCGAACCCGGGTCTTACTGAAAACCTACTATGAAAAACAATAGAAGATCACCATCTCTAACTATGTGTGAAAATTCAAGCAGAAATATTGGCTACAACTGCCTCAAAAGACGCTCTAATGTTCACGATTTTAAATGGCTCTCGGGACTCGAACCAAGGACGATATTGGAAATTTAAAAAATGTTTCTGAAAGTTATTATTGATCTTAATCTATATGCCAAATTTCAAGTTTCTATATTATTGGGAAAGGTTTCAACATAATTCATAAAATTCGGATCAACTTATGATTGCAGAGACACCTGGTGTCGAACCCAGGACACATTGATAGCTATGAATGCATAGTTTGATTTGTTTAGACTGGTTCTTCCATCATGCTAAGTTTTAAGTTGATAGCATATAGGGAAGTACCTTAAACTTGTTTCCGTTATCTCCATAAGAAATGCATTGAGGAATGTAAATTTCCCTCTGGGATCGAACCAAGGAACATCAGGGAAAACATAAAAATCGATTATGAAATATATTTATGATATCTAACCCCATACGGAATTTCAAGTTTCCATGCCATCGGGAAAGGGTCCAAAAAAAATCTTAAAAATCGCCACAATACATTTTAAACGGCCGATTTTTGCCTCGACCTAGCATCGAACCAAGGATATTTTCCGTAAAACTCATTTATGTTTTCGATAGATCATGACCATATATAAAGGCTCCTAGATTTTCGATTCTCTACCTATCCCGGAAGTATTTTTTAAAAATTCCCGAAAATCACGGCAATGCATTTAAACGCGAAAAATCGGGACTTTGGGGCCCTCTGGAATCGAACCAATGACACTGAGGTTCAAAATCGCAATTTTTCTGGAGGTTGCACCTTATGGCCAATATGTCGTAAAAATTTCAGGTCAATGACAATTGTGGTTTAGCCTGTGAATTTGTATCCTCGCTATATATATATATGGATACATGAATGAATCCGGAGAAGCATCTATATATAATAGATATATAGAGAGGATACAAACTCACAGCCTAAACCACAAGAGTGATTGAGCTGAAATTTTTACGACATATTGGCCATAACGTATAACCTCCAGAAAAATTGCGATTTTGATCCTCAGTGTCATGGGTTCGATTCCAGGGGGCTCCAAAGTCCCGATTTTTCCCGTTTAAATGCATTGCTTTGATTTTCGGGAATTAAAAAAAAATACTTCCCGGATAGGTAGAGAATCAAAACTCAGGGAGCCTTTATATATGGTCATGATCTGTCGAAAACATAAATGAGTTTTACGGAAAATAACCTGGGTTCGATGCTAGGTCGATGCAAAAATCTGCCGTTTAAAATGTATTGTGGCGATTTTTAAGATTTTTTTTGGACCCTTTCCCGATGGCATGGAAACTTGAAATTCGGTATGGGGTTAGATATCATAAATATATTTCATAATCTATTTTTATGTTTCCCCTGATGTTCCTTGGTTCGATCCCAGAGGGCCATTTACATTCCTCAATGCATTTCTTATGGAGATAACGGAAACAAGTTTTAGGTACTTCCCTGCATGCTATCGACTTAAAACTTAGCATGATGGAAGAACCAGTCTAAACAAATCAAACTATGCATTCATAGCTATCAATGTGTCCTGGGTTCGACACCAGGTGTCTCTGCAATCAGAAGTTGATCCGAATTTTAGGAATTATTTTGAAACCTTTCCCAATAATATAGAAACTTGAAATTTGGCATATAGATTGAGATCAATAATAACTTTCAGAAACATTTTTTAAATTTCCAAGATCGTCCTTGGTTCGAGTCCCGAGAGCCATTTACAATCGTGAACATTTGAGCGTCTTTTGAGGCAGTTGTAGCCAATATTTCTGCTTGAATATTCACACATAGTTAGAGATGGTGATCTTCTATTGTTTTTCATAGTAGGTTTTCAGTAAGACCCGGGTTCGATGCCAGACGATGACATTTCAGCGAATTTTAAGAAAAAATTAAATCCTTTTTTTTTCTTTTGAGGACCGTCCCGATATAATGCCGATATGAAATTAGTGTTGTCGATCTGCTTGCAGTATGCAAGCTACATTTTACTCGTATAATAGATGAATGAATCCGGAGAAGCATCTATATATAATAGATATATAAAGAGAGAGGATACAAACTCACAGGCCAAACCACAAGCGTCATTGACTTGAAATTTTTACGACATATTGGCCATAGAGTGTAACCCACAGAAAAATTGCGATTTTGCACCTCAGTGTCATGGGTTCGATTCCAGAGGGCCCCAAAGTCTCGATTTTTCCCGTTTAAATGCATTGCTTTGATTTTCGGGAATTTTTAAAAAATACTTCCCGGATAGGTAGAGAATCGAAAATCTAGGAGCCTTTATATGTGGTCATGATCTATCGAAAACATAAATGAGTTTTACGGAAAATATCCTGGGTTCGATGCTAGGTCGATGCAAAAATCTGCCGTTTAAAATGTATTGTGGCGATTTTTAAGATTTTTTTTGGACCCTTTCCCGATGGCATGGAAACTTGAAATTCGGCATGGAGTTGGAGATTATAAATATATTTCATAATCAAATTTAACTTATTCGCTGATGGTCCTTGGTTCGATCCCAGGGCGCCATTTGCATTTCTCAATGCATTTCTTATGGAGATAACGGAAACAAATTTTAGGTACTTCCCGGCATGCTATCGACTTAAAACTTAGCGTGATAGAAGAACCAGTCTTAACAAATCAAACTATGCATTCATAGCTATCAATGTGTCCTAGGTTCGACACCAGGTGTCTCTGCAATCAGAAGTTGATCCGATTTTTAGGAATTATTTTGAAACCTTTCCCAACAATATAGAAACTTGAAATTTTGCATATGGATTGAGATCATAAATAAATTTCAGAAACATTTTTTAAATTTCCAAGATCGTCCTTGGTTCGAGTCCCGAGAGCCATTTACATTCGTGAACATTAGAGCGTCTTTTGAGGCAGTTGTAGCCATTATTTCTGCTTGAATTTTCACACATAGTTACAGATGGTGATCTTCTATTGTGTTTCATAGTAGGTTTACCAGTAAGACCCGGGTTCGATGCCAGACGATGAAATTTCAGCGAATTTAAAGAAAAAATTAAATCCTTTTTTTTTCTTTTGAGGACCGTCCCGATATAATGCCGATATGAAATTAGTGTTGTCGATCTGCTTGCAGTATGCAAGCTACATTTTACTCGTAATAGATATAGATGCTTCTCCGGATTCATTCATATATATAGATAGGTATATAGATAGATAGGATACAAATTCACAGCCTAAACCACAAGCTTGATTGAGTTCAAATTTTTACTGCGTATTGGCCATAACAATTAACCGCCAGAAAAATTGTGATTTCGATCCTCAGGGTCATGGGTTCGTTTCCAGGGCCTCAAAGTCCCGATTTTTCCCGTTTAAACGCATTGCTTAGATTTTCGGGAATTTTTAAAAAATACTTCCTGGATAGGTAGAGAATCGAAACTCTAGGAGCCTTTATATATGGTCATTATCCATCGAAAACAAAAATGAGTTTTACAGAAAATAACCTGGGTTCGATGCTAGGTCAAGGCAAAAATCGGCCGTTTAAAATGCATTGTGGCGATTTTTAAGATTTTTTTTCGACCCTTTCCCGATGGCATGGAAACTTGAAATTCGGCATGGAGTTGGAGATCATAAATACATTTCGTAATCACATTTTACATATTTGCTGATAGTCCTTGGTTCGATCCCAGAGAGCCATTTACATTCCTCAATGCATTTCTTATGGAGATAACAGAAAAAGGTTTTAGGTACTTCCCGGCATGATATCGACTTTAAAATTTGTAAGAAACAAGATGAAGTCGTAATAAATCATACTGTGCATTCACAGCTACCAATATTTCCTGGGTTAGGCACCAGGCGTCTGTACAATCAGTAAAATATCCGATATTTAAGAATTAATTTAACCCCCTTCCCAATAATATTAAAACATGAAATTAGGCATATAGATAGAGAGCATTGGTCCATTTGAAAAACATGTTTTAGATTTCCTAGATCGTCCTTGGTTCGAATCCAGAGAGCCATTTACATTATTGAAAAGTAGAATGTCGTTTGAGGCAGTTGGAGCCAATATTTCTGCTTGAATTTTCACACATAGTAAGAGATGGTATTTTTCTGTTGTGCTGCATGGTAGGTTCACCGGGAAGGCGTAGGTTCAATGCCAGACGATTAAATTGCAGCAAATTTTAAGAATATTTTCAATCCCTTTTTTTCCTTTCCGGGACCGTCCCGATATAATGCCGTTATGAAATTAGTGTTGTCGATCTGCTTGCAGTATGCAAGCTACATTTTACTCGTAGCTATATAGGTATATAGATAGGATACAAATTCACAGGCTAAACTACAAGCGGCATTGACTTAAAATTTTTATGACATATTGGTCATAACGTGAAACTCCCAGGAAAAAAGCGACTTTGATCCTCAGTGTCATAGGTTCGATTCCAGAGGGCCCCAAAGTCCCGATTTTTCCCGTTTAAATGCACTGCCGTGATTTTCGGGAATTAAAAAAAAAACTTTCCGGATAGGTAGAGAAATAAAACTCAAGGAGCCTATATTTATGGTCTTGGACTTTCGAAAACATCAATGACTTTCACAAAAAATATCCTGGGTTCGATGCTAGGACGATGCAAAGATCTGCCCTTTAAAATACATGGGAGCTGTTTTTCATTTTTTTTTGATGCACTTCTCAAAATAATAGGAAGTTCGTGCTTAGCCGGAAAGTGTAAGGTCAGAATTGGTTTAAGAAAAAAAAATTCGTAAGACCGTACTATTCTTGGGTTCGATGCCAGGGCACATTAACATTTCTCTCATAAGGAATATAAGGGGAAAGTAAGACGTCGTTTGAGGCAGTTGAAGATAATATTTCTGCTAGAATTTTCAAAGATAGTTAAAGATTAATATCTTCTATTATGTTGCATAGGAAATTTTACCAGAAAGACCCGGGTTCGATGCCGGGCGGTAAATATGTCTCCCGTTTAAAATACATTGGGTTAGTATTTCAATATTTTTTTGATGCACTTAGCGAAATGATAGGAAGTTCGTGCTTGGCTGGAAGATGTATGGTTAAAATTGGTTTAAGAAAACAGTTTTTTTAAGACCGAACTATTCCTGGGTTCGACGCTAGAGCACATTAAATTTTCTCTCATAAGCAATATAAGGGAAAAGTAGGACGTCCTTTGAAGCAGTTTTACCCGATATTTTTGCTTGAATTTTCACACATGGTTAAAGGTGGTGATCGTCTTTAATGCTGCATAGAAAGTATTACCAGAAAGACCCGGGTTCGAAGCCAGACGGTATATATATATCCCCCTTTTATAATATATTGAGTTAGTTTTCATTATTTATTTTGCTGTACTTACCGAAACAATAGGAATTTCTTGCTTTGCTGGAAGATGTATATTAAGACTCGGCTTAAGAAAAAAAATTAGATACGACAATGCTGTGCCTGGGTTCGATGCCAGAGCAGATTAAAATTTCTCACATAAGGAATATATGTAAAAAGTAGGACGTCGTTTGAGGCAGTTGCAGCCAATATTTCTGCTTGAATTTTCACACATAGTAAGAGATGGTGATTTTCTGTTTTGCTGCATAGTAGGTTTACCAGGAAAGCCTTGGTTCGATGCCAGACGATTAAATTGCAGCGAATTTTAAGAATATTTTCAATCCCGTTTTTTTCTTTTGTGGGCCGTCCCGATGTAATGCCGACATGAAATTAGTGTTGTCGATCTGCTTGCAGTATGCAAGCTACATTTCACTCATATATATATATATATATATATATATATATATATATATATGCTCCTCCTCATCACCGCCACAGTTCATTGCCTCATCGGGGCGGAGGGGTGTTAACGGAGGTTGGAGGCGATGCATAGCCCAGGTTCAACCATGCTAAGAAGGCTTCAACAATATCTCCGGCCAAATAATGAAAGTGGCATACACCAACCGGCAGTAGGACAGCCTGGTGAATTATTGTCCTAACCCCCCAAATACAAGTACCATTTTCATGATGAGCTTCTTTAATGGAAATTTATCCGGACGTAAAAGCACCACCCATTCTGATGTCCGGGAGGTGGTGGCATTGAAGAGGTCCATCATGAAGAAAAGAATTACTACCCTGCAATTCACAACCTACAACTGCCGCAGCTTGAATAGTGAAGAACGACTGCTGGAACTACTCAATAAAGCAGAGAAGATAAAATGGGATATCATCGGTCTCAGCGAAGTCAGAAGAAAATCAGAGGAGCTACTTACACTGAAGGAAGGACACTTATTCTTTTACAGGGGTACCAAGGATGGAAGAAATGGAGGCATTGGAATTTTGATCAACAAGAGATGGAAGGATAATGTGGTGAAAATCGAAGATGTATCAGATAGAATTTGTAAACTCATACTGAAGATCAATGAGCGTTACTCAGTACAGGTCATCCAAGTCTACGCACCAACAGCGGCAAGCAGCGAAGAGGAAATTGAAAACTTCTACCAAACTCTCGGCACTGAACATGACAAGGAGGCCCACTACTATAAAGTCATTATGGGAGATTTTAATGCTCGTGTAGGGCAGCGGGAAACTGATGACACTGTCGTAGGACAATATGGACTGGGCCAGAGAAATGAGCGAGGTCACCGCTTAGTAGAGTTTGCAGAATGCACCAATACGTATATAACAAATACATACTTTAAGAAAAATCCTACAAGGAAATGGATGTGGAGAGGTCCCAATGGAACAAAAAATGAAATAGACTACATATTGGTAAACAGACTCTACACTGTAACTAACTGTGAAGTTTTGAATAATTTCAACACTGGAAGTGACCACAAAATTGTTAGATGCAGAATCAATATTAACCCCCGAATGGAACGAAAGAAGTTGGTTTCTTGCAAGAAGGAGGAGATAAATATTGATAAACTATCAGATAACGAGAAAAAGTTTCAGCTGTAACTTAGAAATAGATTCTCAGCACTTCAGGAGGAAGAACTCGAAACCAAAGTTATGGAAATTGTAAAGAAAGCGGCAGAGGAAGTAGCAAGCATGCCAAGAAAACCTAAGGATAAGAAATTTAGTGATAGAACCCGGAAAATGATGAAACAACGGAAGGAACTGAAGAATTTAAACACTCCAAGAGATAATATCGAATATGCCGAGCTTTGCAAAGCCATCAGAGTAGCAATCAAGGAAGGCGTGAGGAATTTTAATGAAAAGATTGTGCAAAAGGCCATAGAAAATAACAAAAGCATAAGAGGGCTAGAAGACGCCTAGCAATTGGTAAGAAACAGATTTTAGCCTTACAGAAAGGAGATGGCACCACAACATATAACAGACCAGCAATATTGAGGATTGTAGCAGAATACTTTGGCAACCTATACAAGAAGATAGGAAACGCCGAAGAGGAGAACCAAGATGAAAGCCAAAGCTCACAAAATCTCCTCTCAATCCTCCCAGAAGAAGTAATGGCGGCGATTAAGCAGATGAAGAATGGGAAAGCAGGAGGAGCAGATGGGGTGTTGGCGGAATATCTGAAAGCTGGTGGAACAGAGATTGCTAATGTTTTAGCACAATTATTCAGTAATTGTCTAAAACAAGGAATGATTCTCAAGGAACGGAGCCACGCAAGGATTGCCCTTCTGCACAAGAAAGGAAGCAAAGAAAATTTGAAGAACTATCGCCCCATTAGCCTCCTTCCAGTTGTCTACAAAACATTCATGAGGATAATAGCGGAACGTCTTAAGATGACCCTGTCTTCTGCCCAGCCTAGAGAACAAGCGGGATTCCGGAAAGGTTTCAGCACTATGGACCACATCCACACATTACAGGAAATTATAAACAGAACGAATGAATACGAGATGCCACTCGTCCTTTGCTTTGTAGATTATGAACAGGCCTTCGACTCGGTAAGTACCTCCTCCACTCTGAAAGCTCTGAAGAATCAAGGGATAGATTCTGAGTACATCCGCCTCTTGCGCAGTGTCTACGAGAATGCCACAGCTTCTGTAATGCTTCATGAAGAGACCGATGAATTCAAGATTGAGAAGGGAGTTCGACAAGGTGACGGTCTATCTCCCATCATGTTCACAGCCATTTTAGAAGAAGTTTTTAAAACCCTTGATTGGGAAGAGAAGGGGTTAAGAGTAAATGGGGAGTACATCAGTCACCTCCGTTTTGCAGATGATATAGTACTCTTTGCAGCTAACGCAGAAGATCTAACTTCAAGACTTGAAGAGCTAAACACAGCAGGACAGAAGATAGGACTCAGGATAAACCTAACAAAAACAAAGGTAATGCATAATTCTTTTACAGTGCAAGAGCCAGTCAAACTTCAAGGAAAACCTCTGGATGTATGCTTGGAATACACATACCTGGGACAACTTGTAACAACAGGAGAGAAAAACAGGATTAATGAAGTAAACAGAAGAATGAAACTTGGCTGGAGTGCATTTGGTAGGAACTCGCACATCCTGAAGTCAAGAATGCCAATGGTTTTGAAGAGGAAGGTCTTCAACCAATGCATTTTACCTGTCTTGACCTATGGAAGTGAAACTTGGGTGTTAAATGCTGCAATAACCCAGAGACTTCAGACAACGCAAAGGAGCATGGAGCGCTGCATGCTGGGAATCACAAGAAGAGACAGGAAACGAAACACTCGGGTGAGAATGATGACTGGAGTTACAGACATAATAGTTAAGGTAAGATCACTGAAATGGAGGTGGGCCGGCCATATTGCAAGAAGAAACGACAACCGTTGGACATCTGCCGTTCTCAACTGGATACCAAGAGATGTGAAGAGACCAAGAAGACGACCTATGGACAGGTGGAACAGAGACATCATCAAGTACTTAGGTGTAACGTGGCAACGAGAAGCTCAGGACAGAGAAAATTGGAAAGTACTTGGGGAGGCCTACATCCGACGTCGGATTGAAAATGGCTGATGATGATGATGATATATATATATATATTGTAACGGTCCTTTCCGTCCTGGATCCGCTACGTGAGGATAAAATGATTTCTCCTTCGAAATTTTCAATAGTTTATTGCACTTCTTCAACTTCAAGAAATATAAAGACTTTTACAACAGTAAACTGCTTCCTTCTCTCGGAAGCGTGGTGTCGACCTCGACGCACCGGTCGTAAGTGTCCTCCAAATTCTCCTCCGGCAGGCCTTCCCCTCCAGTGTCTCCTCTCCCACTTTGGAATTCTGGGAATTTTCGCCTACCACGATTTCTACGACGTAGGAATCGTTACATCGCCCCCCTGCAAACAGAAGCGTAACTTAAGAGTTCGCTTTCTGTTTGCACAGACACAAACACAAAATAAAATGATAACGTCCCATAATAAATACAACAAAATTATGTATTTTTCTCCTTAGAAACTCCAACTTGAAACTTGAGAACAATATACAAACAGTTCAAAGTGAGCACCTACAAATCAAATATCTTTTGCAAAACAATTATATAATGCAGCAAATGTAACAGAAGGTAATACAATAATACAATTCCAAAATTAATTATTTTGTTAGCTTACTGTCAAAACGCTACCGTCGATTACAACCAAAAGACAACTTTCATTTCAATAACAAAATTTTATGCATTGACTAAGGTTAGAACAGCATAAACAAAAACAATATACTCCCCCCCTCTCTTTTTATTTATTTTTTTTAACACACGGGCCCCGTGGAATTTCACCAAACTCTCCGTCAAGTTCGGTGGACAGTCCTTCGAGGGCGCCGTTATGCTAATTAAGCGTCGCGCGTCAAGACACAATCACACTCCCCCCACTTTGTTTCTTACTTGAATACGCACTCTTCATTTTTTCGATTATTCCATCCTTTAGCATATCTTCAATTTGCTTATGCACCTCATTTTCATAAGCTCTTGGGAGGAGGTAAATTCGCTGATGAAACGGCGTCTGATCGTACAATATAATTCGAAAGAAAAAATCGTTTATTTTTGAGGGCCGGGTCGAAAATACCGGTCGAAATTCACTCACGAGTTCATTTAACATTTCCTTTTCTCCTTCCGTACAGTTTCCGCCCCCCACACTAACGCTTATTTCGGAAGTCTTATCTACACAGCAATTTCTCTGCGCGTCGCAACTTAACTCATTTACCGTATCAAATAAAACAGAAAATCTTTCGGAATCAATGCAAAGGGTAAGGATATTATTTTTTAAATGTACAGTTGCTTGATGAGCACTATGGAAATCAATCCCTAGACTTATGGGCTTTAGCAAATTTCTTACCACTAAACAAACAACGTCCACTCCTTTACCGTCTAATTGGAGAGATAATAACACTTGCTTGTTAATAGGTGGAGACTCTCTTCCGTCCGCACAAATTATATGGGCCTTGCTACCAGGATACACGGGTAATGCCGGTAAATGCCTCTCCGGAGAGTTACAAAAAAATACCTGGCGAATTCGTTGCGGAATCGCAAGATTGGTAAAATAGAATTCAACGTCCTTTAGGAACCTAAGAGGATGTTCAGAAGGTCGCCCTGCGAACCTGGGTTTTGAAAGATCGAGTTGAATAGGGTTAGAAGAACTAAATACCTCTATCGACCTTCAGCTCTTCCCTCGCTTTCCTTATCTGTTCGCGACTCTCCGTCTCTCTCCTTTGGACATCCACGCGATGTAATTCTTCCGATCTTGCCGCGTCGCCCTCGAGGTGGTGTTTGATCTCCGCGATGTCGGTTGAACTCTCTTTGATCCTCGACTCATCGTCAGGGAAGTGTAATTTCGTTTCTTCCCTTATTTCCTTTAGCTCCCTCGAAAATTCCCTCCTGCTTTCTCGAATCGATTCGACGAATTCCTTTAGACTCTCGTCCACTTGGAACAGGGTTTCCTTTATCGTCTCACTGATCTCCTGCTTCATGGATTTTATTAATGTCACTATGACGGAAGTTCCACTATCCACAGGTCGATGGGCCTTCGGTTCCACTGCGTTCTCCGGGCCTGGAGCCATTTCCGCTATCCTAAGCCCCTCCATGCGGATGTTGAGCGAATCGTCTTCTTCAGGCTCTTCCGAAGATGAGGCTATAGGCGATTCCTATAATAGGCTGCTGACTCAGGATCGTGGCTGACTTGACAAAAGCGAACCACCTGTTGTCCTTTCGAGCCCCACGTTGGGCGCCAAACTGTAACAGTCCTTTCCGTCCTGGATCCGCTACGTGAGGATAAAATGATTTCTCCTTCGAAATTTTCAATAGTTTATTGCACTTCTTCAACTTCAAGAAATATAAAGACTTTTACAACAGTAAACTGCTTCCTTCTCTCGGAAGCGTGGTGTCGACCTCGACGCACCAGTCGTAAGTGTCCTCCAAATTCTCCTCCGGCAGGCCTTCCCCTCCAGTGTCTCCTCTCCCACTTTGGAATTCTGGGAATTTTCGCCTACCACAATTTCTACGACGTAGGAATCGTTACAATATATATATATATATATATATATATATATATATATATATATATATATATATATATATATATATATATATATATATATATATATATATATATATCTTATTATATATAGACGTTTCTCCGGATATACCTATATATATATATATAGGGGATCAAAATTCTAACCATGTTCCACAAGTGCCATCGACTCGAAATTTTTACGACGTTATGGCCATGACGTGTAACCTCCAGGAAAAAGCCGACTTCGAACCTAGGTGTCATAGGTTCGATTCCAGAAGGCCCCAAAGTCGCGATTTTCCCCATAAGATTACATGGTGAAGATTTTCGAAAATTTTTTTGAGGCACTTCCCGGAAAGGTAGAGATTTGAAATTCAAGGGATCGCTAGATGCCGCGCTTATCTAAAGGAAACCATAAAGACATCTACGAATATTATCCTTGGTTCGATGCTAGGTCGGGGCAAAAATCTGCCGTTTAAAATGCACTGTGGCGATTTTTAAGATTTTTTTTGGACCCTTTTCCGATGGCATAGAAACTTGAAATTCGGTATGAGGTTAGACACCATAAAAATATATCTTAATCAAATTTTACATATTCGCTGATGGTCCTTGGTTCGATCCCAGAGGGACAATTAAATTCCTCAATGCATTTCTTACGGAGATAACGGAAACAAATTTTAGGTACTTCCCGGTACGATATCGACTTCAAACTTTGTATATAGAAAGATCAAGTTTATACAAATCAAACAGTGCATTCACAGCTATCAATGTGTCCTGGGTTCGACACCAGGTGTCTCTGCAATCAGAAGTTGATCCGATTTTTAGGAATTATTTTGAAACCTTTGCCAATAATATAGAAACTTCAAATTCGGCATATAGATAGAAATCATAAATAACTTTCAGAAACAATTTTTAGATTTCCAAGATCGTCCTTGGTTCGATTCCAGAGAGCCATTTAAATTCGTGAAAATTAGAACGTCTTTTGAGGCAATTGTAGCCCATATTTCTGCTTAAATTTTCACACTTAGTTAGAGATGGTTATGTTCTATTGTGCTAAATAGTAAGTTCACAGTAAAGACCCGGGTTCGATGCCAGACGATTGAATTTCAGCGAATTTTAAGAAATATTTCAATCCATTTTTTTCTTTTGATGGCCGTCCGGATACGATTCCGACATGAAAATAGTGTTGTCGATCTGCTTGCAGTATGCAAGCAACATTTTACTCGTATATATATATATATATATATATATATATATATATATATATATATATATATATATATATATATATATATATATATATATATATATATATATATATATATATATGTATTTATTTGTATTGTTTTTCCACCTTTTTTTTGTATATAACATTAGTTACCCTTAATGGTTAGGTGTAAGAGAGGCCCTAATGGGCCTAACCTCGCCAAATAAAGAGTTTTTATTATTATTATTACTACTTTTGGGACTAGCCTTGTATTTTGTATTTAATTTGTGCAATTTACTTACTGGTTAAGATAGCGAAACTCTTTAATTTATTTAACTACATTTAGCGATTTTTTACTGGCAGTGAGTTTCGCGACCTTTATCTCTGAATCTCATTAATAATAAAAATGCAATCAGCTCTTACGAAATGTTTTTAGCTACTTGTATTCTATGATAAAATACAGATTTAAATAAAATCTTTATTGTTAAATGGGTAATATATTGAAAACAAACAAGAGATTATTTGTATAGTGAACAAGTTGATGCTGAATTACTAGTTGATTTTTCACTATCATTGGAATAATCATCAGTACTGGATGATGTCTCAGATTTACTACTACTTCTCTTCAGCTGTTCATTAGTCTCTGCTAGCATTTCCTTTGCTTCTAGGAGAAATCTCAACACTAACTTATAAAACTCTGAAACAGAAATAAAATTTCTTATTGAAACTTTCGTTAAGTGGGTGATATTATTAAAATATTCAAAGATGCGAGAAATACTGAAAACAAAGAAACATAAAATACTATGTTGATCAAAGTAAAGGCAAACCATATGAGCTAGAAATAGGAGTAGAATATATAGTGAAATCTGTATAATTACGTTATTATAATTTCCAAGATAACATAAACTGTAAGCTAAACGAGAGAATGTGCCCATGCCAAAATAAAATTTCTTTTCCAAAGCTGAGTTATCACACTCAAAGGGGATGTTGACATCTGATCAACACCCTAGAATATGGATTTGGAGCCTTTTCTCAGAAGAGTGCAAAATATTATATAATTAATGACTTGGGTGACAATCGAATCATTAGAGGTTTACATTATCTGCGTTATTGGTTATGAGCAGGGCCGGATTAAGAATGTGGGGGCCACATGGCCAATCAATGTGTAGAGGCCCTTTTGCGGTCACAAATTAATTACATTATACAATAAGATTTTGTCTTCAATTCATTTTATTTATTTATTATCACAATTTTAACTTAGTCATCTAATACAGCGTAGAAGTCATTTAGCCAGCATTTCGAATCACTTTCACGAAAATTTAGTCAACTTAAATCCTTAAAAAATTTAAAAAACTATTTGTTCGCATTTTTTGTGGGGGCCCCCAAAATGTGGGGGCCCCGGGCCGCAGCCCCGTCGGCCCTGCCCTTAATCCGGCCCTGGTTATGAGGTATGATGTCAGCAATAAGATTAAGATATCAAAGAAAAAACATTATTAACCATTTAGTGAAAATATAAATCAAGAATAGCATCATCAGAATTCCACATGTCAAAATAACTCTACTTTCTATTTGCCTTTTCTGTTAGATTAATTTCTTTCCAATTTAATACAAGATCGAGAAAACTCCTTATTGAATGCTTTGATAAGTTTTAATCAGATTGTCAGGTTGTTCTGTGCCATATATACGTCATTTTCTCTACAAATCGTATTTTGGCTGATTTATAAAAATAATTGCAAATAACATATTTCGCTATGATATCACTCCACACCTTGCCCTTTTGCCTCATCCCACCTCCAAAGATTTTTGTAACTAATTGTCAGAAGAGTGAAGATCCATTTAGCCACCGAGACTGACTACTTTACAAACAGACACTAATATAATTTGATTTGATAAGGAAAGGCTTATAGATTATTTGCAAATAAGGGATCGTCCATTAATCACGTGAGGCTCGAAAAGGGGGGTTTGGAAAATATCACGAAATGTAACAATGGGGAGGGGGGGTGAGATATCACGTGTATTTATTTTTTCGTTGAGCACGCGATTTCTAAACTGAAAAATGGCCGCCCGGCTCGGCTTTCCAGTCACCAGTAAGTCCGTGATTTTGGCGCCGAGAACATACGTAAATCGTTGCCTTGTATATTTTCCCTTAAAACAATGCAACAATGTCTAAACTAGGAGATCTGTATAAAGACCCATTTGCAGAGTATAAGAAGGGGAAAAAAACCAAGTGTGGCTCAGGAAGAATTTAATGATCTGCATCCTCACACGACGATCGAGAGAGATTCTCTGCGTGGTGCGTGAAAATGATGATGCCAAGTGGCTTGATGAGACCGTCGTTGATCTTCAAGAGTGCACAGTGCCAACACCTGACTTGCAAGATGCTTATCCACTTGTTAGTGTTGAAGAAAGTCTCACTAATCCGTGGTCAATTAAATATATTCATGTACCAGTAAAATTATATATTTTTCACATGATTACACTTTTCATTTATTATTTTATGCCAGTCAGAAACAACCTGCAACCTTAATTTCTGTCTGGACATTTTTATCACAGTGCTTAATTTTCCAGTATTAAATTAGATTATAACTGTATTTAAAGATAATCTTTTGAAAATTTTAAGTTATTTTGTACCAAAAAATACACGTGATTTTGGGTAGAGGGAGGGGGGGTGGTTAGTCTAAAACCTGACCACGTATCACCAGGGGGGAGGGGGGGGTTAAAAAGTTGCAAAAAAAATAACGTGATTAATGGACGACCCCTATGCACCCAGGAAAAATCCCAAGAAAAGCAGACATAAAAAAAGTCTGACGGAGCAACAAATCAAACCTAGGATTTTTCTCTATCATTCGATAAATTGACATTAAATGTAACGATAATGAGTACCTAGCTTGAAATTGAGTATTTTCAGCTTTCTGGAAAATGGGTTCGTAAGATCACCCTTAAATATTTGAGTACTTTTGTTCATCATTATTTTAGGCATCTTCTCAGAGAAAAGATATGACAAAGTCTTCTCAGTTTGTAGATTTTCGCCGCTTGTCCTTGACTCTGGTTTGAATAGCTTATCCTTCTTTAGGAAAGAAAATAATATAATCAACCTCAGCCTTCAGTTTTTTATGCTAAGCTATTGTTCATTGTGAAAAGAACTCCAATGAGTATTTTGGTTTCTGGAGTACTTTTCTAATTGAATAAATTTCTTCCCCAGGAATAAATCTCATTAAATTAAATTGAAAAATGTTTTCCTTTCAAGATCACTGCACTTTGCCAGGAGCTTATTTGTGAAAAATCTGTGATGTATGATAAAACAAGGTCATATTAAAAACGATCTTATATACCAAGCTCCATTTTTTCAATTGATTTACATTTTACTGCCTGATGTTTAATTTCCATATGGCATATCAGCAAGGACTGAAAGAATTTAATGAGCAATTACTTGTATGTCTGTTTTAAGATATGACTTAGCCTATCCTCAGAGATGTTGCTCCTTATGTATTTGTTGAGGAGTTTTTAAGATGAAAACGATTTTTCACATGTATCTCTTGGGAAGATTTTAACACCCAAACCCCCTGATTACACCAATGCTTTTTGTTTGCATTATAATACCTAATTATGATTTTCTTGGATCAAAATCAAGACGATTGTTATAAAAAAAAAGTAGAAACCAAAATACTCTGTGCAGTTGTTTTTATAATAAAGGCAAAATATATTCCAGAAAATGAAATAATTTATCAACTTCAATTATTTCAACTTGATGATTTCATTTATATTTTTTAATTCAACTTAAATTTGGAACTTATATTAAGTGTTAGATAACAGAATAAGAATAGAGATAAGGGCATGGATAGATCATAATGTAACAAGTGAATGATATCCTCAGAATAAATTAAAGTAAGCAGTAAGTGATTACTTCATAAATAACCTTTGACATGTTGAAGAATGCCACAGATATTCCATAAAGATTTTCTAAACATCAGCAATTAATTGATACCTTATACCATAGGGCAAGCTCATACTCAAATCAGAAAAGGTTATAATCATGGCATTTAATTTTTACAACCAATTTTAAAAGTAATTAAAACTGGAAAATTGCCAACCCTCTCATTAAAATAAATACACTTAAATAGGATAATATAATCTTGATTCTATGGCTTTTGCTGCATTGAGGTTCCATTGATAGAAAAGGATAATATAATGTTGCCGAAAAAATTGTGGCATCATATCTTAACGAAAAGTAGTTTGGTAATTCAGGTAACAGAAATTTTTTGAGTATGTTGTTTTAAATTTTCATCATAGTCTGCATCAAATTTATACTAAAATCTAACAAAAGATGAGTATTCATAAACAAACTGGAAAATAGAAATACAATGACTTTATTTGAGGCTGAATATTGAATAACAAAACAAATTGTTGATCCTTATAATCTACAAAGATAGATATAAAACAATAAACACCAATAAAATATTTTTGAAATCATCAGCAAATTTGATTTACCCTTTAACTAAACTTCTAAACGTGAATTATTCATTTTTCATGAGTAAAGGATTACTGATTTATTGTAACTAGCTACTAACCTGAGAAATGTGATCACAATACACATCTCTTCTCCTGCATCCTGCTATATCCTGCAAACCAGTTGATATTTCACTCTTGGTTGGTCTCAAGGCTTCCCCTAAAATTCTTGAAGTAGATCTTCTTGAAGTAAATATATTTGATTCACTAAAAGATATCCTAGGATGTTCTCTTGGATTCTGCAAAGCAAGAAGAGAAGGAAATGAAACTGAACTTAGCACAGAAAAGCCTTCATTCTGGAACATACCCAAAGAATTGATGAAGGTGAAACATTTAATGAAAATGGCAGCTGAAACCAGATCCTACCCTTTCTTGGTTGACACCCATAACAATTGAGAGATCTAATAAAACAGTCTTACTTCATTTTTGGGATGCTCAAAAGCAGAGGATATGATAGATACACCCAAGATCTGGTTGAAATTTGGCAGGGAAATAGTCATAAATGAATATTCACCAATATTGGGATATGCAACCTTGTGGTTTATCCAGATAACCCTCTTATATTCTGCATACCTGCATTAGATCCTAAAGTGAGAGACCATTTATCATCCTAATAACCAACTTGCTAAAGTACTCAACTCTGGCGGAAAGGCTCCCATGTTCAATCCCTGCATCTCGATTTTTTTGCTGTCTTTAATTTACGTTTTTTTTCTTCTAAAAATTTAGTCAATAGTTTAGTCAACATTTGGTTTTAAATGCAAATGACATCTTACATAATACTACACTACTCCAATAGGAAATAGGTAATACAGACAGAAATTAAATTTTTAGGAGTAAAAAGACCAAATTTTGGTAATTTTAATTCTTTGAGTTTTATGTAACAAATGCAGGATTGAAAGCCATTTGAAAGAGTTAACTGGTAAAAGTAAATAGATACATGGTTTTCATGCAAATTGGAGTTGTTAATCACATTTAGAACCAAAAAATGACTACATAAACCCTCCATGTCAGAATCATGGTCAGATACTGGATATAAAAAGTAAATAGTAAGAAATATTTTTAATGTCCATAAACAATGGAATAAATGTATGAAATTGCTTTCTTAGAATATATGAATATTAGAATATTTGTGAAAATAAATGTAAATTAAAGATGGACAAAGTTGATAAGCAGGGATCGAACATGGGAGCCTTTATGCCAGAGTCAAGTACTTTACCACGTAGATTATTAGGCTGAAAGAGGCTCCCCGATAGTCATGTGGACAGCGTGTTTGCCTTTGGTGAAAGCATTCCTGGGTTTGATTTTCTGGTGGAAGCCAATGTGCAAAATGACTTAAGCTGTTGAAGCACTTTTAAGAATACTTTAAGGCTGAAACATTGCCTCTCACTATAGAATGTAATGCAGGTACACAGAAGAAAAGGGGATAGATTCATAAATGTTGCATTGAGATCTTTGGCAAAACAAGGTTCTCTAATAGGTTATATAATCATTGCCCTTAACAATATGATTATATATCAACATACATCACAAATATATTTTAATATCACCAAAACCCTTAATTTGTTCTAAAATTATCCATAATCAGAAAAGAATAATTCCACTCTACAAGCAATTAATGTCACCATTCCTTTCTTATATACCAGGAAGTAATACCTCCTCATGTGACAGCTGCTTAATCTTATCTATCTGTGTTTTCAAGTAAGACATCACAGAGGTAACTTCTTGCTGAGTATGTTCTATTGATAGCAACAGTTCTCTACTTAAATTCTGGTTTCTTTGCAGCTTGTGGCCCCCATCTTTTATGACCTCTTTGTCTGTTAAGTCCTGTAAAAGGAAAACTTTTCCTTATTTAATACGGCTCTTACTTCTAGGAACTATAAACACCCTTGCAAATCCCATATAAAATTTAAAGGCATACAACCATAGGAGTTTGATCAAAACAAAAGAGAAGAAACTGAGGACACCAAGGTTTTTAATTTTATCTGACTTTACTGTCAATACAGCATCAACAAGTCTAATGCTATGTTTTCTTATTCTAAGAATAATAATTCTTCTTTTTTGATTAAATAATTTCTCATTTTCTATTTATTCTCAATTTTAGAACTTCTTACTGTTGATCAATGAACCAACGATGGAATGCAGACTTTTCTTTGAAATTCATATGCATACACCAAATAGTACCGACCCCATCTTAGGTGATTAAGAACGGTTAATTTCAAAGACAAAGCAACTAACAGGAGAGAAGCAAATGTGTGACAGCCAATCAAAGACTTATCCATCAGTGGTTTCATGATCTACCAGCCACTTATACCACAACAGCATCTCTAATTGCACAGCATGTTGGAGTAAAAGCCTGAACAGCTGTCTGAATCATATGGAAAAAGGTACATTGAAACATTTTTATATTTTGGTTTTCCAGCTTGTTTATTGTTCTTGTAGAAAATATATCAAAGCAAAGGATTTTTTTAATGTGCCCTCATGCAAGGAATATCACTGTGTTAGAGGGAAATAGCACTTGCCCTTGAAATGTTGCGCTGATCTTTGTTTCCTAAGACTTCATTGATCTCATCTTGCATCGATAAAATTTGATTTATTTTATTTCTGAATGAATTTTCTATATCCTGCAGAGCATGATCCTTGGGGTGTAGAGTTAAGTTATGCCTTATTAGTCTTAATTTTTCTCTCAATTGTTGAACTTGGACTGCTTTGAACTCCTCTTGAGGAAGTGATCTTATCTTATCCTAATAAAATAAAAGGAATATTACAAACTTTTACCTCTAAGAAGTAATTTTGGTAGAGCTATGACAAAAAAAAAAGTGCAAATAGTATAAAAATATAAGTATACACCAAAATGTAAACATAATGAAGGTTTATGGTACCTACTAATTACAATTCCAGGGCCCTAGAATTTGGGATTACAGAACAACATTTAATACATTAATCTAATACTTCAGGATCAACAATAAACTAATTGCAGGTTTTCAGGATTCATACTCTATCTTTGAGGAAAAAAACGTTTCTAAAATTAAGATGTATAGCAGGTGAAATAATTATAGATTCACAATCAGCAGAAATTCCTTTGGTAATATCTTTTATTTTATTTCATCATTAATCAAAGATATTTTCTAATTTTCATAAACAGGAATGTATTTTATAAGTATATGTTATGGAGGAGAGTTCTAACATTAAATACATCCTACTTCTATAATTATTTACCATTAATATCTTTGTTTCATAGATAATTTTCTACACATTGAGTTTAATTTGTTTTTTTTAAATAAAAAGACCATTTTCATTAATTTTGATTCAGATATTGCACACTTGATGCTGATGACAGCTTACCATGCTTGATGTTAAATTATGATTTTCCAATGATGGATATTTTTTATTCACATTCATATTTATCCAATCACGGAATTTCATGATTGAAAATTTTCAATACTGTTATCCCAGGATTAAATCCTTTCTTTAGGATTCCTTCCTCACTCTGATGCCCAATATGAGACAACTATGCTATGACTAATTATTAAATACTATTAATTATAAGGCAATAATAAAAACAAAAAGAAGGATTTATTTTATAAAAAAAGAATTTTAATTGATACAATGAATTTATACTGCAGACTCTGACCCAATATTATCTATATATCATAAAAGTTATCATAATTTATAATTTCTTAAATATTGAATCATTAAATATTGAATCATCATATCGAATCATTTCAAATTAGATCAACCTCAAATCAACTTCTAAACTCTAATCAAACCCTAACAATACATTTCAGTCCCTTGTGATTGATATCAATATAGTAAAAAAAATCTGATGTGGCCAACACATGACTTTCTCCGTATTTATTGAAAACATAAGCCTATGCCGGTAATATATAAATAACTCCAAAACATAATTGTATGTACCTACATTGCATTCTGACAGAGATAAGTATGAAAAATTTCAATTTCTGGATAAACAATAACTTCCGGCTAACCATTATTGAAGAATAACTCCTAAACAATCAGTGTTACGAAAAATTGTTTCATACAAAAGTTGTAGTAAAATACACTATCTATAACTTTTGTATGTAAATGTATATACCTAAATTGCATTTTGACTGAGATATGTATGAAAAACTTCCATTTCTGGATTAATAACAACTTCCGGTTAACCATTATTGAAGAATAACTCCTAAACAATCAGTGTTAAGAAAAGATTTTTTATACAAAAGTTGTAGTAAAGTACATTATCTACAACTTTTGTGTGTAAATGTATATACCTATATTGCATTCTTACATAGACATTTAAGAAACAAAATTTTGTTCCGCATAAACCGTAACTTCCGGTTAAGCGATTTTCTCCAAAAACTAATCAACTCTTGGCATTGTTAGGAAAATTCTAAATATGAATTTTGAAAATGATCAAATAATTACTTTTTAAGTTAGAGCGCCCACAAACTTTTTAACCACAGACAGACAGACATGCTCGGGAAAATAGCTAAAACATGCTCTATGGGCCCCAAAACATCTATTTCCGTCGAAATCTGGAGGTCAAATTTTTTTGCGAATATAATACTTTCTCTATACTACGTATACGGAGAAAGTAAAAATCAGTGTATTACATGTGGCAACATGGATTTGAAAGACTGTTTTTACATGGAATACCAGGAACATATGAGTATGTAACTCCAAGTTTAGAGATCAGTTGTTGAAATCAACTAATCTTTGATTAAATTATCTTCCTTCCCTTGCCCTAGAAAGACTCTATTTTCTATCTGCCTTCTCAACCATGATGATAAATTTAATGAGGTATAATTACAAAATGCTGGTGAGGTTTACATGTTTATAACACATACCGTATATGCCGGCATATATGTCAACCTTTGAAGCCTAAAAAAATTCAAAAACCAGGAGTTGACTTATATGCTGAAAATAAAATTGAACCCTTTACCACTGAGGGGTAAATAGGTGATACTGCCTGCTTTACGCTCGTTGTATACAAACTCTCAAAACTCACCACATTTATATCTTACTGAAACTAATTTTTGGCATGTCTAATTAATGTAGATATCATATAAACCAAATTTCATCAAGAAATACAATTGTGGCCGAAAGAATGAATGAGTTATGACATGTTTTCTTAATAAAAGAGTTTAATGAATTAACTATTTCCATATCTTTAAAATAAATTTGACGCGTATTCATTCTTTGCAAATTATATTCATACCTTCAGATGTATTTTTAATTTACGAAAATTTTCTATATATTTCGATGTTTTCTTTTTACAAGTGAAGATCAATGAGCACATCATGGTTTGTTTTTGTTTATGTAATCGTTATGATTCGACTTAGCGTTAGGAGTTAATGGAAGTTGTTTTAGAAGTGTCGTGATTTGATATTACCATGCTATATTAACATTACTTCTATTTAAAAAAATTATAAATAAATAATAATAAATTTTTGATACCATTGTGTTACCTTTTTGTAACGCATTTTTATTTGTAAAGCCTGAGTGATACCAACAAAATCAACTTGTGTAACAGTTAAGCAGAGGCAAGAAGTTGACAAGGAAGCTGAAAGAAACAATTCTAGCATCTTAATCTTATGCAGTAAATATTCCTTAAGCTATCGTACATATATGGATACAGTAGTTTTTCTTCCCATAAAATAGAGCTGGGGAAGTGGGTATTTTTTGGGTCGACTTATATGCTGAACCTGAATTCACCTCAAACTTTTAGGGATCGACTTATACGCCGGCATATACGGTAGATTACACAAATCCAAGGCCTAAATGACAATTTTGTGACTAGAAGGGAGTGAATTTATTTTTATTTACACTCCAATCATGTCTGTTCTCAGTTAAGTAACAAAACATGCACTGTATAAGAGCCAATCAATATTTACCTTAACCAAAGCACCTTCACCACATCTTGGACTAAAATTTGCCTTAACTGCTTTCCTTAAGCTTCTAGCATGAGCAGAGAACCGTAAAGTATTCAATGTCTCCTCATAATCAGAAACACAAGGTCCAATAGTTGCTAGTATAGTTGTAAAGCAGTTTCCACCCAATGATTCTGAAAAAATCAAAAAATAATACTGTATGAAATATGCTTAAATTAATGGATAATATTTATTTATACAATACTAGTGGTGCTCATAAAATCTTGGTATAAAATAATATACTTTTAAAGTGAATAATTAAGCATTAAGATTAAGACAACTGCTTCGTATCACAGTAAATATTTTGAATGCTATTGGAACTAAAATTTCATCAACTGTTGATACATTTAATCTAGTTTGTCATCCAGATTATAGTATAATAAAAATTTGAAAAATTATTTTACTACACCTCACACTCAAATCATTGCAACCACATTTAATAATATTCTTATATTTATGCCAATCCTTTGCCTGCAGATATACAGCTAAATTTGATGTAGGTATTTTCAGATACTCAAACAAATAATTTTCTGTAACCATACAATTCTGTGGAATGCAAAGTTCAAAAAGTCAAACCTTGCAGTACCCTAGTCAATTTGCAATCTCTATAAGGGATGTGCCTATGGTTCCGGCTAGAAATCATGGAAACAACTTTCCCAAGCGTTGACAAAGAGTTGTTCATCTTAGATGCCTCCTTCAGAGCTTCGCCCTTTGAAAATAAAATATGCACACCTCATTTTACATAAAAATAAATTCAGAGGATTTATAGAAGAGTATAATACCAACCTTTGTGCCTGCTTTCCTTTGGTTTTCACTTCCTGCTAAATCGACCAAATTTAATACACCAGTTTTCACCTCTTTTTTCTCATCAAAAGAAGTTACTGTCAACCTTAATATTGTGTGAGATCTGGAGCTTGAAATGCTCATATTTGTACTCCTGTTTCCAAAAATGAAAATTTTATATCAATTAACATTATTAAAAAATATATTATCAGTAGTGTTTGAAATCCTTGCCAGATAGGCAATTCATTTATAAGAGCCCCTAACTTCTAGATTAGAGGCAGGCAATCATTTTACTTATAGATGCCATAATTTTACTTTTCATTGTCAATTTTTAAACTTCAATACAATTTAATTATCAATACAATGATTTGTAGTATTAATTATTATTAACGGTAAATTAAAATTATTTTGTTTTATTTTTCAGTAGAATTTATTCCCATGTTAAAATAACAAAGATTTTAAAGGCGAAACAAATAATAAATACCTTGTCCTCCTATTCACTTTGCCATTATGGTACCAGGTCAAAACTTCTTCAAAATTCCTACAAGTTACATTACTGAGGCCATCCACATATATGCCATTCTCAACTTCATGCAGTTTAAGTTTCTTCCCTCTTATGTTCAACAGGTCTCTGTTCGGAGGGAACAATGAATAAATATTGCCGATAGAGCTTTCAAGAAATTTAATCGGGAAATATACTGTCAGCATTGACATTGGTTATCTCAACTTCTGAAATAGAAAGATGCTTGTTCATCTAATTAATTATTGATGATTGAAGCTAAAAGATAAACTAATTTTGACTGGCAGATATTTCCTCAAGTGAGAGTTGATATCTCAATGAATATTTGAATTATGTTTGGTTATCTGATTGAGGTTTTTGCAACTTATGTAAAACATGAATTATTAATTCAATGTTACAAGAACATGGGCCAAGGGTGGGTAATACTTGGCACACATGCAAAACAAGTCCCTGTCAAATTTATTTTCAATTTTAAGGAACATCTTTTTTACTTTTTGTAAACAGATAATAACAATGTCTTCATTCAGTCAATTTTACATGCTTTTCAACATCATTGGTATCAATTAATTTAATATCAATAAACCAACATACGTTGGTTGACATAAGGAAAAAATTTACGACTGATATTTGGCTGATTTTGGTGTACATTCTCAGAATGGTTGCCCATCACAGCAATAGGCAAACCAACAAATTGCTTGTAGGCAATCCCAAAGGGAGTCAAAGACAAAAGGGCTGAAGAATTAAAAAAAACATGGCTCATTTGGATTCATAAAATGTTAATTTCATGCAATATAATGATACTATTTCCTCATTATATTTGCTTACAATGACCACTTCAATAAAAAAGTTGGGAGGACATGAATTACTCATGATACAGGAATATAAATTAGCCTCCTGATCATGACATTCAAAAATAATTTTTCTTCATGCTTAGCCACTGTTGCCCTGTATCTGTGAAGCCCATCTAAGCTTTCATGAACTTGTCAGGCGGTGCTTCACCAAGGCAACAGCAACAACCAATATATACAACCATTATCTGTTCGGAAAAATCCAATCAGCCGGGATACGAACCTTGGAGTTTGGAGAGATAGCGTAGATCGAATGCTATCCACTCCGCTACCAAGACCATTAATTTCACGTTCTTACTATCAGCATAATTTTTCAATACATATACCTTAAGGTGTCCTGATATATTTCAATGTATGAGAGATTAACTTGGTAGTTTCTCGAAGAATCAGTATTGATTCTGAAGAATATATGTTGAACAACTCGACTCATCATTCCTTGCTGCTCAGTATTTCTCAGCTCTCCTATTCAAATTAAGATAAAATTTTCCTTACAAGAATGCTTGCTGATATAATTATATTATTTAAGAAATATGCTTTATTTCTAAATAAAATTGAGTTGTTGATCTTGATACATGGAGAGAGCTCAACATATCAATAAAAAAGGATGACAATAACAAAATTAAAGACAGTTATAATGAAAGCTAATCATCATTCCTAAGGATATAGCCAGGCTCATCATAGAATAACTTAGAAATGTCTTCACAAACATATGTTAACATGAAAAATATGAAGTTATGAGAAAAACTTTCTATTTCTTTATTCCATATGAATTACATAAGGTTTCTTCTTTTAAATAGGTTATAAAAAATCAGGAACAACTACGCAATGATTGCAGTCACTAATTCACTTTCAACCAACAGTATTAGAGGTTATAATTTTCAATTCTGAGTAATTAAATATCAAAAAACTTCCCTAGTCCAAAAATTTGACAAGATGCTGAATTATGAAAAAAACTCAATGAGATTCACTTTCTTTCAAAGCTGTATAAAGTAGTAATTTTTGTAGAACTCATATAGCCTCAGCAATTTATTTTTCCTATTTCACATTAAATTACATATATATGGTAATCAAGGTACCTTCCATAGTGTAAGTTTTGCCAGTCCCGGTCTGACCATAAGCAATAATGGACCCATTAAAACCATCAAGGATTGAATCTGTCACTGCTTTACAGCAGCCAATGTATACATCCTCCTGGGTGCGTCTTAAAATGAAAATCTGTGTTATTCAGAGAGCTATTTTATGTATAAAGTTGAAAATACAGGGGTAAGAAAATGTTGAATTTAAATTGAGAATGCCAATTATTTCACACTAAATTTCACCCAAGTTCACAATTCATGCATAAAGATATAATATTTTAACTCCTTCCATAATAAATTATTCACATTATTTTTTCTAAAAGAAGTTCATGTTTTTTACAGTATATATTTCAGCCTGTATTAATTGCAATCTATTTAAAAAATATAGTGCATATGGAATTTTTCTAAACAACAATGTATAATTGCACTATCCTCATTCAGATATTTAAAATTGCAATAAGCAAGTCCAAAAGTAAAAAGTATGACTGAAAAGTATCGTCAAATATATTCTGCCTAATTAATAATTTCTAAGAAATATTATATGTATGCAATTACCTCACTAGATGCCAGTGGAGAATGGCTAGAGGAAATAATCATGTGGGCCTGATAAGGAATTTATAATAAAAGTTTATACCATAGATTACACTAATTTACATCCATAAAAAAATCATTTATCTTACTCAGGTCCAAATACTCCATCAAAAGCATATGAGTGATGCACAGTTTTATTCCTTGGATCTAGAACATCAACTGTTCCAAGCTCTTCATCAAGCAATATACCCCTGAAATTAAAAAGTGTTGATTAAGATGATGAATATTTGAAGCAGACTACAATAGCAACATCAAATTCAACATATATTAGACTACATTATCATCTAACCTGAAACCAAATTGCGATTAAATTTTTTGAACTATTATTGTCACCTTCACAATGTAATTGTAATCAAAGAAACTGCACTTCAGAAATCTAACCCTCAAAATAACTTACTACCAGAAGAATCCAATGAAATTGTACTAATTTCTAAGTTTATTCAAATACAGTTCTCAGGAAAGAAACTGAGCATTTTAATAGCCAGCTTAGACATATGCCAGTTCATAAATGGAGTACAAACATTTCATGTTATACTATAATTATATAGAAAGCCATAGAAATATTTTCCTAGAATTATGGAAAAGAGATCTTACAGTAAATCAGTTTCTTTTCTTTTGTTGGATGAATATCTGAACTAGATGTAAAACAATATGAGATACATTAATAGAAAAGTACATGGGGTGTTTGTGATTCATTCTTAGGAGATAAGTGTTTCAGTTCTTAAAAGTGAACCTAAGGAATGAAATTGATATTTGGAAATAGATTTATCTTAAATTTGCAAAACTTCGTATCCTAAAGAGGGACCCACTGATGATATTTCGTTTTAGCTAAGTTAATCCAAGAAATTACACTAGGAACTACAGTATACATTTGCCTTAAGTTTTGGGTACTTTCAAATAATGTAGAAAGGTTTGATCAATCTCCAAATAAATCTTTGATACATACGCTTCTTTCCCATGAATGCTTATTTCTTTTTCGCTGAAGGGTCTACACCTTATGAACACTTTTACAGGATGATGTACTACTTTTGCCTCATCTCTAACCTGAAAATATACTTGGTTATTTATTAAATTCAAATATAGTTTTATAAAAAATTATGTTTGACGTCAAGAATTACGAGTCTACTTTTCTAATGGTGCCACAGCTCATTATCAGATTGCTATTTCTCTCTTCCAGTTGCTTTTTTCAAATACCTTCGCACAAACATTGGTTTGAATCTAAAATAGAGGTTTATATATTACCTTACGTTGCTTGGTAATTTAATTACTTCTCTATAAGAAAAAGTTGGCTATGAACGTTAATTAAGAGAAAATGAGTGTACATATCTAACCCAGTTAATTACTCTTTGCAACCGAAAATAGTTGTCTTGACTTGAGAAAATATTCGTCGTCGCCAGAAACTGTCATCACGTTTCTTTCCTCCTTTCAAATTATTCGAATTTCTTTTCCTGCCCCTCGGATTATAACTGATGCATGAATTAATCACTCAGAGAAGAACATGTTAAAAATGTATTGTTGCGCACCAAAACGCTTTTATCTTCAAAACATTCATTGGAAATATTTGTATGTATGACTCTGTAATTGTTATCACTGCGAGCAACAACTCTTAAATCATATTTTGTATACATTCATAATCTATGAAGTTACACTAATATGATAACTTTTATTTCCATATTATTTTTGGAGAAAATTTTTAAGTTTGGCGATTTTAAAATTGAGGTAAGTTAAGGTTGTAGGGGTAATAGGCTCCATTGGCTGCATGGAGCAGGGTAATAACCGTAATAACTCATTCGTTCTTTCAGTGATTTCATATAGTAGATTATAATGTTCCATAACATAGCAGTTTTGGCGTATCTTACCATATACTGTTAAAGAAAAAATTAGAAATGTTTATTTTCTAACGTTTCTAACTCTTCGTACCAACCGGTACTAACAACAAATTTAAAAATGTGAAAACTCCTGTCAGAAACTAATCTCAGTAATGAAACTGTGTGTTCTTTGTGGCTTAAAAATTCTTTTTACGTTCAAGATAATAATTATTATTTAAAAGAGAAATGTCAAATCTAATATTAAATGATGATACTGGTCGAAATACATAGCTATCGAGCCCTGGGCATCTTTGTCATCTTTATGTTGGCAAAGACCGTGACGGCCGTGACGTAGTTCAACGCTCGGAGCAAGGTTGTGCAAGTCCTATCCTTGGCCCATAGAGGCGTCTGTAGCACAGTAATGCTTGGAAAATTCGCCAGGTGGTGCTGGTTGCGCTCTCTCGACGTCGCTCCTCCCCTCCTACCTCCCGTTTACGTTAATATGTTTTCATTGAAAATAATTTAATATGAATCTTAATATTCGCGTATTCTGTAAAAGAAATTAATGTTCTGGCCATTATCGCATTAAATAAGCACTGTACTGAAATAAATCGCACAGAAAGTTAATAGTTACATCAAGTTTGCCTTCATTTGGTAGGTAGCTGGAAAAAAGGTAAACGAAGAATACACCAGAAAATATGCTGCGATTACAAAATTTTATTGATATAAATTCTTTTAATACATGGATACATTTCTGTACAACTACAAATGACAATGAAAAAAGTTTTCTATAGTTAAATAGGAATTAAATCTGAACAAGGCAAAGAGAAGTAAAATGATTAGCAAAATTAAAAGTAAGATCTTTTGAATCTCTTCCCTATTCACTGATACAACAAGAAAAATTTTAATTCACCAGGGATAACGAGCATTTCCGAGACACTTCTTTTTACAATAAGATTTTAGTTCAGATAGAGGAATTAAGTTTATCAATTTCATTTCTCACTGTATTCAATAATCCATCTCAACCATATGTTATCACATGCCAATAATATGCATCGAGTTAGAGAAAACACCAACCAGCACTGGATAGACACACATTAAAAAATGAAACAACAAATATTCCCAATTCAAATCACAAACCAACAAACTAATTTTAAGCTGTCATGAAATCCTATGAATCGGTTGAAGGGAATAGGAAATGCATACATGAGATTTGCTACGAATATCGCAAATAAAAAATGTGCGAAGGCAAAATTACAAAGAATAAACAATTGCACCGAATGGAAGTAGTTCAATCAATCTAAACAAACATCTTCAAGTTAAATCGAAATAGAAATCTAAAGAAAAGAAAATCACTCAGACAACATCCAAATAAAGTAAAAATATCTCACCTAATATGTAAACAATCCCATAGATTTGAAGTCAATTTTTATAAATTGATCTGAGGGATGCTAACGTTAAGGATAATCATAGTGTTTAACTTCAACTACTAACCAATGCCTGCTCTACCAGCCACCTCTTAAGTAATTATACATTTTAATAGACATGAAAACATATGAGGGTTTTAAGTAAGTTTTGAATAATGAAGAGTTATGAAAAAAAATTTAGTTTTTTAGGTGGGAAAATTTATGTCTATAACCAATAAAGGTTGAAAAAATATTTTTACCTTAACTAATGGTCGAAATTACATTGTAGGAGTTATATCCTCAGTCGTGAGGATAATTATAGGGAAGTATATCATATTTAAAACAAAATAATTATAAAAAGTAACTTATATTCAACCACCACAAATTTCATGTTCTTACAATCTGATTCCAACTGAATAAAAATATCCTTACTTGTATAAAAGGTGAGAATAAAAATTACTACAAATGCTAGGATAGGAAATTTCAGGGAACACGATGATCGAAACTATAAGGAAGTACTGCCTTAAGAAATAGACTGAAATCGACTATTATCAAAAGATCGTTCATTTAATTACATCGCAATACTTACAGTATTAACATAATGCCGAACAGAAAGAGGCTATCGAGGAAAACTCCATATGTTTTTCGATTTTTCGCCGTAGGTAGGTCTTTCTCTCGTGGAAGTGTGGAGCACTTTATCGTAGGATAATCCTCCTAACAACCCATCTTTTTCCCTTTCTTAAAAGCTTCTTTATTCTGGCAATCTGTCTGCAATTAATCCATGATACATCTTGCACATCTCTTGTCTTGCTCTAAAGAAATCAACAGAATCCGAAACATTAAAAATTTGCTGCTCTACAAAACAATCCATGCTAAGTAAAATGGAAGTAATCAAACGTGAGTGACAAATGAAACTAATGAAACAAATGTTAGGATTATTAATCAGAAATGCATGTTTTTAGTAAACGAACTTTATTGTTTACTTATTAAATAATTAACAATTACTAAAGACCGTAGAAAGCTTCACTTACCCTTCCTGCCCGAGGTTAACAACAGCAAATAATCTCCAGACTTTAAACATCTTCGCTGAATGGATAAGTCTGCGTACAAGATTTTATCCAACCGAGACTTCACATTACATAATACATATAATAAAGGTCTCAGGAATAAATAACAAAATCTTTGGTAAATATGTTTGGACGCTGACATGGATTCTCCTGCAAAATACAAATAACAAATCATATCAAAGTGGAATCCTGTTCGGAACGTACAATACAGTAAAGCAAATCTTACAACATTTACTTACTATTCTACTTATTCAGACAGCGAAAAGGTGGCATTAACTCACTGCTTCTGTTCTGATACAGCATTCAACTCAATATAATTCATTGTATATTTTTGAAATAGTTCCCGTCAACTTCAAAACATTGCCGAGATTCTCTAGCCGTTACTAAATAGAACTACTGCCAACATAATGTAGTTACAGAAACTCAACTCACTCACTAGTGCTGCCCTTGCGGAATTCCCTGGACTGTTACGAGATTTGACAGATGACTGTGTTGCACAGAGTTGGCTCGGAGCTTCGGCCAATCAAAACGTAGACGTTACTAGTTTGAATTTGAGTAACAGTGGGTAACGTCTCGTATCTGTCGCGGCTGCAAGATTGTCAGTCGGAAAGAAATTTGGGTGTCGTACATGGGCCTAGCCTTTATTCGTAATAACCTTTACATTAAGTAAGTGTCTAGTTTCATTTATTATTGTTTCCGCAGAGAATCTTCCGTGTGTTATTTAATCATTGTCCTCATCCTTAACATCAACGACTATTTCCACTAGATCTCTTTAAATGGAGCCGGAATCACCTGGCACTCGATCCGGCAGTACCAAGAATGAAAATGCTGCTCAATCTGGGGGCAGCCGCCAGAAAAGAAGTAGTACTGGTAACAATAGCCCAAAATCCAAACGTTTCCAGCGTGGACGTCATTCCTGGCATGACACTTCTCAAGTTGATCATGGTTATTCAACCAGGTATTTAAGTTTCTTTGCACTACTATCGTTCTTAGTTATACCCTCATTTTGTTTGTTCTTCATTTTCATGTTTTGTATTTGCTTGGTTAGGAGTAACAATAGGTACTCTGTGATGTTCGAGTTTTCAGTTACATTTTGACAACCAGCGAGCAAACCGTCATCAAACCACCCTTATTATAAGTAGTTCTTTACTGTCGTTGAATAGTGTTAGCCAGAAATAGTAGATTTAGTCACTATTTATTATATTTTTGTAGATAACAAGTATTTGTTTAAATTGAGTTGAGTACAAGGGAAAGTGATAATTGTTGCAATGGTGCTCGGTTATCGATTAATGTGTGAGAATGAATAATAGTGGTGTATTACACCCCCTGCCATACGCCTCTGGCGGCTCGCGGGGTATATATTTAAAATCTCCATTCTAAAAGTAAGATTCTGTTGTAATAAATTTATTATTATAAATAATGAAGTATGGAAATTCACCAAATTTGAATTTGATATAGTCATGTCATAACTGTGATGCCATTTGTGTAGGAAAGATCCAGGTGCATGACATCCATAAGGAAGAGTTCCTTTCCTAATTTAAGGTTTAATAAGTTGCAAAATTTTTATTCTGATGTTTGGTGACTTTTCTTAACCCAATTGACCATGAGAGTGGAATGTTTAGGGCAATATAGGTGGGTAGGGTGGGGATACTGCACAACACTCCCAGCCCTGATAAAAAAAATTCATCTTACTATTTAATAAAAAATGTATCATATTGCAGTGTCCCCTGTTTTTCACCCAAAGTTAGTAATTTGTTGGTTCAAGAATTATTTGCACTATTATAAGGAGACAGAAAACTGTCCCAATACAGCTGTTTCTTTGGTGCCATTTTTTTCCTTATTACGCACACACTCTTGTTACTACCCAAAACAATACGCCATGGTTAAGAAATTTACTTCTACAATTAGACTGTTATCATAAGTATTAATCAGCATTCTTAAATTATAAACTTATTAAATTTTTCATAAATGCCTTGCATGAATAAAGAGAAACATATTTGTAACTTAAATTTGTCTGCCCAGCATTTTCTCAATTGATCATTTTGCTCAGTCCTCTCTAAACTTTTAGAGACTTCCAATTGAAAAAAAATAGCTAATCATTATGCAGAGAAAATACAAATATAAATTGATAATTATTTCCCTTTTTCATCTGGCTCTGTAATAGAGAGATCATTGCTTTTTTTTAGATTTCACATATTAAGTTTGGTAAATTTAGAAACTATATTAGCAGTCACAAAGTTCAATTAAAGTTGATCACTTTGCATACAGATTTTTTAATTGAATCTCAATATATGAAAGAGATTTGACCTAAAATTTGTTTTATTTTGAATGTGTAGAAGAAAGAGCCTTAATGAGAGTGTGAAAAATGCAGATAATAAAGAGACTGATGAAAGTCTGCCAAAGGAAGATTTGCGTAAGAAGACTTTGCGATCTGCCATCTCCAAGGATCGAAATCCGCAAAAGGTAGAAGAATTATGCAAGAAGACTTTACAAGAGACCATCCTGAAACTTAATAAAGATGTTGACGTCCAATCATGCACATTGCTTGATCTCGTCAACCAAATATCTAGTCTAGCTGAGGAGAAAGATAATATGGTAAATATTTTTTATAAATTCTACTCTACTATCTGCATGTTGTTAATTTTTAAGTTAGTCCTTAACCATTATTTATTTCAAACATTTTTGCCAATAGTTGCATAACATAGGATTTAATTAGTAGTAAAGTAAGCGTAAATGTGATAAGCAAATTAGAGGAGTTCTGTCAGTAAGTAATGCTGTAAGACCCATTCTATATTCAGTAACTTGTAGGACTTGCACCCCCAAAGGGTTCAGTAAGCTTCGTAAGGGGGTGTAGTGAATAATAGAGAATCAAGTACCGTATTTCCCGGCCTATAAGACGCACTTTTTTAACTCCAAAATATGCTCTAAAATCAGTGTGCGTCTTATACGCCGATGGTATAACTCCGTCCTATAATAAGCAAGCCGATTCGCCCGGATAAATGCATACCATTAAGTATTTTTTACCGTATAAGGCATTGAAAATAGTTCAGTTAATTACAAATTTCGATAATAACACTTTTTTTATTAAGTAGTAAGGAATACAGTTTTAATATTTCGATGAAAGAACTTTCTTTTAAAAAATTCTCAGATAAATCGAAAATGCATACAATGTAGCACGTTTAATTTAATCTCGCATGTGGTGCTGCTGCAAAACTTATACACATTGGGCTAACGGAGATTTCATCCTTATGCTAATACATTGTATCTCTCGCGAGAGGTTTACCGGCACTCAACCTTACGTAACAAAGTATGAGTTTTTTTGTAAATTCTTACCTGAAAAATCAAGGTGCGTCTTATGCGCCGGTGCGTCTTATAGGCCGGGAAATACGGTATTTTATGCAATAGAAATACTCGGTTTGTTGTTTCAGTAAAATTTTCAAGTTCCCCTATGATAATTATCTTGGTCAAGCATACATGTCGTCTGATATTGGTACTTCATTGTGGATTGTAAATTTTTGCAGAAAACGTTTGAATTCTTTCTGAAACATTCATGTACACCCATGTTTCAAGGGGTGCCAAACTTTGTGAATTCTTGCCTTGTATGGAATACCTAGGTGAATTGGATATTTTATAGAGAAGAACAACTTAGTTGATTAAAGGGTGCTTTAAGAATTTATACAGATGATGATGAATGGTTGTTGCTAAAGTAGTGGTTCACTGTGTGATGTGTTAATTCTATTTCTGCTGAATAAAGAAGAAATATTATTTCAGAGTGTTACATTCTTACAGCACACTTATTTCATGCATAGAAAATGGGGTTTTGGAAGCACTCTTAAGATAGTTTGATGTGAGAAGTCGTTAAGTTAAGAGACATTGGCGATTTATGATTTGTTTAACATTCAACACAATCAAATGAAACTTTTTGTATGTTTCTTTCAATTATTGGAATAAACAACGAATTGAATTCGAAAAACTGATTTGAATCTGCAATTTTGACCATTATTTTATATGACTGGTGATGGCATCAATCTTTAAGTATTTCAGTGATTTTTAATATTTTCACTTTGCATATAAAAATGCTTCATAGGGTTAATTGTATTATGAAGTTGTTAGAAGGTATTATGGTCTTGCCAGATATTATCAACCTCTATTATATTTAATGCATTCTTAAAATGTATTCTAAAGCTGTTATTAGTTGCTAAATAACCTGTCTTACAGTTATTTTTAAGTTTAAAACAGATTAACTCAGAGGATAGATAATTCCATGTTAATTGTACTTAAGGGTCAATCCATACCAAGTGGTCCAACACTGGTTGCTTGACCATCTCAGAAAAAAATGATATTTAGTGAGTAAATACCTTTAAGTTTGGAGAGCTCAAAGGTAATTTTTAATGTTTACTGTTTGGAAATAGCAGCCATTTTAGTACTTGGCCGCACGCAGTTTTTCGCGTTTGCAGGCATCTACAATTTCTTAAATTATTCAGCAATGGGCTGCCCTAAGACTTTCAAATAAGCTACATTAAGTTCAGTACACTCTGGCCTATGAAATAAAACCATAATTACATTGTAAGATGCATTTCTTAAACATTTTTTAACAGCTTAAATTTATTGGTAAAAAATGAACAAAATTCATATTTTGACAGGAAATTTTTCAAAGAAGAAACAATTTCTCAACCTTAATATCTTTTGAACTGTTACAATATATAGTGTAGTTAATTTTCATAAAGTATCAATGTTGGCAAGATTACCATTTAAAAAATATTCTCTTTTAAAAAACATGTTTTTGAATTTTTTTTTCAAATTTTCACTTGCAATATCTTGGTTGGGGGACCAGATAAAAATACGAAAATTGTACACATTAAAGGTCTTAATCATATAAAACTTCAGTATTAATTTCAACTTTGAGATTTAATTGCAACATAGTTAAAAAAAAAAATGTCAATTTGTGCGTAAAATGCGATATTTTGCCTTTGCGACTACTGGCTTTTAAATGTAAGCATGGTAATTTTATGACTTAAATACATCTAATCAAATATAAACCCTATGGTAACACATAGGTCCAAATAAACTAAAGGTTGTATGGTTGAAATAGTATATATAATGATTATAAAATGCAACATTTCAAATTACCAAATCAACAGGATTTAAAATATTTTGGATTGTCTCATTGAATTCTAAGACTACTTATCACTGAATAAAAAAACAAAAAATAAATAAACTGGCAACAGGTCCTTCTCACCTACAATCAGCCTAGTTTTTACTTAAATGTTCATTCAAAAGTTGTGAAATTACTTCACAAATTTTAGGCGTTATGTTAAAAGTTTGATTCAGCTTCTTTAAGATATTTGTAGTTGGCATCCAAACTCAGTCTTTTTCTTGTTGTTTAAATGAGGTCCTTGGTCCTGGTTGGTGATAAAATATAACATGCACATCTTGGATTTGATGCTCAATAATATTCACTTCGGCAATCCACCATTGTGCATCATAAATACAAGCCACTGTCTTTACTTTGCAGTGATAATGGTACAACTTTCCCAGTTTGATTAAGTTCACTATCAGGTGATGTTGATGTGAATTGACACTTAAGTTGTCTTGTTGCAGTATAAAACAATGAAAAGATCAAGTGACTTTAATCTTCTAACGATTGTTAAATCTCTCCTCCAAAGCGTTGGTGTAAATCTCTAGAATTTCCTCAGTTTTCACAAAGTCATCGGTAATTCCTTTAACATGTTCTTCACAGAATTTGAACATTTCCTGAGGAGTCAATATCTGATTCTTAAAAGTTCGCTGTAGACTGGCTCCTTTGTAGTACCCCCAATTCCATCGCACGCATTCTTCCCATGGCATGAAGCAATAAAAATGCCACTCTACATCAAGTCCATAATCTTCTTTATGGAAAAACATGCTGATAAAATTCTTTTTGTTTTTGTATTGGCTTGCAGCCCCATCAGAGAAATAGATCAGTTTTTTTATGTAAGGGTGGTGCTCTTTTATGTAGTTCACTAATTTTTGTTGGAATGCATGCACTGTTGTGGTGTAGTGTTCCAGATAATCACTTATGACACAAAGACTGTGATTCCTCATTTTACCTTAGTTTTTATAATAAAATACAAATGGATGAACTATAGCCAGTTTGTTTATCCAATGTGCTACATCTTGAATAACAAAGGAGTAATTTTCAGAAAAGTCGGCAAGAACGACATCATCTGCCAGGATTTGCCTTTTGTCTTTCATAAACTGTCCTTGATATTTTGCAAAAAAATTATGCATCTTCAGATTTTCAAGTTTAGTAACTAATATTTCAAAAAACTCTTCTCGTGATTTAATGATGGTTACCATTTCAGTTCTATCTTGTGTTACCCATTGTTTGTATTGTATATTGTTTGGCATCAAATCGCCTTCTTCTGATTCCTCAAAACATGTCAAGTAAGTCTGGTTTGCCTGGACAATCTTGACATTTTCCCATCATACTATTGTAATTGTCAATTTTGCATATCATAATATCCAAAAGGTCTTTGTAATTGACTCTAAGATTGGCCCCATCTAGGAAAAACAAGGAAAAGACCAAGTTTGGATGTCAATTAAAAATATCTTGTAGAAGCTGACTCCCCTAGAATTCACCACTGTGACTAGTCAAACTTTTAACATAACGCCTAAAATTTGTGAAGTAATTTCACAACTTTTGAATGAACATTTAAGTAAAAACTAGGCTGATTGAAGGTGAGAAGGAACTGTTGCCAGTTTATTTATTTTTTGTTTTTTTATTCAGTGATAAGTAGTCTTAGAATTCAATGAGACAATTCAAAACATTTTAAATCCTGTTGATTTGGTAATTTGAAATGTTGCATTTTATAATCATTATATATACTATTTCAACAATGCAACCTTTAGTTTATTTGAACCTCTGTGTTACCATAGGGTTTATATTTGATTAGATGTATTTAAGTCATAAAATTACCATGCTTACATTTAAAAGCCAGTAGTCACAAAGGCAAAAATATCGCATTTTACGCACAAATTGACAATTTTTTTAACTATGTTGCAAATGATTCTCAAAGTTGAAATTAATACTGAAGTTTTATATGATTAAGACCTTTAATGTGTACAATTTTCATATTTTTATCTGGTCCCCCAACCAAGATATTGCAAGTGAAAATTTGAAAAAAATTCAAAAACACGTTTTTTAAAAGAGAATATTTTTTAAATGGTAATCTTGCCAACATTGATACTTTATGAAAATTAACTACACTATATAGTGTAACAGTTCAAAAGATATTAAGGTTGAGAAATTGTTTCTTCTTTGAAAAATTTCCTGTCAAAAGTTGAATTTTGTTCATTTTTTACCAATAAATTTAAGCTGTTAAAAAATGTTTAAGAAATGCATCTTGCAATGTAATTATGGTTTTATTTCATAGGCCAGAGTGTACTGAACTTAATGTAGCTTATTTGAAAGTCTTAGGGCAACCCATTGCTGAATAATTTAAGAAATTGTAGATACCTGCAAACACAAAAAACTGCGTGCGGCCAAGTACTAAAATGGCCGCTATATCCAAACAGTAAACATTAAAAATATTTAAAAATTACTTTTGAGCTCTCCAAACTTAAAGGTATCTACTCACCAAATATCAATTTTTTCTGAGATGGTCAAGTAACCAATTATTTTTTTCTGGACCACTTGGTTTGGATTGACCCTTAATTGATGTGCATGTGTTTCAAATATTAACTGCTTGCGTAGCAATGGTTGATTTTCAAAAGGCCTTGTGTGGTAGATTTTGTTTATTTTCATATTTGCTAACTCCAGATACTTGTAAGTATAGGAGTATGTTTGTATGTTTTTCAAAGCTGAAAAGGAAGTCTATCTAAGACTCTTGGATATCTTTTTTCTCAATGCAAATCCAATGAGGATATGTGTTTTAGGAATATAAACCTGCTGAGTAATGTTAGGTTTTGGACAAAACACCTCAAATATATTCATTTTATAATTCTTGCAATCTTTGCATAGTTTTACTTAGTGAATTTGGGAATTTCAATTAAATTTTCACTCATTTAACAAATGTTTAATCCTTTGTTCCATCCATAGTATCTTACTTTTGTAGCAGTGTACTTATATGTATGTTATGTTTTTATCACTTAAAGGTCAAGACATTGAGTACAAAAGCTGCTGAAGATGGAGAGAAAATTGCTAATTTGGAGGAAATTTTGACTGAAAGGAAGATAGAAATTGATAATCTTTATTCAGAAAAGAATAGGTTAGAGGTGTTTGTCAAAGAAGAACAGGGTAAATTCATAAGAGTCGAGAATCAGTTGAAAGAAACTCTAGCCAAAGTAGAAAATTTTTCCAGAGAGGTTGAATTTTACGTTAACAAGAGCAAATGTGATTCTGACAGTTTACCTCATCCGCCTGAAACTGCATCAGTTCCAGAGGAGGGCATCAGATTCAAGATTGAAAAATCGACTTTGCCATTGGAGGAAGAGGATGATATGGATACCTTGCTAAAAGGGGCTCTGACTAAAATAGCCACACTTTTAGATGAAAACAAGAAGTTGGAAAAAGAGGTTCTTTCATACGAAAAGGCTAAGATATTCTTGAAAAAGTTTAATACAAGATTCTTAGAACTTGAAGAGAACTTTAAAGAAAATGAAGCAACTGTACAAAGAATTCGTTCCAACAAACATCTGGATGAAAAATTAGAAGTTGTTGAAGCAGGTGATAATAGACTAACTGAGCAAAACTTGAATGACAATGAAGAAACTGTAATTAAAGATGAGAGCAGAGATGAAACCCTAGCAGAAGAGCTCTATTCCAAACTTGATCTACTGGAAAGACTTTGCTGTATGAGTGAGTCTTACACGAGAAAGATTCAACATGAAATCGAAATAAATGAAGAGTTGAAAAAAAAGGTTAACAAATTGAATGAATTGTTCGAGGAAGTAAGACAGACAATTAGCAAAGCAAAGAAGGAAAATGATAATCTCTGCTTATTATTGGAAAGAGAGAAGCAAAAATTTTCATCTCTGGAGTTGGCTCTTGCTGGTAAAGATAAAGAGTTGGAAATGTTGAGACAGAACAGGCAGTTTGCAGAGATCAAAACTGAAGTTGATGAGTTGATTAAGAAGGTTGCTGATGTAAATGCTGAAAAACTTGATGCCGAAGATAAAAAATGTAGAGCTCAGTTTGAAATGAGACAAAGCAAGGATGAGTTGTCAGGATTGAAATTACAGTTGGAAGAGTGTCAGGGTAAAGTTCTTTCTCTCACTTCAAGTAATGAGGAACTTCAGCAGCTGCTGAATTCAGAGAAAAATTGGTCTGCGGAATTGAAGAATGAGCTTCAGGTTGCTTTGGAAAAAGTGGACGCTCTCACCAAAGAGATATCTGAAATGTCAGAAAAGTTCAGAAGCAAGGAAGAGGAGTTGATGAAAGGTATAACTGATGAGAAAAACAAAATTTTGGAATTGGAAGATGAAGTTCATTCTAAGACTGAGGCTCTAGATAACGTAAATTTGATAATGGAGGAGTACAAGGTTCAGTTAGTAGAAGAGAAAAGCATTAACAAATCACTAGAGGAAAGACTGAGTAAGTTGATTAATAAAGAATTTAGTGAAGAAAAAATTCATCACTCAGAGTATTTGGAGGAGGATGTAGAAGAGATACTTGTCCTCAAAGACCAACTAGAGAACTGCCATATGCATTTGTCTGAAATGAATCCAGAAAATGATTTTGCTAAACAGAATAGCCTAGGTGAGAATAACTCATTTCCTGGTGATTTCTGGCTTAAACCTGTTTTGGAGACCTTGAAGAATGTTTCCGGCAAAATGGGAAAACTATCTGAAAGAATGAAGGAAAAAGTCTCGACACAACTTACAAATGCAGATGCTGTATTGAAGGATGCAGAATCTCAGTCCAATGTTAGTTTGGAAAATATCGAAGAAGAAAAACCTGATATGACAGCATCAGAATTTGTTGAAGTCAATTTGTATGAGCAGGTGCACATAAAACAAGAAAGGCTGAGTCTTGGTGATAATATGGAGATGACGTACAGAGAAGTTGCTGAATGCAGTGTAGCTCACAATAACTCATCGATTTCTAATGAAAGAATGCTAGATACAACCATGTTGGTAGATTTGCAAGGAAAGATATCAAGCTTAGAAGAGGAATTGGCAAATACTAAGATTGACTTGGACAAAGTAATAGCTGATAAGAGTGAACTTGGGTTGCTCCTGAAGGATGAAGCAGAAAGGGCTCAAGATTATGAGAAGAAGCTTAAAAATGCTCTGAATGAGATTGCTGTTATATCTCAAATGGTATCTGAAGCAAAGTGTAAGGAGGAAGAGATTTCTGCCCAATTGAGCCAGGAGATGGAGAAGTGCAAACAACTTGAAGATGAGTTAGAGGCAAGTGAAGTCGTAGTGGCTAATTTGGCAGAGAGTGAGGAAGAATGCATTTTACAGTTGAAGGAAATGATCATTTGCAAGATGAGCTTGGAGGTGGAGTTGCAAAAAGCTAGAGAAACCATCACAGATTTGTGTGAGGAAAGTAAGAAGCAGAAAAATGAAATGGAGACAGAGGAAAAGGAAAGTAAGAAGACTGAACTAAGGAATGAGGAAGAAATTAGTAGACTTGATGCTCTAACACAGACACAGTTTGAGGCAATAGACGAGTTCAACAAAGAGAAGGAAAAAATTGAGCTAGAAGTGAATACTTACAAAGGAAGGATTGCTGAGTTGGAAAAGACTGTTGAGGAAAATTTAAGTGCCCTTTCCAAGCTTGGTGCAGAGAAAGGAAAGTTAGAGACTTTGCTTCAATCAGAAAAAGAGAATAGCCAAAAGGCAAGCTTGCAGCTAAGTGAGGCTTTGGCCCGTCATGATGATGTGGATCCAAGAATCGATCAGTATGAAACAAAAATATCAGAGTTGCAAGAGGTTGTTGCAAGAAATGAAAGTGCCATTTCTTCCCTTGGGGAAGAAAAGGCAAAGGTGGAATCTTTCCTAATTTTGGAAAAGGAAAATGGCCAAAAGATGAGCACTCAGTTGAAGGAAGCCTCAACAGATTTGGAGTTCTTAAGAGTCCAGATTTCACTATTTGAGATGTTTATGGTAAATCATGAAAAGTTGTCTGAAAAGATAGCCGTATACGAGATAGAGACTTCAAACCTTCAAGAGATTGAAGCTGTACAAAAATCTGAAATTTCATCTCTGGGGGTTGAGAAAGCAAAGTTAGAATCTTTCCTTGTTTTGGAAAAGGAAAATAGCCAAAAGGTGAGCTCTCAGCTAAAGGAAGCCTCGACCCATTTGGATTCTTTAACGGATAAACTTTCGGCATTTGAGAAGATGGTGGTAGACATTGAAAAGTTGTCGGAAAAGATAGACCTATATGAGAAAGAGATTTCAAACCTAAAAGAGATTGAAGCTACGTACAAATCTGAAATTTCATCATTAGAAACTGAGAAAGCGAGGTTAGAATTTTTGGTTGTTTCAGAGAATGAAACTAGCCAAAGACTTGCCATGCAACTTGGTGAAGCTTCAGAAAAACTGGAAAAGTTTACGTTGAAAATACAACAGTACGAGAGGAAAGTTTCGGATTCTGAAGAAGTGATAATTGCTAATGAGTCTGCAATGTTCAAACTTGCTAGTGAAAAGGAAGAGCTGGAATCGAAGCTGGTTTCAGAGAGGGAAAATAGCATAAAGTTAACGTCACAGCTTTGCAGTACTGCTTCAAGTTTGGAAAATGTGCAAAAGGAAACAAATGAGTCCTGCGTGAAGTCTGATACAGAGGAATTGGCATCTCTACTTTATGCAGAAATCCATAAGGTAGAAAAGTTGGAGAAGGAGATTGAAATAAAGAAAGAAGAGCTGGTGTGCATCAAAAACAGAGAACAGGAATTGATTGCAATGCTGGAAGGAGAGAAGTGCAGAAACAAAGAATTGGAGGAGAAAACCCAGCAGTTGCAAGCTGAGGTAACTGAAGGAGCTGAATCTAATCAGCCTCTATCTGTTGAAAAAGAAAAAGGTAGCAATGAAGGTGAAGCTGGAAAGATAGAGAAGTTGAACAAGAAGGTGCTTGAATTAGAGGATTTTGTTGTGAGACTTCATATTGAGAATGAAGAACTGGAATCGATACTTGTATCAGAGAAAGGAAATTCCAGGAGGAAGTCCTCTCAGCTGAGTGAAGCATTACTGAATTTGGAAAATGTCTCAAAAGAATTAGACCATTCTTCTGGTACAAAGAAGGAAGTTGAGGAATTGTCTACAGAATTAGAAACCAAAACCCAGGAATTAGTATCATTGAGACAAAATATGATTAAGAAAGAGAGTGAGTATGAAGAGTTAAGAGAGAAATTTGACCAGCTAAGGCCGGAGGAATTGGAGAAAATACCAGAGTATGAGAGAAAGATATCTGAATTGGAAGAGGTAATTATAGCAAATGAATATAGTTATGCTAAGGTTTGTGTTGAGAAGAAAGAACTTGAAGCCTTGCTAGCTTCTGAGAGAGAGAATCAGAAGAAGACGGGCAATCATCTTAGTGAAGCTTTGCTGACTTTGGACAACATTACATCAGCTATGATGAAGACACCTGATCCAAAAGAAATTTCTTGCTTAGTAGAAAAGCTTAAGGCAGAACAAGATAGAGTGGAGAATCTCACCAGCCAGATAGAAGAGATGACATTCGAACTAGAACAAGAAAAGAGTAAGCACGAGGAGTTACAGGAGAAGTTGAGGAGTTTGGAGGCAGACACTACCATTAGGAGCACACTTGAAAATTCAAATGTAGGAGTAGAATTCTGCAACCACGTTACCTCATCAGAAAAGATGCCTTCATACTCAAGGAAAATAGAAATGGAAGATACACTGTCCAACCATGCATCAGAGAACTCCAAGATCTGGAGTGAAAAGGTAGAACTGGATTCACTTTTGCTTCAAGAAGAAGAAAACCGCCGAAAGATTTACTCTGAGTTGACTGTCGCATTAATTAACCTGGACAATTTAGCTGGAAGGATTAATGAACCGGCTGACTGCAACAAGGATGCGGAGGAACTCTCTTATTTGCTTGAAAATGAAACGCAGAAAGTGAAGGAATTGGAGGAGCAATTGGATAGTAAGGAAAAGGACATAGAGAACCTGGGGAGTAAATTAGGTGAACTGAAGGAACGGCTTTCCAAAGAAAAGGGCAGACAATTGGAAGTTAATAGGCCAAAATGTTTAGCCAAGAAGGAAAATCAGGATATGGATGAAGAAAAGGTTACTGAAGTTTTGTGTGAACCTCAGGAATTGTCACAAGAAAATCCTAATGAGAAGACAATGACTGAAAACTTATTGACAGAGAATGAAAAATCTTTTGATGGAGAGGCTCAAGTTATGTCCATAGAGTTGAATCAAGTTAATTTAGAAAATGCTATGGAAACTATAAAATCCCATGAGAAGGTGATAGAAGAATTGAAAGAACTAGTGGATAATAATTCAATGGAGATTTCCAGGCTTGGCCAGGAAAAGGTAGAGGTAGAGTCACTGCTAGAATCAGAAAAAGAGAAACATTCAAAAACTTGGGAGCGCCTATGTAAAGCATTGGCTGGTATCCATGATGCTTCAGGGAAAGTGGCAGATTATGAGAAAAGAATCTATCAGCTGGTGGAATTTTCGGAAAAGAACGCAAGTGACATTTCTAAGACTATCATAGAAGAGGGGGATATTGAATGCCAGGCAGCCTTGGAACAAGAACAGTTCCAAAATCTGTCTTTGCAATACAGTGAAGCAGTGGTCAAACTAGAAAATGAAACTGCTAAAGTGGCAGCGTATGAAGAAATAATGCAGGAAATGAAATCAGCAATAGATCTGAAAGCACATGAAGTTTCTCGACTTGAAGAAGGAAAAGCAGAATTGGAATCTAAACTGAATCTTGAAAAGGAAACACTAAAGAATACTTCTTTACGACTGAAAGAAGCGTTATCCAGTCTGAAGACTCAGTCTCAAATATTATTGTCGTATGAAGCAACCATTGACAGATTAAAAGATCTAGCTGAAAAGAATTCCTCTGAAATAGCAGGATTTGTTAAGGAGAAACAGCAGATGGAATCAAAATTGGCAGAAGAACAAGAGAAATATGTGGCTGTGTTGAATCAGTTGAGCACAACCTCAACTGATCTAGAAAACGAATCTGCAAAGATCTCCGAGTATGAAAAGGCGATGGAAGACTTGAAAATCAGTGTGAATGCAAAGGCTTCTGAAATATTAAGGCTTTGCCAAGAAAAGAGTGAGGTGGAAGTGCAGCTAGAACTAGAGAAGGAGAACTTGCATAAGGCATCATTTCAGCTGAGTGAAGCAGTGATAAATTTAGAGAATGAATCTGCAAAAGCATTGGCTTTTGAGAAATTGGTTGAAGAAATGAAGCTGCAGCTAGATTCATATTCAAGCGAAATTTCTGCTCTTGAAGAAGAGAAGAACCAACTTGAGTCCCAACTGAGAGTGGAGAAAGAGAATGCATCTCTTCAGTTGAGTGGAGCATTATCCAGATTTGAAGCCGAATCTGAATGCTATGAGAAAGCAATAAAGGAGTGGAAAGAAACTACAGAAATGAGAGCTCTAGAAATAATTCGGCTTGGCAAAGCAAACCAAGAAATGGAATCTCAGCTGGGTCAGGAAAAAGGGAGATTTGAGGAAGTATCTAATCAACTAAGTGAAGTTTTATTAAACCTGGAAAAAGAAACAGCTAAATGTGAGAAATTATCTGAGGATTGGAGAAATTCCGTAGCGATGGCTACTTCTGAAATTCCTCGACTTTGCCAAGAGAAGAATGAAATTGAATCACTGCTTAAAGAAGAAAGGGAGAAACTGCAGACAGTATCTGCCCAGTTCAGTGAAGCAATGGTCAACTTGGAAAATGAATCCACAAAGTATTCAGAGGCAATGAAAGAATGGATGGATGTGACAACTAAGAACAGGTCCGAAATAGCCAGTCTTCTTAAGGAAAAGAATGAACTGGAGCAACAATTAGACTCTGGAAAGGAGAAACTCCAGGAGACTTCCCTACAGCTGAGTGAGGCTTTGGCATGTTTAGAAAGTCAATCTACTGGAAACCAGAAGACCATAATGGAATGGAAGGATACTGCAGAAATGCGAGGTTGTGAGATCTCCAGACTCAGCCAAGAGAAGGATGAAATGGAGCAGCTACTGAATGAAGAAAGGGAGAAGCTTCAGGGTGTATCAATGAAGTTGGAGGAGGCATCAGCATACCTCGAAAGTACATCTTTGAGGCATGAAGAGGTTGTCAAGGAATTGAAGGATACGGCTGAGATAAATGCTGTGGAACTCTCCAGGCTTAGCCAAGAAAAGAGTGAGATAGAAATGCAGTTGACTCATAATAGAGAGTCTTTAAAGAATGTTACTGATCAGTTGAATGAAGCATTGGCTGCTCTTGTAAATGAATCTGCTAAGTATGAACAGGTAGTGAGAGAATGGAAGGATACTGCAGAAATGCGAGGTTGTGAGATCTCCAGACTCAGCCAAGAGAAGGATGAAATGGAGCAGCTACTGAATGAAGAAAGGGAGAAGCTTCAGGGTGTATCAGTGAAGTTGGAGGACGCATCAGCATACCTCGAAAGTACATCTTTGAGGCATGAGGAGGTTGTTAAGGAATTGAGGGAAGCTTTTGAAATGAAGGCCTCTGAACTCTCCAATGTCAGCCATGAAAAGAGTGAAATAGAGATGCAGTTGACTCATGCTAGAGAGTCTTTAAAGAATGCCACTGATCAGTTGAATGAAGCATTGGCTGCTCTTGTAAATGAATCTGCTAAGTATGAACAGGTAGTAAGAGAATGGAAGGATACTGCAGAAATGCGAGGTTGTGAGATCTCCAGACTTTGCCAAGTGAAGTATGAAATGCAGGAGTTACTTATCCATGAAAGAGAAAAGCTACAGGTTGTATCAATGCAGTTGGATGAGGCATCAGCCAATCTTGAAAGCATGTCTTTCAAGCATGAAGAGGTTGTCAAGGAATTGAAGGATACGGCTGAGATAAATGCTGTGGAACTCTCCAGGCTTAGCCAAGAAAAGAGTGAGATAGAAATGCAGCTGACTCATGATAGAGAGAGTATAAAGAATGTTACTGAGCAGCTGAATGAAACATTGGCTGTACTTGAGAGTAAATCTGCGAAGTACGAACAGGTGGTCAGAGAATGGAAGGATACTGCAGAAATGCGAGCTTGTGAGATACTGAGACTCAACCAACAGAAGGATGAAATGGAATCTCAATGGAGTCAAGAGAAAGAGAACTTCCAAAATGTATTGATGCAACTGAAAGAAGCAGAGATTAGGCTAGAAAATCTATCTTCAAAACTCTCAGAAAATGAGACATTGATAGAGCAGTTGAATGAACAATCAGAAATTAACTCATCTGAAATATCTAAACTGACGTTAGAAAAGGAGGAAGCTGAGGCAAAATTGATTCTAGAGAGGGATAATCTGCAGAGCGTAACATCACAGCTAAATGAGGCCCTATTCAAGCTGGAAAGTGAATCTGTGAGAGCATCAACTTATGGGAAGGATGTTCAAGATTTGAAAGAACAAGTAGAAGTCAGTGTATCTGGAATCCGCCAGATAGCAAAGGAAAAGGAAGAAGTTGAATCTCAATTAATGCAGGAAAGGAAGAATTCTCATTCTTTGACAAAGCAAATAAGTGAAGGCTTTGTTACCATTGAGAATCTCACCAAAGAGTTGAATTGCTTATATGCCAGTGATAAAAAAGCAGAAGAACTTTCCTCTCTACTTAAAGCTGAATCCCAGAAGGTGAAGCAAATGGGTGAAGAATTGACTATTAAAGATGAAAAGTTCAAAGAATATCAGGAATCACAGGCTCAGCTACTAAGTGATGCGAGGAATAAGATGGTTGAATTAGAAATGGAATTGGAGAGACTGGCAGTTCAGTCTGAAGAGTTTACTCTTGAAATTGAGACTCAAAAGACAATCTCTGAAAATAAGGACTTGGAACTAACTGATTTGTTGGCCAAAATCAATTCTTATGAGCATGAAGTGAACAGACTTTCTGTTATGGAAAGACAGTCTACTGCTACAATATCTGATCATGTTGCAAAAATATCAGAATTGGAGTTGTCTGTTGAGGATAGTAAAAAGGAAATCGCCACTTTGACATCTAGAGGTGAAGAATTAGAATCGCAGCTTCATTTAGAGAAAGCAAATTCTCTGAATCTCAATCTACTCTTGCAAGATGCAATGGTTCAGGTTGATAGCTTGTCGCAAGATATCAAAAATCTTTCTGATGATTGCAGCCATAAAGAGGAAGAAATAAATACCAACAGATCAGCAGTGGAAAAACTAGCTGAGAAATATGATTGGCAGTTGAATGAGGAAAGCAGATGGTTTGAAGTAGTAGATAAAGAATTGGACCAATTTTTGATGCAAATATCTCATTTAAATAAAGCGAAGGAGCTCCTTACAGCTGAACAGGAAGAGAAGAATGAGATTCACTACAAAGAACTGGAAAGATTAACTGTTTTGATTGAAAACAAAGAGGCCAAATTGTCCACGTTATCATCAGAAAATGAAGAACTTAGGGTGAGCATTGATGAAAAAGAGAGAAGACTTATTTCCATTCAATATCAGCTGGATAGTGCCTTGCAAGAAATTGAAAATATTACACAGAAACTCAGTGAAATCTCAAGTGAACTAGAAAGAAGCCAGAAGAATGAATCTGAGACTTTCAAGACAATGAAGGCAGAGCTAGAGAGTGCTGAATGTGCTCTGTCCGAGAGTACCAAAAATGAAAAGGAGTTGGCTAATTTGTTAGAGAAGGAGAAAAACAAAGTCGAGGAGCTGATGGCTCAACTGTCTGGGGCAGAATCAAGCAGAGAAGAGATGGCTCATAAAAACCAAGAGTTGGCTGATTCAATGGATGCGGTGAGCCAGCAACTTCAATGCATCATGAAGGACTATGAAAAGAGCTCTGAGAACGAGCTGAGGCTGATGGGCATAAACGAGAAACTCTCTGTTGATTTTGAACTCCAGAAGGACAGGTTGAGTTCTTGCGAGTTGGAGGTCAATAGACTGGAAGGAGAACTCAATGCAAGATTGAGTGAGAATCAAGAATTGGAGAATAAAACTAAGGAGATTGCTGAACAAATGGAGTCCCTACAAACTTTGGTGAAGGAAAGCAAGTCTGAACTGTCTTTAATGTCATCAGAGAGAGACAGGTTGGATGAAGATCTTCAGTTGAGGGATGTTCAATTGAGAGATGTGCAGAATCAGTTAACAAATACACAACTAGAAGTTGAGGATATCAAGGCAAAATTGGAGGAGGCTTCCATGAATCTTAGAAATAAGGAAGAAGAAGGATCAAGTATCATCAAATCGCTCAGAGAAGAGCTAGAGACAACAAAATACGCTCTTTCGATTGGTGCTACCAGTGAAGAAGAACTTGTAAGATCTCTCAAAGCAGAGAAAGATAGAGTAGACATTTTAACCAAGCAACTACATGAAAAGAAGTCTAAAATGGAAGATTTATCGTCTAAAAATCTGGAGCTTAACAATGCGTTGGAGTGTGTCAATGAAAGATTGTCCATGGTGCTTGAAGAAAAAAGTAAGGTAGATGAAAGAGAAAAGAACCTTAAGACAATTAATGAAGTATTGACGTATGAATTGGAAAAGCTGAAGGAAAGCTTGGGTTCAACTAAATCAGAACTAGCAATTCTGAGAAAGGAACTTGATGCTAAAGCAGAAATTGTGTTGGCTCTCGAAAAGAAGAATGTGGAATTACTTGAAAACTCAGAATCTCTTAAAGATCTCCTGAATCAAGGGAAATCTGATAGTAACAGCCTCCGAGAAGAAAACGATAGTTTATTAGTCATGGTAGATTCTAAATCTAAAGAAGTTGAATCAATTCTTGAGCAGTTAAACAGTGCACAACAAAAGATCAATTTCCTCAAAAACAACTTAAATGAAGTAAAAAATCAGCTTGAAGACAACAAGTTGAGAGAGTCTGAGAGAATGCAGTCAATGAAATCTGAGCTGGAAAAATTGAAACTGGCTCTCGAGGCTCGTGCCAAGCATGATGATGAGCTAAATATCGTGCTAATTGCGGAAAAGAACAAAGCTGATGAGCTCAACAGAAAGCTGAAGGAGGAGATGTTCAAGAGTGAGGTTGCAGCAAAAAAGAACAAGGAGCTAACCTCTTCTATTCAAATGCTTGAACAGCAGCTTACGGTCTTCCTGGATGAAAATAAAACTAGGAATGAGAAAGAAGCAAGTGATTTGGCTACCATAAAGAAGTTGAATGAAAAGCTCAAGAACTTGGAGGATGATTTATATTCAGCAAAACTGACAAACAACACCTTGAGAGCTGAACTCCAAGTCAAGAGCTCCAAGGTAACAGTCTCTGAAAATAAGAATTTGGAGATGACATCATTGATCGAATCTGGCAACAGAAAGATATCCACGCTTGAAGTCAGTATAAAGGATTTGAGTGAAAAGCTGATGTCAAAAGAGGGGCAAATGGTGCAAATGCAGATTGCTCTAGAAAAGGCTGAAAGTAAAGCCAATTCTATGGCATCAGAAGCCGAATCGCTGAAAAAACACAAAGAAAATGAAAATCTACTGAGAGGTAAAGTGTCTCAGCTTGAGGCATCTTTGAGAGAAGCTAATGATTCCATGAAAAGGATGTCGGAAGCCAATGTTGTAGAATTGGAGACAGTGAAGAGGAACTGCAAGGATAGTATCTTAGAAATGAAAGAGAAAATGAACTCCATCAGCAAGGAGTTGATCGATGTGAAGAAGCTGGGTGAGATTAGAATATCTATTCTACAAAAGGAGATCGAGGGGGAGAGAGAAAAACAGGAAAAGAGAGCTCACGAACTTGCAGCTATGGAACTCAGTAAAACGGAAATTTCAGAGGAGTTGGAGCAACTGAAGAATAAAGTCTCTAATTTGGAGCAGAGATTGGTAAAGGAAGGGGAGAAGGCTATTGGGTATGAACAGAAGTTCGAGACTGCCAAGGTCGAAATCAAAAAGCGATCCCAGGAAATCCTCAGGATGAAAAAGATTGAAAATGAACTGAAATCTCATCTGGAAGTGGGAAGAAGGAAGGCTATTAGTGTCGAAGGAGAGCTAGCTCAGATACGCGCTTCACTGCTGTCGTCCAGTTTGAAACAGGATGAGCTGAAGTCCGAAATCGTAAATCTTGAAGCCAAGGTTCAGCGGGAGGCAGCTTTGGCTAAGCAGCTCGGCATGCAGTTAGAGAACGAGAGGACTGGGCATGAATATGCGAAAGAAGCAGAGAAGAGACTACTGCAAGTAATTTCTGCTCAGGAGAAAGATATAGCTCTTCTGAAGAGTGGAATTAGCAGCTCCGAAAGTAGTAGCTCAGCTGAGGTGCAGCTTCTTAAATTCCAGGCCGAAGAAAAAGATAGACAGGTGAGATATCTATAAACTCTTCCATCCTAATTCTATATTTGTAATATGTGCAAATTGTATTCCTATTACCCAATAATTAGTTTAAATCTGTTGCTGTAAATTTTCATTTTGTAATGTCAAGCTTATAGTTCTTTTCATCCTCACTTTTTAGAATGACCTGTAAAGATATCTTTAAAGTTGTATACTTACCTCCTGTGATTGCATCTTTTTATTATTTGGGAATGTTTCTATGTACAAATACTGCAATTGATGTAAGGCTGATTTGGCACTTACTTTCAAAAATTGTCATGTAACACAGGACAGTAGGAATTAATTTTTCTTAATAGTAAAATGGTCAAAGCTCAGTATTATTGAGTGATGCAAATCCTCTAGGCGTTAGAAATTAACGATTTTCAAACACTAATTGAAATCTCTGTAAGTAATGGCAATTTTTACTTCTCCTTCCTTCCTTTTTCCTGGAGAACAAGAGAAATAACCTCTATGATCTTATCACAGTTTTGGTAAAATTTACAGTAACTTGTTAAAAATTCTTCAAAACATGCATGATGTATTGTACTTATAATTTTAACAGATTGAGGCATACAAGAAGGAACTCATACACTGTAAGAAACTTATACAAGATGGAGAGAAAAGTCAAGCATCAGGAACTGCCCAAAAAACTGGAAAGATTGATTTTGGTGTTCAAACTGCTGTAGATGAACCTTCATCAACATCTAAGGTAATAATTATTTTCAAATTGTTATATTTAAACATGCATCTACGTATGTATCACATACCCTCTACCATGCTTAATCTAAAGGGAAGATATTTGACTAGATATAATTCAAATGATGGAATACTTCATTTCTTCCAAGTGGTTTCAGATGCAAAGACAAGTCATTTCATTGGCCTTCCTTAACCTCTAAGTAGTTCTGTGTGTAATGCAGTTACTGAATTAGTCATAAAATATGACGTGTTTTTAAATCACATACAGTAGAACCTCAATTTTACGAAGTTGAAGGGACCCAAAAATTTGCGCTTTGTAAAATTCGGGCTTCGTAAATTTGAGGTTTTCTTTCAAGCAATTGAAATCTCTACAATACCAATCCAGTTTCAGTAACACAGAGCATAAAGTTAAATGGGATTGAAATGAAGGTGATACTTCATTAAAATGAATTATACATCCAGTTTAATGTTTAATACAACGGAAACAAAATTCTAAACTTTTTACTTTTCAAAATAATCATAATTTTTTTTTTGTTTTTTGGAAGTTTCAATGAAAGATGAGGTGATTTTCTCAATGCCTGAAAGGTAATAATTAAATAAATCAGGTACACCATCAGTAAACATTTGAAAATTGTGAAGCACTTTTATGGAGTGTCTTAATTCATCCCTTGTAGGGGGGAAAGGTGCTTCTGGGTCATCTTCATAGCTTGTAGAAGAGCAATCTAAGTTCACTTCATCCTCATCTTCTTTATCTTCACTAAATTCATTGCAGTTATGCGTCATCACATGAGAGTCACACTTGTCATATGACTCGGCATGAAAGGATGCATCTGGGATGTACTGATTTAGTTGTGCCATTTCTTTACTAAGGAGGTCCTGTAGTGTGGGAACCTCCACTAACTCTTCTGTCTCTATAATTGATGTGTCACCAAAACCAGCTGATCTCCAACAGTTAGAAATAGTGTTTGCAGTGACACTGTCCCATGCTCTGGCAATTCCTCGCACAGCATGGAGCAATGTCCATGGAGGCACATCTTGCCCATCAGAGGCTTGTTCTGCAACAAATGTATGCGTATCAAAGCTCTGTTTACAGAAAGCTAAACTATGCAGGTCTAAACTTGTCAAATAATTATGAGGATGAAATCAAACTAATTTCTGTTACAAATAAGAGTCACAAGCTCATTCAGGAAGAAAACAGAAAATATCACATTCAATTCTCTGTGTGCACTATAGTAGTAGTAGTTCGTTAAAAGTACTTTGACAGCTTAGGTTATTTTGCCCATGTGCTCCCACCAGGATTTGAAATCAGAACTGATTCCTCATGAGTCACGAGCGTTACCCACATGGCTCTCCAGGAGCCAATGTGCAATATATTTGCATCTAATTGAAAGGATTTAAAAATTAAGACTAAGATTATACTGATTCCCTTTATAGCAAAGACCTTGTTTCAAAACCTAGGAGACTCACTTCAGTCAAAGTGAATGAAACTCACAGCCATGAATTCCAAGAAACTAGTTCATAAATATTTTAAGTCATTTAAGAACTTTACTTTAGTTAATTTGAAACTCCCTCTTTTTTATATGCGTTCTACTTACTCGCGGGTACTTTAAATGGTCTTGTCGCATCATAAGTCGTGATCACAAATTCTTACCTAACGACGTAAAACACTTTTAATTAATTAATTACGTATTGAAAATGCATCAAATTTTAAGTAATAGTGATGTATTACTAACAATTTAGTATTCTTTAATTAAACTAATTTCCATGACAGCTGCAATGAAAAACTTCCACAAGAATGCTACTTTCAAGTAATAGGTTTACCGTAGTAAGTTCTGCGATGGGGTTGCGACGGCTATCATATTGCAAATATTAAATAATTCCAGAGAAAATGTGGAGGTCACAAAGCATATATATATAATATACATCCTTTGCGACGACGAGTAGGTATTTTTTGTACACAAAATGATAGTAAAGAAATAGAACTTACCAAACGTCCGAAGATAGTGCTGGACGAGAAATTTTCGGTAGTGGACTTTAAAGGTGTAAATTATTCCCATGTCCAGCGGTTGCATCTTACTGGTGCTATTTGGACTCAGTAAAAGTACTTTGATGTTTGGTAGCACTAGTCCGCCTATTTTATGAACTGGGGCATTATCTACAAGATGTAGTACATTGCGATTCTCTCATGCCCTCTTCTTCTGCAAGAAGATAATTTGCTTCTGAAAAATGTCCATTGTCATCTATGCTTTTTTATTACTTTCATACAACACAGGCAAATTTTTAACATTCTTGAAACAACACGGAGCTCTTGATTTTGCAATCACAACTGGTTTCAACGTTTCAGATCCATCTTGGTTACATATCAGCATTACTGTAACCCTATCCTTAGATTTTTTTACCTCCGCAACATTTTTCACCACGTGACCCGAGGGTAGAGTCAGGTAATGCCTTAAAAAACAAGCTTGTTTTATCCAGGTTGTATATATCTCGAGGGGAATATTTAGACACAATGTCATCGTTCATTTCATGTCACTACTCAACGTCTTTTGTGTTGGCGCTACCTTCTTCTCCACAGATTTTCATTGAAGTGATTCCGTAGCTTTTCTTGAATCTATCAAGCCACCCATTTGAGGCTTTAAAGTTGTCGCACTTAAGTATAAGAGCCAAAACCTGAGGCTTCTCCTTCAGAATTGGTCTACTTACAGGCAATTTGCACGCACGACACTTAAAAAAAAAAAATTATACAGCTGCCTATCAAGTTGATCAAATTGCGACGATGAGACGTACTTTGTTTTTAATGATGTTGTGTGACTCAAATTTTTTCACTTGAATTGACGATTGCTGCCAATGTTGATAAAGAAATGCCATACTTCCAAGCAATTTCTGTTTTTGTCTGCCTGCAATCACGTACTTCCTTGATAATTGACCTTTTGGTGACCAAACTCAGGGACTTCCTCTTTTTTTTGGTCAGCGATGTTTTATCCATTATTTTACTAATAGGTACATGGGATATCACAACAAAGGCCACCTTATTCAGAGAGTGATTCCGACTGAACGCACGCGACTTTTCCTCACTTGGAGACCAACATTTTTCAGGGTGTCCACCATCCAACCATTATTTTTCAATCTTTTACTAACCAGTGAAAATCCAAAATCCCTGAAGCAGCCTCAAGCATTTTAAATTGTCACACTCCAATTTAGCAGGCAAGACCTGAGCCCAAAACTCCCCAAGTCAAAAACAAATTCTTATCATGCTCTGTTCTCTCGTCCAAATAGAAACCATATACGTACTCCTGGAAACTGTTGATATACACGATCCCATGAAGAAACAAAGAGCACGGCTACGTCTTGTAAGCTATCATTTTTTGCGAAAACTGTAATTAAAATGTTTGTATCCCAAGAAATTTTCACATTTTCCCATCTAAAATACATGGAATGAGGGTCCTCCCATCATAGACGATCTGGATTCAGCCACTCCTGTTTACGGCGATCGTCATCCCATTGTATTGAGTTCAGTGCGACAAATTTTTTTCAAATACTTCGTAAAACCGGGGTTCATTTACTCCTAGAGACCAGCTTCTCACTTCGTAAAACATGAAATCGAGGTTTTACGTAAAACCAAGGTCATTTTACATTACAAAGATTGGGACCGGTGGAATGGTTCGTAAAACTGTGTCACTTCGTAAAATCGAGGTTTGTAAAAACGGGGTTCTACTGTATTTAGATGAGGTTATTGCAAGAAACATTTAAATCTTAAACCAATTTTAAAAATATAAAAATTACAATTTAATTGAAAAATTCTAAATACAACTCAGGTCATATAGACCTGACGAGACTACTTAAGGGTTATGAAATATTTGTATAACTTGTTTATTGGCAATATGCATCCCTTTTGAAATAACTTCATCAAATGATAATGGTTTATTTTACTGTATTTTTATTTTTCGGCATTAGAAAGGTTTTGTAATTTGTCCTAATTCTTGCAATTTTGATTTTTCTGATTGTCTTCCAAGACCACAATTAGAATGTTTATTCAGTTCCATTTCTATCCGTGCTTCCCTCGATCTTGGTTCAAACCGAGCAAATTTATGTAACAAAAATGCAGCAGTATTTCTTTCCTGATCTCATGAGACATGAATGTGAAGTTTGACTAATCAGACCAACAGTATGGATTTAAAACTAAGACAAACTTACAAACTCACAGAATTTCTACTTTATTTTTATGACTTCCCCAATAACCCCAAGGTAAAAGTTATCTTTCTGCCATATCCTATTCATATACATAATCCCATTCATTAATTTTGCAGGTATCAGAAGTCCAATCACTGCATAAAAGGATTGACCAGCTTGAAAAGGATAAGGAATTTTTGAAAGAACTGTGCAGGAGGCGGCATAAGCAGAGGGAAGATTTGAAGAAAGAGTTGTCTCTGTTATCTAGTAAATCTGCCATGAAGGAACCAGAAAATAAAGAAAATGTAAATGCAAATGTATAATTGATATCGAAACTAACATCTCTCCATTTATCTTCATCTTTGCTCATAATGTGTGTTAATCCAGTGAGATATATGTTAACTTAAGCAAATAGTTATATTTATGAAACACTTTTTGATTTTGAGAGATAAGAGGACAGTTAAAAGACTTTTAAGTCTACGATTTCTGTCATTACTTCTTGTTACTGTAAGTCTTAAAGATTTTAATAGCTTTGTATAAATTAAATGTAAATTTTACAACTCTTTTGTATCATATGATCTTTTTTACTGTCAGAATTTTTATAATTTTGTTTATAACTTCTTATTCTATCTTCAATTCTTGTCTTGAAAATGTCATTCTTATTTTTATAACATTAGTTTTAATCTAGGGACATGCTTAAAGACTGTATTCATTAATCATTTTATGTCTCTGTGTAACATTTTTCATACATTAAAGGATAATATACGGAATAAATTTCATAATTGATGGTACAATTAAACCCTCACTCAGCGAGGCCTAGGATTAAGCAGCGAAGACCTTTGAACGCTGTTCATCAGCTACTCACACATTAAATCATTATTCAAGTAAAACAAATGTATTAAGTAAACCTAAATGTAGATCAAATTGTAAAATATAATCTAACTTGCTATCCTAGGTATCCAAAAATTATAAAATATGTATCAAAATCATTTACATTCGAGGAGGTACAAGATCTACCTGTGTATGTTTATCCTTTTCACAGGGATGTATCTGCCATTAGGTGCAGTAGGCACTAGCTGATGGCCTCTCTTTTAAAGGGGCCTATAAGAGCACATTTTGTCATTTTTTAGTGTTGATAGTGGTTTAATATCTCAAATAGCCATCTTCGTCAAAGCCAGTCACCTCTTTCCCTATAAGTAGAGATGGGACAATCGATTGAAAAAAACAATCGAATAGTTATTTGATTGCTTTGGCATTTATTCGATTGTTTTCATTCGAATGAATGAAAACAATCTGACAACAAACTGGCAGCCGGGATATTGGATCAGATATACATACACACACACATATATATGATATCTATATTAATATTTTATCAGTATCACATATCTCTACCATACTTCCACTAAGTTGGATCACGTTACGAGCCACTTCTATCCTCTTCAACGCGTATCAAGTAAACGAGTGAAAAATCGAATAAACCAAGTGAATTTATTCGATTGTTTTTAGCGAGTGAAAAAAAATCGAATAAATCTATTCGATTTATCTCTCACTTCCTCTGAACGAAAGAATCACTCGCTTAGAACAATCAAATAGATTTATTCGATTTTTTTTCAGTCACTAAAAACAATCGAATAGATTTATTCGATTTTTTTTCGCTCACTAAAAACAATCGAATAGATTTATTCAATTTTTTTTCACTCACTAAAACAATCGAATAGATTTATTCAATTTTTTTTTTCACTCACTAAAAACAATCGAATAGCATTATTCAATTTTTTTTCACTCACTAAAAACAATCGAATACATTTATTCGATTTTTTTCCACTCACTAAAAACAATCGAATAAATTCACTCGGTTAAGATCGAATGAAAAATCGAAACGCTTTATTCGAATAATTTGATTGAAGCAAACAATCGAATTATTCGATTGTTTTCAATCGATTTCACCCACCTCTACCTATAAGGTTTTTCTTTTACACCCCAAGTCTTTGTACTTTTATACCTTTAATAATGATAGCATTGCTATTAGAATGTACATTTGGAGTTATTAAAAAGTTGTCAATTATGACCTTAAGTTTTGCTCCAAATACTGGGGAAGGGATGAGTCCAGAAAGACAGTTTAGAGACTTTAAACTTTAATTCATAAACTGCTATCTTCCAGATTTTCTTTCTGTATATTTTTCATGGTGTTATCTCTTGGCTGGGCCTCATACTAGTGCTTGCACCTTAGATTCTATGATTTCTAAATTCAGTTCCTGTCCTAGCACACACTACTTTTGGAATTTATGTAAATTCTAACCATTTATTTATGTAGATTTTATTTTTTTTCTTGATCAGGCTTTAACTGATCAACACGTGCAGAATTCCATGTCTCTAATATATATTAGATTTCTGGATTGAAGATCTATCTAATGGAATATAATTATTTGTTGAGTATTAACATCTAAATTGGTTAGGACAGGAAACATCATCATCATAAAATTATCGTTTATAAAAATGCATAGGTGTCACAAACAACATCATACAGCTTCAAAATTACCTTCTATAAAAATGCAACACATCTTTGAAATATTTTCTATGACCATTGATAAGAGTAACTAAAATAATCATGAGGGAATTTCTCCAGTCCCTTGAAGTGAATCAAGCTAATCATAAACAAAAGTAAAACCAACTTTAACAATACCACAGAATATTTTATTAGGAAACGACCATGATTTTGACTCATTAAGTCATCCTCAGGTAACTCTTTTACTGACTCCATGGGTCAAAACCATGGTCGCTTCCTAATAAAAATTCTGTGATATTGTAAAAGTCTGTTTCACTTTTGTTCCTGATGTATCCATACCACGAAGTCATGGCCCAAGCAGTTGATTCAAGTTAATAATATTTATCTCTTAAGGGGCCATACATAAATTACTTAACGCAATTTGGGGGAGAAGGGAGTCCGGCCAGGTGATACAGTCCTGGTACGTGGGGGTAGGGTGGATCCAGCCAGTGTTGCCTGGGGGGAGGGGGGTTGAAAGTAGGAGAATTTTCATTATGTAATTTGTGTACGACCCCTAAGTTACTGCACTGTCCAAGTTATTAGATAATATATTTTGAGATGAAATTTGCAGAAAATTCCCTGCATTTAATATGGTCAATTCCAGATTTTGCCATAAAACTACATACCTAGAAAATAAATGGTAATATATATATATATATATATATATCTAATACTTGCCTTTGATGACATCCCTTAACACCATGTTTGTTTATATCAGTCAATAAAAGATTGCTTCTCTGCACCAAATGGTAGCTGAAGGGATATTATTTTTCCAAAATATGTGGCCTAAATTGCCAATGGTGTGTGTCCAATGTGTAGAAAAGTGTTCGGTAGTTAACTTCTTCGAAAGTAAATCTATAATAAATTATTATTCTTATAGCCTCCGAGGGGCAAACCTAATGACAGTCGAATCGGTAAAGAATCTTTGAGTAACTCTCATGAATAATCTATCATGGAGTGCCCACATCCGAAATGTATGTGGAAAAGCAATTAAGAAACTCGGCTTCGTTAAAAGAATAGTCGGTAGGAGCGAAGAAAAAGTTTGCGAGCGATGTTACTTAGCGTTAGTTAGGCCTCACCTTGAGTATGCATGTAGTGTATGGGACCCCGCCGATAAATGTCATATTCGGGATTTAGAAAAGGTACAACGAAAGGCGATACAATTTGTAAAGAATTGCTACGATAAAACAGCGAGTGTCACTCAGATGTTACAGGACGCAGTATGGGAATCTTTAGAAGAAAAATTCAAAGGATAAATTTATTAAATAAGTTCAGAGAAATTACGTTTTCAGATGATGTAACCGATATAATGTGACCCCCCTGTTACATGGGCCATTCTGATACTGCCAGAAAGATTAAGGAAATAGATGCTAGAACGAATCGTTTCAAAATTCATTTTTTCCGCAAAGTATACGCGAAAGCAACCGTTTAGGAAAATAGAGTCAAGGTGCTTGCACCCCCTACCACACGCTGAATGGCGGCTTGCAGAGTTTTTACATAGACATACACAAATTAGGATTAATCATACATAAAATTCACCAAGGAGGCCAAAATATAGTGGAATTCCGGCTTAATAGAAATGTTTGATACATAAAACAGGTTTTATAAAGCTACAAAGTATATTTATAAAGCTACAAACTTATACTATTCTACATACAGAGGTTACAGTGGCAACTAGTTTCAGCTAGTAATTGCCTTCTTCAAGCCCAGGAAAAAGTATTGAGAAGGCTTATATAGGCAAAAGGGAAGGGAGGGGGAAGAATGCAGGGGTAAGTGGAAGGTTTGCACCAAGGTAGAGTAACTGTCAAGCAGTAGCAACATTGAATTGGGTGGCAGGGGTGGTGAGAAGGACTGGATGGGGTTGGAAAATGTGATCGTTGATTAAGATAGTCGGGATTTTTTTGGCAGAGAAGAATTTCCATTTGCTCAAGTAAATTTAATGTAAGCTCTTATATTCGAGGAGTTGTTGTTGGGGTTAAAATCAGAAGAATGTTTAGCAAGGATAAGATGTTTGGCAAAGTGAGATTTGAAGGAACCTGAATTAAAAGAAGCCTTGTGTTCCTTCATACAGAGTTCGAAATTTCTCCCTGTTTGTCCGACTTCGATTGCTGGGGAATCAGAGCAATGTAATTTATAAATACCCAACTTTGTTAGGGGAGGAACAATGAATATTTGATTGCAGAGAAAAAGGGTAGAAGTGTTATAAAAGGCTGCCTTTATGTTACATTTAAGTAATAATCTGGATATTTGAAAGCTTTTAAATTGCCATTAACTTGTTAGTTATTGAATTTTAGCAATTGAAGTTTAGCAATCAATATACAATAGCAATAGTTTTTACTTTATCATCCCATTGCTAAATATTTGTAGTTTGTATCAGATAACTTATGGGATTAACACAGTCTGGCCAATTAATTGGACATGGAAGGTAAGTACTTGAGAAGTATGTACTTGAGAAGTGTTTGAACAAAATGTTATTTACGTTCATCTGATTGCATAATGTTTTAAAATTTAAACAGAACTGGCCATGTTACACTAAAGAACCAACCGTCAGTTGATGTTGAGAAATTTTTGGGAATTCCTTATTGATTTTCATTACATAGTTTTCGTTTTATAGCTATTATAGAAGACAATCAGCAATTACTTCAAATGAAGACAATGTGTAAAAGTTAAAGAGAATGATTTTTAATGAGGCAAAGAGGTAAAGGAAAAATTATTCTTCCCTCTTGTAATTCTTGCAGATATTTAACAATTGCATTATCAATGTTGGATTTAATGGAATCCCTATCTTTGAGTTTGTCTATCTATCTAAATTCGCCTAAAATTTAATTAAAGGATGTTCCAAAACCTTTATTTTGTTTAACTTTTGTATAATTACTCATTGTAATGATGGCTGGTTAAAAAGAACTAACACGAGGGTGCTTGAAAGACCATGCTTGGGATGATAACATATCTTGGACCTTTATTGTTGAGCATTCCATCAGCTGTCCGAAATGAACTATTATGAATGCAGTCTAGGTTTTTGACTTTGACAGTAAAAATCTGTAGAAAAATTTCGTTTTTGCATGTGCTACCAACTCCAACAGTTCCCCTGTGTATGGCTTCTGACATTATGGCTGGAGTCTGGTAGTTGTGACTGAAACCCAAATTTATCACTTGTTAGGTGATTTGTCTCATCATACTTGGTTTGATTGATCTACCAATAAAAAACTTATAGGAGGCAAAATGTAAAAGGCTTCCAAGTATCTAGTCAAAGAAATTCGACCCTTTTCAAGCCAATTGTATTTGTATAATTAAATCATATAGAGTATTTAATTAGGGACTGGAAAGGGTTAAATTTTCTTTTAAACCTAGATTTATTTTGGAGTTCGTAGAAAATAGCTAGAAACAAAAACTACATACTGAACTTGAAGGTTTACAACTTGAACCATGAATGATTCAGGTATCTGAATAGTGCTTCCATCCTTGCACTATAAGTTTTATATATCCTTATTTTACCCATTTTCATGATAATTTTGCTTTCAATATTAGTCTATATCAACAAATATTGATTGTCACAAAAACCTTGCTGTTATAAAGTGTTCTTATCAGGTCAATTTTTTCATTCTTTGTTGATGCTGAATTTTTCCTTTGTAAAGATCTAAATTTTTCTCAAGATGGAACTGAGTAGATCAAAATGAGTGGTAACTCGTGTGTGTGAATGGCTTGAGGAAATAAAATTCATTCAAGAGAAAATTAATGGAATTGAATTGAGCATGGTATCTTTCAAGTCAAAACTTACAATATATTATTAGAAATAAAAATAAATAATAATTCACATTTGGCAAAAGCAATGTTTTCAAATTGTTCAACATTGATTTAGATTAGATTTATATTATTTTGGCTTCTTTGCTAAAAAAATTTATTATTTACTGTGATTATAATTAACAATAATATTTTATCTATATTAATTTACAATGATTAAGAATGTAGCAATTGCTAAAGCTACCAAATAATGATATATTTATTGGTTCCAATGAAGCTATCAGTGATCCTGACTTAAAGAAAATCTTTTTTCAAGCCAGCAAATTTTATTATTAAGTATCAATTGGTACAATCACAGTAAGTTGCTGAAATGCAAATGCGTAACTTTCAATATTCACTATAGGTACTTCTCTAGGAAATGGAAGTAGTTCATGGATTTCTCATAGATGTAATGTGAATGAAAGATTGCAGTCAGAGTCAGAAGGATATAGAAAAATATACATCTTATCTACTTTAATCATTGCCTTGATCATGGCTGTGATTATATGAAAGTTACTGATGTATGGGTGATACTGAATAGTGGTGCTAATTGAGGTCTCTCCGTATGGAATGCCAAGAAAAGTGTTACTTGTAGATTGTCATTGGGCTTCACTTACGTAGACTTGTTACACTTATGGAATTCTGGCTTCGTGAGAAAAGCACAGGCAAACGACCAGTGACTTAATGATAGACTTGGAGTTTTTGAATGCTTATAAGGAAGTATGTTTAACCCCTATCGCTAAATAAATGGCACCTATAAGTAACATCGGTTGCATGTTATTCTCCACTAGATGGTGATTTTGGATCAGTTAACACCACAATGCGATGACAGAAATAAGAATACACTTGTTGCAGAATATTGATTTTCTTGAGGAATACCCATTGACATTCAGAGGAAATATATACTCACTTAGGAAGGCGATTTATTTAACTTTGTTCTATAAGAGGATTCTCAAGGATTGTTATTCTCTTTCAAAATGAATCATCTTAAAAACATCAGTTCATCCTACACGATTTTCACATGGTAGAACATTAGCACTTAAAATTTTAAACTTGAGATGTTAAGAATTTGTTGTTGCTGGAGTTAGTGGTGCAGTTACAACATAATGAATGTTACTAAAAAATAATAATATCTAAAATTTTAATCTTATATTCATGAATTTTTCGATATACATTACGAATATACATATTTTTATGGATGATCCTACAGAGAGATGAAGAAGTCACTAAAATGTCTCCTCTCGTGCTCTAACCCAGGTTCTTCATCCTGTAAAGCAGACGTGATTGTCACTTCACAACGGAAACCCATGTTAAGTGGTAAGGTAAGGGACTGTCCATCGCTAAGCATTTTTCTCTAAATTAGCCAATAAGAACTTTTTGATGGAATAATTAAAAAATACGTGTCTTCAAATAATGGAATGGATGAAATAATTGCTGTAAATATATGTATGATTTTCTTAGGCCGCTTGATTTGATTATAAAGTTGTATCATTGTAGGTATGTTGCCGGTGAGTTTAAAGCGTTCTATCAAAATTATTCAAATACAATAGCAAATTTCAGGACATCCTTTAGAGTTAGTACATCGCAATAAATGACTACGAGTAGGTATATCATTCATATTCAAAATGTTTGATACAATAGTAAAGACCAATAGAATGCATAGAGTACCAAGTAGAACGCTGAAGGTCCATTGAGAGGCAAAGTAAGAGCATATTTTTTTCTTATTCAACCAAATCTCGAATACTGCTGAGCGATTTGGGATCCACATGAGTAGTTTATTAAGCAGCACATCATTACCTACACGAGTTTTAAGCATCGGACGTTTGAACTACTTCTTTAGTTAGTATTATAATTATCGCGGAAAAAATTAATTGAAAAATGTCTTTGTATCAATTCTCTTACTAATACTACTCTATATATAATACCTGTTACGTCTTCCAAAAATATACTTTCCCTGAATTTATCAAGCAATCGCAATCTAGATTCTAATCTCCTTTCTTTCACAGAATCCTATTACACATGTGAGAGCCATTGAACGGGAGGAATCCTTAAAGCTAAGCATCCCCTAAACAATCTTTGCTCTAAGACGTCATATATTGTCATATTTCCATTATGTAAATTGGCATCACTGTAACTGTTTCATCACTCTCCGAGCGTCTTGGCTTCAAACCCTTATTCTTCATCTTCCTTACCCCAATACCCCCAATACAATGCTCCCACGCCAATAAACAAAGGAGAGTTCCACGTACACCTTAACTTCCTATTTTCCGAACGAGAATGATGTAACTCCCTCCTCACCATCTTCGTTCCATCCTTTCACTTGGTTTCCATAGGTGCTACCTATGGCTGCAGGAACTATTTTAACGGGAGAGGAAATAGAGAGGATCTATAGAGCAGTGTGTCTAAGATAGTATTATGGTATTATTAAGCCTCATATGGATTTACGAATTTAGTAACGTCGTTGGATTTTCGGCGCCGCAGAGGCGCTGCGTTATTTTTTGTCATTATTTTCCAAATTTGGCTCTTCTTAGCAAGTTTTTTGATTGATAATGCTACTAACTTCTATATTACTTATTTTTAACCGTGCTTTTTCCGACTGAACCCATTATAACAAAAGTTATAAATAAAAACCTTTAACACTGCATTCTTATCCGTTTGCTGTCATAATACTCTCTTCGTTTGGTCCCTTTGACGGTTATTTTCAAAAAAAAGTTTTAATTTCGTTTGTACTGGTTGTGTAAAATAGTTTTTTGGTATGCACTACTGGATGAACTTCGGTTTATAATGTACACATTTTTACTTTCTCCATATACGAAGTATAGAGAAAGTATTGTTTTCATGAAAAAAATCGACTTCGAGATTTCAACGGAAATACATGTTTTGGGGTCCCTAGAACACATTTTGACCATTTTCGGAATGATGTCTGTGTGTATGTGTGCGTGTGTGTGTGTGTATGTATGTATGGGTGTCTGTGCATGTGGGCGCTCTAACGTGAAAACTATTAGTAGTATCAATACCAAAATTCATATATAGTACTGTGGTGTGTGCTGTCAGAGTTTATTAGTTTTTGGAGTAAATCGGTTTACCGGAAGTCGAGCTTCATCAAAGCTCATTTACAGTTTTCACAATATCTCCGTAAATATGATATAAAGGTATATTGTATACCTTATAAAAGTTTTAGATAATGTGATTTACTATAACTTTTGTATTTAACATATTTTTGCATCACCGGTTGAATAGGAGTTATTCGTGAAATACCGATAAACCGGAAGTAGCTGTTATGTACTTTGTGGGCGCTCTAACATGAAAACTGTTCGTTGGATCGACACCAAATTTCATATATAGTATTTTGGTTTGTGTTGTTAGAGTTGATTAGTTTTTGGAGTAAATCGGTTCACCGGAAGTCGAGCTTCATTCTTCAAAGCTCATTTCCGGTTTTCGAAATATCTCCATAAATATTATATTAAGGTATAAACTATAATTTATAAAAGTTTTAGAAAATGTAATTTACTATAACTTTTGTAAGAAACATATTTTTGTATCACTGATTGTGTAGGAGTTATTTGTGAAATACTGATAAACCGGAAGTTGCTGATTATGTACGTTGTGGGCGCTCTGGGCGCTGCACAGTGGAACCAAATCCCAAAAATCTGATGTGGCCAGCACATGACTTTCTCCATAAATAAGATGTAAATATTTATCTACGACAGTAATTTTGAACTCCTTATTCCATCTAAACTTTGAAGATGAGTGATTAATTTATATATTATTATCTTTTACGTCCCAATCATTATAAATAATGCTTTTCGCGACCTTTTCGATGAAAAACGATGAATTGGCCTTTCGCCCCAGCGCCCATAGCGACCACAACGTACATAATTAGCAACTTCCTGTTTATCAGTATTTCACGAATCACTCCTACACATTCAGTGATACAAAAATATATTTCATGCAAAAGTCATAGTATATAATATTTTATAAAAGTTTTATAAGTAATAGTATATACCTAAATATCATATTTATGAAGATATTTTGAAAACCGGAAATGAGCTTTGAAGTATGAAGCTCGACTTCCGGTTTACCGATTTACTTGAAAAGCTGATCAACTCTGACAGCACACACCACAGTACTATATATGAATTTTGGTATTGATACGACTAATAGTTTACACGTTAGAGCGCCCACTGTCACACACACACACATACAACACACACACACACACACACACACACACACACACACACACACATACACACAGACATCATTCCGAAAATGGTCAAAACGTGTTCTAGGGACCCCAAAACATGTATTTCCGTTGAAATCTCGAAGTCGATTTTTTTCATGAAAACAATACTTTCTCTATACTTCGTATATGGAGAAAGTAAAAAAACAAATTAATGCGTAGCTCTTTGTTACTATATTGAAACTATATCAACACATATTTACTCAGTCAGCATTAGTAAGGTATTCTGTGAACTGTAATAGCATTTTAAACATTATAGATTCATTCCTAAAATATTCAGTAAATCTTTAAAATATCCCGAAACCTTATGTTTTGGATATAAATTTTCGTCAGTTTATATGCATGATATGGTGTTCATTATTTTCTTGATACTTACCTATGAATTATTTTATGTATAGGTGCTTAAAAATTGTTGAAAAAATGTTTACATAATTATTAAAATTTATTTCAGTAAATTTGGTAGCACTGCTAAAATTGCATACTTCTTATAACTTGACATTAAGAAAATCCTCAGATAATCATAACATGGACAACATTTTTACAAAACGAAAATTTGGTTGAAATATCTTCATTAGTTTCTTTGATCCCGACGGTAATATAGCGCCTGATGTCACATTGACCCCACGAGACTACTTAAGGTTTAATGGTGAAATGTTTCAAAAGCGGAAATGAGCTTCCAAAAATAAAGATCGACTTCTGGTAAACCGATATCCTCCAAAACCTAATCAACTCTGATGACACCAACCAAAATAAAATGTACGAAATTTGGTGTTTATACGACAAATAGTTTTCAGGTAAGAGCGCCCACAAAGTAAATAATCAGCAACTTCCGGTTTATCGGTATTTCACGAATAACTCCTAAACAATCAGTGATACAAAAATATGTTTAATACAAAAGGTGTAGTAGAATTATTTTTCTAAAACTTTTAAAAATAATAGTATATACCTAAATATCATATTTATAGAGGTATTTTGCAAAATCGGAAATAAGCTTCGAAGAGTAAAGCTCAACTTCCGGTTCAATGATATACTCTAAAAAGTAATAAACTCTAATCATAACAACCAAAGTAATATACATGAAATTTGGTGTTGAAACGACAAATAGTTTTCATGTGAGAGCGCCCACAAAGTACATACTAAGCAAATTCCGGTTTATCGGTATTTCATGAATAACTCCTAAACAATCGGTGATATAAAAGTATGTTTCATACAAAAGTTATAGTAAGATAAATTTTCTAAAACATTTATAATTAATAGTATATACCTAAATATCATATTTATGGAGATATTTTGAAAACCGGAAATGAGCTTTGTAGAATGAAGCTCGACTTCCGGTCAACCGATTTACTCCAAAAACTAATCAACTCTAACGACACCAACAAAAACACTATATGTGGAATTTAAAGTTGATACAACGAATGGTTTTCATGTTAGAGCGCCCACAAAAGACATAACAGCTACTTCCCGGGTTATCGGTATTGCACGAATAACTCTTAATCAACCGGTGATACAAAAATATATTAAATACAAAAGTTATAGTAAATTATATTATCTAAAACTTTTATAAGGAATACAATATACCAATATATCATATTTATGGAGATATTTTGAAAACCAGAAATGAGCTTTACACAACGTACATAATCAGCAACTTCCGGTTTATCAGTATTTCATGGATAACTCCTAAACAATCAGTGATGCAAAAATATATTTCATACAAAAGTTATAGTAAATTTAATTTTCTACAACATTTATAAATGATAGTATATACCTAAATATCATATTAATGGAGATATTTTGAAAACCGGAAATGAGCTTTGAAGAATGAAGCTCGACTTCCGGTCAGCCGATTTACTCCAAAAACTAATCAACTCTAACGACTGTAATAAAAGTACTATGTATGAAATTTGGTATTGATACGACTTTTAGTTTTCGAGTTAGAACGCCCATTATCACACACACACATACACACACACACACTCACACACACACACACACACACACACACACACACACACACACACACACACACACACACACACACATACACACAGACATCATTCAGAAAATGGTCAAAACGTGTTCTAGGGACCCCAAAACGTGTATTTCCGTTGAAATCTCGAAGTCGAATTTTTTCATGAAAACAATACTTTCTCTATACTTCGTATATGGAGAAAGTAAAAAGGTGGTCATTATGAGGAAAAAAAAGTTCGGGGATATGATTTCTTTTTACATGGTTGGCAAGTTAATTGTTTGAGCCGCCGAGAAATGCATTCGCAATGCAGGTAAGTATGCACATGTTTGTAAAAATCAATAAGAAAGTGGAAGGTTTGCTGCTCGGATGTCTAACCATACTTTCGCTTCGAAATAGCCTCATCTTCAAAATTCCTCTGCAGCTACCCCATTGGCGCAATTTAAAATTCATTAAATGGAATTGACTTAAAAATGTTAGTGGATTTGAAATGCTGTTTTACAATACCTCCGAAACAAAATTAACAATGTTATTAGCATAAAAAGTAACCACTAATTTGCACAAATTTCGTTCAAAAACAAAAATACAAACTTCATAAAGTTATAGTGTCCCACCGAGTCCTGCGTTGATATACATATATTACTGTAGGCACATATCTCAGCTATGAAACCCAAAAAAAATTGGCCACCCCGAGCCACCCCTCCGTGAGTAATTGATGAAATACGTGAGTAACCTCAGTATCCGTAAAGTATCCGAAGCGCGCAGGCAGCAGGCATGGCACTTACTTATAAGGGGAACACCAGGTTTGTGGTTAAAGTGTTCGAACAAAACTTTCAGGGCACATTCTTTGCTTAAACATAGAGGACAGGGGTCTGATCGTTCAACTGAACGAGCCTTTGTTTATGAAAAATTAGCAACTGAAAATCAGAGTTAGGCAACCCCGCCAAACACGCGCATTACCATACCTATATCGAGATTTTCCACTTAGGAAATTATTTTCTTCCATATTTTACTGATAACTTATCTTTATGCAATCATCTTCTTACCTTAAAAGAATTCTGTACCTTTTAGTTAGCATTTATTGTAATGCACATAACGCCGCGCAGTGGGCTAGAATTGAAAAATTCTGGACAAAAATAGAAAAGTTGTTTTTTTGAGTGCGGACTTCGAAACTTCGCTATTGAATTCAAGCAAATGGTATTTCATAGGACAACTAAATTAAGTTTAACAGAATAGCTTTTTTCACTAGTGTTGTGCCACTAAACTCGTGACCAAAGGGAGTCTGAGATGAATTGTTTGGCAAAACAGAAGGCCTGCATCTCCTATGTTTTGTCGTTCTCCGAAGATCGAGTTCAAGAAGGAATCAAAACAGCATGCACAATTACAAGTTGAAAGCGTGCGCAACGAGGAGAGGCAACGTTCACCATTTGAGACTGAAGTTAATGATAATAAAATCAATGTTTCCTACAAGCTGTAACTTACTATAATTGACGGAATGATGGAGAGATGCTCTCACGGACACAATGTCAACACAACAGTGTTCAATCTGCAACGCTACACCCACGGAGGTCAATAACGATGATGACAAAATATCTTGTCCAATAAAGGATGATTTCCAATAAGTGAAGATTTTACGCGAAAGTGCTCGAGGAAGAAGACTATAGAGGATTTGTTCGTGCGATTGATGTTACATTCCGACCCTAATATTTCAAGTCGGGTTGTAATGTGTTCCATCAAAAGTTTTATCTTCCGAGGCCTTGCAAATATTGTTTGTATCCTACCCAGCAGAATCTGAATCGGAAGATGATTCTGTGGACGGATCTGAGTCGGATAGTCAGTAGTGCTTGCGTGTGTATGAGTGTGTTTGCGCGTGCCTTTTCATATTCTACGTCAGGGGTTCCCAAACTATGTTCCGCGGAACACCGGTGTTCCGCTGAACCTGAATAGGTGTTCCGCGACAATTTGGAGTGTCAATGGAGAAGTTTTTATTACAATATTACCTATAGTTTTATATTTAAAAATAATTACCAAATAAATAATTTGTTGTTATTAAATGATTTTTCAAATCATACAATTAGAATTACCTAACCTAAAAATAAGCTAAGTGTTCCGTTAAACTTCCCAGGTTTGCGAAGTGTTCCATTGCAGAAAAATTTGGGAAACCCTGTTCTACGTCAATAAGCTGTGATATATTAATGTTTTATATAAATGTTTTTTTTAACTTCTCATATGTTCCTACCAAGATTGGAAACGATAATTATGTGTATATGTGTAGTGTTTGTGTGTTAATATGATTCTTTGGACGGGTGAGAGTCTGATTATAATAATTGTTTATATTATATTGTATATATAAACAATTATTGCATAAAACATTATAAAAATTTACACACTTTGTGTGTATATTTTATAATGTATTTGCGTTACGACATATGTAATAATATCTAAAAATAATTTGTTTGGAATGGTTTTCAAATAAAAATACGCATAAAATTGTAATTAAGGATTTAAAAAATCATATTAAATTATTAATTTACATTATCGAAAAAAATTGAAACGTTTTCACGAAAGAATAGTTTACAAATATCAGTTTCATATGCGTGATCGGCGATCACGAAACCAATACTCACGTTTTTTATAGGCATGATATACAAATATTGTCTTTTTTGTCAAAAAATGCGAATTTTTTTGCGAAAACTTAATTTTGAAATAATTTCAATGTCATATTCGGAATAAGTGACCTAAAAAACTATTATATACCGGATTTTAAACTGATTAGATAAGATTTACTTGTTATGACCATCTTTTAGGCATTTGGCCCCACTGTGCGCTGGGGCGAAATGCCATTTCATCGTTTTTCATCGATCATGTCCCGAAAAACATTATTTATAATGTTTGTGATGTAAAAGATAATATGATATAAATTAATCATTCATCTTCCAAGTTTAGATTGAATATAGAGTTCGAAAATACTGTCGTAGATAAATATTTACATCTTATATATATGGAGAAAGTCATGTGCTGGCCACATCAGATTTTTTTATTTTTGATGTATCAAACTCCTTAAAATGAGGTCCGAATAAAATTCGGGCAGGTTCATGTAAAATATTTTTACTTCACTGCGTACACTGCTTCCTTGCAACCTCGCCCGTTCATCTTGATAAGAATTTCCTACTCTTACCTGGTATAACGAGCCCGGTATTCTCTGATCCTAGGCAGTCGATCCACCACGTATCTACATTCCTCTACATCAAATAACTCCCAAGGAATTACCCACCTTTCTCCTCCTCACTTACCCCTTCACGGTTCTAAACGTTGAACGACTAACTTCTGCGCACTTGAGTACACAAAGAAACGAGAAATATATTAACAAATTTTCATGAAGTGGGAGATCGTCTATGCATTTGTTCATCATGAAATCATTTTTGCCATGTAAATACTGAGCCAATATCTCCTACAAAATAAAATATAAGTAGCAAAGGCAGCCGCAAAGGAATGTTTTTGAATGAGAGGTTCAGGACATATAACACCAACCGTAGCGATGTGTTGTTTTCGGTGGTCCGTAAAACTTCTGGCTAAATTGTCTCCCGACCTTCAGCTAGACATTTGCCGGGACATTTCCTCACGAAGGTAAGGAGGTATCATAGTATGAATTCTGAGAATATATTATGGTTCAATTTTCTTGGTATTGTTCCTTTGCATCATTCTGTAGTTAGCAACTCTCAGATGGCCACAAAGTTGACCATCAGCAAAGGAGGTACGGTGAATAGGGACGCGGAGTGGAAAAGATACGCAACAAAATAATAACAGAGGCCATGGAATAACACCCTTAGGCTAGCCATAAATTTCTAAAATCTATTATTGTATTTAGATGAAGTTTTGTAAAAGAACATTATAAAAAAGAAAAATTTATGATACTTGGAAAATAGATGAAAGAAATTTGGCATAGCAAACTTTGGGCCTATGTTAAACAATTTTAAATGATTCAGAAAGTTTCATCATTTAAATATTATGATTATAAATATAATATACCATTTCATACATAAAATAAGAACCATTAAATAAGTACTGAGAGTGCAGTCCACGACATAGCGACGAGAAAACTCGCGTAGCCGCAGCGGCGCCGAAAATCCAACGACGTAACTTTTGCCATTAGTGGCCAATAAAATGAAAACTATACGCACTATGCGCGCAAAATTTAACTCATAGCCTAAGAATGCAGAAAAAATAGACTCCTGAAAGTTTCAGCAAGGTCCATGGGATTGGGCAGTATTAAGAGCATTTTAAAAACCGCAAGCGCCGCAAAGGCGCAGAGAATCCATATGAGGGTGGAGCATAGTTTTGTACTCCCCGACCATGGCCTAAGTATGACACTTTCAATCTTAAGTATGATGCTTTCAATTCATGCAATTCAAAAGCATTATTTTCTGGTACCTCACTGCTTGGGACCTGAGATCGAGAAACGAGTGCAGCAAATCAAGCCGTATCCTCCTGTCAAAATTTTCTTTAATCATTGAGAGGCAAATATGAGCTTGAGCAGCGATGAGCACGTTTCTTTAGGCTATCTTTTCTCTTTTATTCTTGTCCCTTTCGGAGACTTTCGTTGAATTTTCATCGTTTGACTGTTCTCTTATTGCTAGTCTTCGGATGAAGGCTTTTTGGAATGGCAATATTGATAGAAAATGCAGGGTATTAACAGTTTTTTTAATTATACGGAGGGAAAATATTTGACGATTACTACAATTATGAAACATTATCTTCATCAATTACTCACTGATTTACCATTAACACTAAATCTTCACAATATTAATTCTGAGTGTTCCTTGTTCAACATTATTGAGGTTAAATAAATAAAGTTTTTACTTTTGTGGTGTGTATTATCGTGAGCATCCCATAAGAGGTTCTTCGATTTTTAAGTATATTTTGGAGAACGTTTATCGGGGTCTTTCATAAATAACGATTCGACCACCCGGGTAATTGAAATTTGCAGTGTTTTCAAATTCCTATTCCATGTGTCAGCCCTTAGACTAGGTTTGTAAGAGAATGCACCGGCCTTGTTCTTGTTCAACCTTTTACCATGTGTAGCACGAATAATTCTCTAATTACTTCGCTGTTTTTGTCACACATTACATTCAATACAATCTAATATTTCTATATTCATTTAACGCATATGCATACGCTCTAGGCTGACTAAACTGTAATAGTAATTTATTGACAAAAATTTCACGATTATATTCAGATAATTCAATGAAAAAGAACAGATGTCTCGTTATATGCTAAATGATTACAAAATAATAAATAGTGATCCATAATTCCATCAAGTCTGCATAATTATCTACGCATAGGTAAATGTCAAATTATTACTTTTATATATATATATTATATATATTATATATTCTATATTAAAAATACATAAACATATAAATACATGTTTTACTTTACATAAAATTTAAACATCAATATAAAAACATACATATAAAAATACATTATTCATCTCACTCAACTGTACAGCATTGCAGAAAATATTTATACAAACCAATACCTTATGGAAAATATAATGACAGTACATTAACTACTCTACATTGCGAAACTACTTTACCTACTGCAGTGTTACGAAAGGAGCTTAACTACATTTCTTGCAGCTCAAATTGAACTCGAAAATTGAATAACATAAATAGTTAGAAAGCTAGGAGAACCAAAGGGAAAGTAATCATTGCCAAAACTTTTCGATTTCTATTTTTGTTTGCTCTGCGGTCTTGGAGCCTAGGTACGTCTAATTTTAATCTCAACCTCAATGTCGTCGCGTCTCAGAAATGGATTTAAATGGACTTGCTGCAATGCATGTTCGAGGAACGCGGTTGCTCAATGGAACTTAGAATATTTGAATATTACTCTCATTTCCCTTCCGATATCTTTCCATTGTTTCCGGATATATTTGTCAACTTATCAAGGCAAATATATTGTTTCGTAAGATATTTGCTGTATTTTCATAATAGAGTCTTTATGTTCATCTCTGCGGTCGTAACTATTTAGAATCAAAAGGATATGTTATTATTTTATGGATTCAGTGTTTGGGATTGAAAAGAGTTTGGAACATAGTTTATGAATGATAGCAGAAGCATGTTTTTAATCAGTTTTATGCAGATGTTATACGAAAAATAATTCACATAGAACCTTTGATCATTGAAAACCGTCTCCGTAAAGGACAACAAATATTGATTATTTCTATTATAACCAGTGGCGGATCTAGGATCGAGCTGTGGGGGGGGCTTGAGAGTTGGGATTAAAGATTCATTTCCTATTTATCGATTTTTTTAAGAAATTTTATAAAATTAAACTCAGTTTACATATTTGAATTATGCTTATTATTGTCTATCGTTGTAGATAAACAATATTTTCTTCACATCTAAATAGTATGAACGATGATACATTTTTTTACTGTGACTTCTGGGGGGGGCTACAGCCCCCATAGCCCCCCCCCCTGGATCCGCCACTGATTATAACCTAAATTTACGAGTTTGCGGAAAACCAAATTGCACATACTATTTGGATATCGAGTTTTGTTGCCCATGAAAAAAATTTTGATTTCAGTTTTTAATAACCATGATATAATAATAGTTATAAATTTATTTCATTCAGAAAGTAAATAATAAAAGAAAATAGTTACAGAAAATAAACACAAGTTTTGAGTGAAATATAGGCATCTCTAAAGAATACTTGTTTGGGGATAGAGGAGCGGTTGTTCGATGTAATATGTATACACTCGATCATTAGGCAAAAAATTATTCAGTGCCTTGAATCATCTATAATAAAGTTTACATAAATATATGTACTGAATTAATATAACAATAAATAATAATAATAATAAAATAATATTATTTAAATTTACATATATAGATGTTGATGCGGTAATACCCATTGTGCTAACAATAATATTGTTTTCAAAATTATTATACTTACAGGCAAAAGTTGAAAGACGGGAAAGAAGCGTAGCGTTAGGAAATAGGATAACTATAAATCTCTCTTAGAGTCGTTCTCTATCTCTTACGAGGTGAATTATTCGACTTGTAACCAACTGTATAGCGTTGGGAAAGTTGACAAGGCGGTACTAGCGCGAAGTAAAACGATCATTATATCCACGTTATAAAACATTTCCGTTTGGCTAATTTGATCGCGGAAGTTATGCCACCTGTCGGAGGTGGGTAGACGTATGCACCTACATTCTCTCGCCGGGAGAAAGTGGTAGCGTTTCGAGTCGTAAGTCTTCCTGCGGGGAGACGAGAAGAAATTTCTGTCCACGTGGTTTTCAATGACCTAGGCCAGTAAATTAAAAGAAGCGAATCAAGTTGGAGAGGAAAAGACTTGGGGAAATGATTCTGAATCGAAGTTAATGCCTATAATCTGTTTGATTTGCAGAAAATGTAACGGATTAGGTTTGCGATGATTAGGAATGATATCAGACTCACAGTAGATGATCAGAAGACTCATGAATTTATCATCTCAAAACGTCTATGTAGTCTGTAAGGTCCTTTGTGGATACCGGATAGATCCTCATTCCCTAGCTGATAAAAAAATTAATAGAGAATTTTACTTACACTAGGCAAGGTTAGGAGTGTTTCTCACTGATCCTGAGTTCCATAAATGAAAAAAAGACCAAGTAAGGGCAGTTCTTTCCGTGCTGTTTCCTAGTTGAGATAGCGTAGTCTTCACTAAGATATTGTTAATAGGTAAACTTTCAATAAACTCTCCAACACGCCTGGCCAACTGGTTGATCGTAACAGCATGGAATTATATTCAGCTTATCACGAGAGGTACGAGACGTAATTAAGACGTAATTTCAGTCGTAATTTCGGATAATTTCAATTCCAAAATTGGCGAGCTAATGCAACTGCGAGTTTCATTCTTAAGAATATTTTCCCCTTGGAAATTCCCGATTTTGATACCAATCATATGCAAATGATGGAAATAAAGAATTGAATTTTCACATGAAAGGGTGCTGCTTAAACCAAAGTTATACAGAGATGAGAATGAGTGACTTGAATAGAATACCTGCCCGGAAAGTGGTTGACCTGGGTTCGAGTCCCAGCCAAGTCACTGTTTTTCGCCCCTGTATATTGGCCCCCGATCATATGAATTTACGATACAGAATACTAAGGAAATTACACGACCAAATACATCTCGCATTACAAAAGCACTTTATTTAAAGAAAATAAAGATAAACATATTTTCTAATTTTTTAGGTAATTACTAATCGCTACGAAATGTATTAGATTACATGCCCAACTTCGGTCAAACCTGACCTAAGGCATTTAATCACTGGGCAATTTCTAAGATTTCACTCAAAATAGTAAATTTTGATAATTTAATGTCAACCGGAGTTTTCAGAGGTTAAATAAAGCATGAAACAAAGATCAATACAAAATCACTATGGATACTACACTTTAATGTTATAAAAAAGAGATCCTTGAATCAGGCGTAATGATTTTTCTCTTTCATGTTTCTTGCCTCTACTATAAAATTCAAATGCTTAAATTTTTGTTGCAAAATAGCAGCTCTCCTCGTCATCTGCCCGGCTAGATCAGTCGGTAGAGCATGAGACTCTTAATCTCAGGGTCGTGGGTTCGAGCCCCACGTGGGGCGAACTTTTTGAATTTTGACTTTCATTTGTATATCCATACATCCTCCCAATATAATCCTCTCTGTTAACCTTGGCCACTGCTAAACATTCATTTTTCCCAGTATAACTTTAGATATAGTTTTCTGTTCTAGCGAAGATGTCCGTATACAAATTCATCAAGCAATCTTTACAGACGCAACTCTTTTCATTTGAATGCCGAAATTTCCAACAGATTCATTCAAATAACAATCGAAAGTATATTGAAAGGTTTTCTACACTTTTCACCTACGTTTACTAGACCAAAGATTACCCATAAGGGTATACGACTCTAGCGACATAAAAGCTAAGGAGGACTAATAAATAAAATTGACGATGATGTGTATTTCCTCACTTTTCAACTCCAATCAATAGCATTCATAACTGTCGTACATTTCTGATAGCAAGAGTTGCTAATGATTGCACAGTACGCCTTGAATAATTTTAGATTCAATCATTTCGTAAAGCAAACTCATCCCACATCCGCATGCTCCTTATTCATAAATTGAAACGTCTCACTCAAAAGGAATGCCTTTTTCCTTCCCGTTTTCCCTTTCATTCTGCATCACGGCTGATCTCCGCTGGTTAGAATGGCATTTTCGACGCGCGAAGGCAATGCGTCTTTGGCAGGGTTGTGGGCGCCTTTCGTGCGGTACCAGAAATGGGCAACACCCCTCATTAAAACACGTATTCACGGAACGCTCGGAGCATGATCCGGGAACTAATCGGAAGGACGCTCGGCAATGATTTTCTTGCATGGCATACACGCGGGTGACTCTCTCATTCCAGGCATACGCAAGGGGCAAACCACGCCGGGAAACATTAATCACGCCGTCTGGTCTATGAAGGACTAAAACCACGTTTAGAGATGAAATTATTTAGATTCTGAAGCATGTGTAGTGTTTTTACAGGGAGAAGGGTGCCCTAATGGAAATCCTTATTGGTTTCCAATAAAATTTTCAAATACATTTCTAATAGAAATCCTGTTGATTTCCTAGGGTTTTGGCCATTGGTTTCTGTTAATTTAAACAAAATGTTATTGTTTTCCTATTGGTTTAAACAAAACAGGGGTTTCCCTCCCGTCCTTGGGCGAATGTCCGGCCGGACAGATTGTATTGTTACATCCCCTCGACCGTTGCCACCTGGTAATCATACCAAATTGCAGCGCATGGATTAAATAAAATCCTATTGGTTTCCGAATATATTCCTATTACTTTCCTAATGGTTTTCTACTGATATTCCTATTGCTTTACTAATGGTTAATCTCTACCGAAAGAGATCTCCAATTTTACGAATACATGTTATAAACTTTTGCTGATTTTCTGTAAATTTCTGTAGTACAATACGGACATTTGGAGTTGTACGTTTATTTTAAGTCCTGGAAATTCAATTTCCATAAACTCTTCTAATATTCATTGATATATCTGAGAAATATTCTCCAATATGCCAGAATCCAAGAAGAAAAGCGAGCTTCGTAATACGTATACAAAGCAATTAAGACGAAACAGAACATCAATAGGCACCAATAAGATTCTGTGAAACGTCCCAATAGGAAGTACCAAGCTTCCCAATACCAAAAAAGACTGCTATAGGAAAACAATAAGAACTAACAGAAATCAATATAAGCAAATTAAAACAAGCATAAACCAATAGGAATACTTAAAGGAACCTAGGAAAATTTTCAACAGGGTGTAGTTAGCGTGTACAAAGACCTGCAGTGCAAAGCGTAATATTCTTACGAGGAAACGGAGTGACGGGGCAGTGCTCTAGTGCACTCGTTGTCGTTATTAGGAGTATTAGAATACTTCTAATTACCCGCTTGCTGTCCTTTTTGCATTAATGCTATCAGAATGGGCTTTTAATGTATCTATTGTCATAAAATTTTGTTACTTCTTAAGAAAAAAAATAAAATACAATGAGTGTTTCATTTTTATAGGTGCAAAAAATGATACATAGCCATAAAAATATCGAAGGGACACTATGAATTACGTGAAATGAAATTCTGAAGATTTTTAATGAAATAATCTCAAAATGCACGACAGGTTTTCGGTTAAAAACATCGATTGATGTATCGATAACGCTTTTATCTTGTTTATCGATGAACACATAATTTAGTTATAAATAATACTTCAGTTGATAAATAGAAATTAATTTAGTAGAGAAGTCCAAAATAACCGGGGACTTCGAGAAACATTTTTTTTTTCAAACAAATCCCGGAGAATCAGGACACCCTAGGAGTACGTTTTTATTGTTGGGTTATTTATCAATGTTGAGTATGCATTCTACAGCGATTCTACATGCTTTTTCAGGAGGATTGTCGTTAGTATAAATTCATGGAAAATTTGTCATTGATTGTAGCGAAGATCATAAATTAATTTTATAAAAATCACAAAGGATTAGCTCATTTTTGGCTTCTGTAGATTAAATGCTTTTTACGAATGTTTTGGGAATTATATGATCATCCTTATTTATAATCTCACTGCTCTCATAGAAAATATTACGAATTGCACTATTATAAAAATATACTCGTAACATGTAATTCTCGTCCTAAACAAGAATTATTCTATGTTATGCCTCGCATGAATATTTAAAACAAAATCTTAGGTGCCGAAGGTAAAAGTTTATATACCTGAAAGTCATCTCACGTCTTTGGACTATTCCTGCGAAAAGAATTCGCCCAACGTGAAGCTCGAACCCACGACCCTGAGGTTAAGAGTCTCATGCTCTACCGACTGAGCTAGCCGGGCAGTTGTATGATGTCATGGCTATTTGTATAATTGTTTAAATAATTTAAGATTTAGTAATCTTATATATAAAGATGAAATGATGTGCGTGACGTCTTCTAAAACTCGAGAACGGCTCGACCGATTTGAATATTTTTTTTGTTTTGATCGCCTCGGTACGGAGGTGGTTTGGGAAAAAAAGAAAATTAGGAAAAACCCAAAAGGAATAGCCGAAAAATCGAAAAAGCATTTCCATAAGAAATGCACGTAAAGTTCATTTTTCTCGCTGCAGGCTTTATTGTATTAAAATTAATATTTTTTGAAAATTTAAATTAGAAATAATAGTCGTATACATAAAAAGTCGAATTAAGCACCAAAAGAAGGGGAATAGAATAAAGATTTTTATTTTGGTCGTGAAATATCGTTTACGAATCGAAATTTTGAGAATTTTGATAAAATTCGTGAATATTTTATCAAAATTTTTCGAGGTTGTAAACAACCCATCTCCCATGACAATGAAGGCGATTGTTGATTCAAAGTTCACGTATTTATCCATAAAAATGCATTAAGAATACAATTCAAGTTAAAATCAATCCTAATAATGAGTGATACACTTTATGAAGAAGAAAAAGTTGCATGAGATTTTAACATTTGCTGTTACGAGCAATATCCAGCGAAGAATCGCACGGAAAAAAGTACAAACATTTAAATTTTAATTTTTTACAATTTTGTTTAAATGTCAGTAGCAACCAAATTTTATTTACAGCAACGTAAAATTTGACCAATATTATCGATCTCAATGAATTGGAGTTGGAAAGTTGATTAGGATTGATAATCGCTTTTGAAGTGCTACAATCAAATCAATTTTAGGTGGTACGGAGTTCACCGGGTCACCTGGTAATTTTATATTAATAACTTGGTTTATAGCAAATTAAATTTATCCTGTGTTTTTATATGCCGATCATCCAAATCGACCGCAGAGCTTCCAGGATTCCTTCCATTCTTACTCTATGCTAGTACTAAGGTAATAAGACCAAGTTGTCACAGAGCTATCAAGAAGTTGAGTTCAAAACAGTGTATTTTTTATTTGATAGTTCTCCCCATGATCATACCAGTGATTAAATACTCACGATTTCTGATAGACCCTACTGATCGGGTTAGAACCATATTGTTTGATTTTTAAATGCTAGAAATTAAAGGAAGGAAATCTGTATATAGAAATTACGTTTCATCATTAGTATAATGTAATCTATTAAAGCATAATTGTTGTTTCCGTAGTGTAGTGGTTATCACGTCTGCTTTACATGCAGAAGGTCCTCGGTTCGAGCCCGGGCGGAAACATTTTTTTCTGCACTAGCGATACAATCAATCCGTGAGCAATGATACTTTTTGTGAAGTAGGCAAGTAACCCTACAACGCAATCATTCGTGAGTTGGATAAATCCAACATAGAATTTTGTTTTGTAATGAATGAATACAAAAAATCGATATGTGTTAGCAATATGGCCCTTAGCATAGAAATTTATCAGGAGTATGAAGATATTTGATGAAATTTAAGGATAAAATTGTTCGATAAATTCGAAAGTAACATTTTTAAGATATAGTTGATAGTGTGCGTCACACCTATACATATTTTGATGATGGGTCGATCAGACACTTAAGGAATAAAAAGCAAATGGATTCAATAGCAAGCTTCCTTAAATATATTTATCTTATGCAGATGATATTCGATAGTAACAGATTTTAGAATTATACTTAAAGGCATATAAAACCAGCAGCATGACAAAGAGCGGCTCGTTGGTTGCGTTTCTCGATGTGCTCTCAAATCATACATAAACCTGCTATTTTATATGTCATATATTTCTCTTTATACTATATATTCAGGGCTAAAATAACTACCTTGAGTTCATAATGAAATTATAAATTGTGCCATTACTCTATTTATTTCCTTTTTATCAAAAGGATTCGAATAAGCCAATTAGGAGATATTTCCATTACTCTTATACTGTCTTTCACCTGGATTCATACCATATTACTGCAGTAATTATTTCTCCTCCCTATCGCTCTACGCTGGTTTTTCGGTTGTTTTCCATTTCCAGAAATCTTCGCGTCTCGCGGTAACTTTCTCTCGAATTCCTCTTCGTGATGATTAAAACGCATCTTCAGCCTCGGGGCGGGCGAAAGTGCCACGGGATGCTTCCATCGAGTGGAACCAAGATAGAATATGCGCTCTTTCTCTTCCTTTCCCTTAGCAACCCTCCCTTCATCAATCCTCCGGCACCCAACAATGCCATGCCTACATGACCTTTTTGCGCCAGCTTTCGTTTTCTCAAACCGTCGCATTGCTCTCACCCATTTCCCCATTCGAACATCGTCGCCCAATTTGACTTCCTTCGTTCCATTGAATGTAAAAGGTTTCGGACATTGTTGCCAGCGTTATTTTGAAGGTTCCCTTGGTTTTGTTCCGATCACTAAAGAGCAGTCAGGCTCTATGAAACGACTTAGACGGGTTACGCTTGAATGGTGAATGAAATACTTGAAAGTAGTCAACGAATTGGTAGATTTCACCATTACAGTGTTGGTTCTCTTTCTATCTCTCTCTTTACATATGCTTATTATTATTGCGCGATTATGCTCTAATCGTGCAATTGTATGAACAAGAGATGTTCAAATATGTTTGTAATATCCGTATTTATCTGTCAAACTATTTAGGTCTCATCTTAAGCCGTAACGAAGATAAAGCCATTCAGAAAGGAAATATGGAACACCACGAAGGAATAGGTGAGATGTTAGAATAAAGAAACGCCCATAACTTCGTCTTTCCAGCTCCATGTATCATCAATCAGCTTTGAAAATAATCGAAGAAATCTGTAATTTTCCACAGTTTTTTCATTAAACTGGACAACGTCAAGTTCGAAGTGACATGATTTTCTTGAAAAGGATTCTATTCGATAATCTGCAATATACTTCCGAAACATCTCGGCGACGCCCGTAGGTTTTATCAATCACCTTTACTTAGTTTTTGTTTCCATCTTATCTAAGATTTTCTTAGGTTGCTTCCGTGATGTAATCTATGTACTCCTAAATGCTAACACCTTCCCACGATTGGAGAAATAACGGCCTGTTAGGAAGCATTGCACTTGACTTAACATCCACAGATAACATCACCTGACGATTTCGAGACAAACAGGCGAGATACTAGCATATAACGAGATATGATTCAATCGTCATGCGTTAGAGATATAGCAAATTAATATAGTATTAAATCAATTTACGATCATTAAATTCTAATGCCATTAGGTTCCAAAGAAGTGCTGACAATAATTATACATGTTCTTATCAACAGTCATTAATATATTTCACAATTTACTTAATTTACGCAAGGAGGACATTCTGTATTCTCAAGTCAAATGATCATAGCCAATAATGGCGTCGAACAATTAGTTGGACAGTGTCTTATTGGGCCCCTTAGTCCGTTGCATTTCGTTACGAATAATAGAATTATCGTAATAGAGTAATTGTTAATTAAAAGGGTATGTATAGCTGACATACGGCAATGTGGTCTAATAGGAGCTTCTTGGAAATGAGTTAAGGAAGTAAACTTGTGATTTCTAAATATAGCGAAGCTTTCACAATACAACCCAGGCCTAGGGCAGAACCAAATGGAAACAACTTTGTAATTTTCCACAGATACGTATTTTACAGTGCAACCGGTTTCCCAGAAAGTTCCAAAGTTATTTCTATTTGGTTATTTCTTGCTACGAAGTCACTTCTTTGAACATCGATTTCATTAACTAGAGCAGGAGTTCTCAACCGGTGGTACGCGTGCCATTGATGGTAGTATTTGCGTGTTAACCGTTTAGTGTTTCGAGAAGAACCAGTCTAAGTTCTTCAACGGGTAGAAAAATGTTGAAAATTTTTAGCAAGAACTTTCCATTCCATGAATCGACAGCATAACTTATGGCATTTTCAAATGTTTTTCCGCTTTCCGTGACCTTTCACTTGGCTTACTTACATGTATAATTGTGTAGTAAATATCGTAAATATTTTAACGGATTTAAACGCTTCAAAAATTGAATAAATAATACTAATTAATGCAATTGATATTTGAGTACGGCACATCGATAATACAAGAAGTACTTATTTGTTTCAACGCTAATTATAAGCAACAAAAACATAAGTACTGTATATTTCCGCAAATAATACCACCTTCAGATAAAACAATGTATGAATTTTCGTCAAAGTTTAATAGTTTCAGCATATATCTTTCCTACAAGGCGACCCCCAATTTATCACCGGCCTATGAATTTAGTTAAGATCGGCGATCATCATCTGGATATACACTATATAGCGTTTATGGAATTATGTATTATTTTTAATTTTTGGAGTGAGCAAATTTTATCCTGTATCTGGCAGCACTGGCTTGCAATTACTGCAAATATTCGTTCTGATTATTTTTGTATCTGTCCTATAAGACGATCCCGGATTTTGGGGGGTACGGTCATTGTTTTTAAACCATATGTATATCTTTATATGAAATTATATATAAAATTGCTTCTTAACTGCCCGGCTAGCTCAGTCGGTAGAGCATGAGACTCTTAATCTCAGGGTCGTGGGTTCGAGCCCCACGTTGGGCGAAATTTTTCCTCGTCAACAACGTCATTAGGAAATTTAATATCAACCATTTTACTTATGGCTCCTGTTAGCTTTATTAATAGTCTTGCAAGATTAGAAATAATCGCTCTATTTATACAATAAAAATAAACACTTTTGACGATAATTTTACGGTAATTTAATTAAGTGGCACAAAAAATTGCACTATTTTATAGGCAAATGAGGATGGCCGACCTTTCACTCAACTCTTTATATTTAAATCGTGAAAGTTGACAGATGTCCGCGAAGTCTTAAGGAAAAGGAGAAGAAGGTACGCGAGACATTTCCCTATGGAACATGCCATCGCCGACTTAGAGAGACCTACTTTTTAAATTAGTTTATGCCTGTCAAGTCTTCTTATCTCTTCGCTGCAGATTTTTCTCTTAAAGTGGACATATAAGTGGTTTATGTCAATTAACTCTCTCTTTTATTCAGAGCAGAGGAGTCCATGGTTTTTCCTAAAAACAACGGATCCTTTACTTTCCAAATTTAATCCCCACTTCAGGACGGCAAACGCGGGGCCTGGGTTGCAGGGCCGCATTAAGAAGACTTAGCGGAATTAACTTTGCTGCACCAAGTGATAATCACCGAATTGAAATTGCTAGTTAGTTGTTATATTAAAACTATATTTCAAATGTGATTGCCTTGATAGGATATTGCTTTTTAAACTTGTTGATTTCTAATTCGGATTTTAGGCATTAGGATTTAAATTATTTTAATGATCAAAATCACGTATTTGCCGCTAAGCTTGGTCAAAGTTTGGACTTTGATCCCAAAATGTATAAAAAAAAGATACCCATCGTTAAATGTGCTTTTGCTGCATTGCGAATCTCAATAATTTATCATAATCTAAAGATGCTAAAATTGAGTTTAAAGATCGCTAAATGACAGAATACCAAAAAAAAAGTCCCGCTAAAGCTGTTAGCCGATCCAGCCTTATGGCTGAAAATCTCTTTTAAAGTACTTAAAACTCTCCGTATTATCCGTTGACGTTCTTGATCCTTCAATCCCAACAGGTTTGAATTCAGACAGTAAAGCAGCTAGAAAATATTCATATGGCGCGACATTCAATAGGTTGTCAACACTTGAATCTTACAGATAGAGGTGCTAACGCCTCAAACAATTTTTTTCGTGATTAGCAAGGATTTTTCACACTGATAATTAAGAGCGTAAGTTAAACTCTTGCGACCAGAGCGATGTTCCACATGCTAAGTCTGTTTACATTAAAATATAGTGTAATGATGGCTGCTTACTAAGTGGAGGGATCAAGCTATCAATGGCCGTTCAGTTGTAATCAGATGGCTATGAGACGAATTTCATTACTTTAGTTTTTTACCATTTTGTAGTTTCATGTGCCTCAATATTCCCTATTCAACGCCATTAATTTCTTTTCTTAGTAACTTACTCCAGCCTTTATGCCAACTAACATTTTATTTCCTTGCCCTCCATTCTGTTTTTTTAGAACTAATATCAAGAAATAATTAAATTACATCTAATGTAGAGATACATAAGGTTATCGACGTCTAACCAGTTGTAACAGAAAACGAGGAAGTCGACTATTACGTGTTAATATTGCCTCAAAGCATACTAAGACTTTACTTAATCCCTTCTGTCTCATACGCTTTGAGATAAAGCCCCAGACGTCAATAAACCTCAAGAATTCGCAACGCGTTTCCGAGATAAAACGTTGAGATGAAAATCTCCGATGGCTCTGCTTCCCACACATTTCCCCGCCACGGATTCCTAACCCTCAGAGTTAAGCTTTTCCATCTTTTATCTTCCCATCCAAACACTCTCACTCCGCGGACAATGTTCCGCGAAGATCTCCACCATTACGAGGGCGAAATCCCGTTTACCACCCCAGCCGAAACGCCTCCTTGGAAGGGGGTTGCTCGAAGCATGCATCTTCTGGTAAAGAACGTCTTGCACCGGAGGGCTCGCGGTGTTATCCAAGGTTACATCCGCGGAAGATAGGATCTTGGGTCGGTGCGGCGTTATTGCTCGTGGAAGGAAAGGGAAGAGGAATTTTAATCCGATGGGTGACATTCCTGCGAAGTATTTGCTCTCCCTGGGATGAGAGATGAGTGCCTCGTACGTGTCTTGGCAGGCACTTGCGGCGGAAATATGGATGGAGACGGTCTTAAACTTAACGCGGATTTCTCAAAGTGGTCGCTTGAAACTCTCGCTATTTCGGAGAAAATTCGTATTTTAAAATTGAGTGACGTCAGTAAATTGACTAAATATTGAGAATATAAGTGGAACAATTGAGTTGCAAGCAATTATGAATTCAGCGTTTCGGTAGCTATGAGGCGCAGGTGTATTTGATGTCTATAGGTCAAGGTGGCGTATAGGTGGCGAGCCAATGAAATGCAAGCCAAAATTGGCATATATTATATCTGAATCCAACATAAAAAGCTATGGAATTTATTTGATTTATTTCTTAATAATACATTAACAAACAGCCTAAGGCCAATTGCTGTTGACGATCAACAATACATTTTATACATACAATTATAATACATTAATATAAAAATATTTGTATTTAATTATACTAATAAAAGTGTTTAAATAATTAAACAGTGATATAAATAATAACACCAAAGGAAGATATTGCTGAGTTCCAAATCAGTATCTTGAAACCATTTTTAGGACTGATTTAAGGGTATCAAAGTATTCATTGGAAGAAAAAACGTTAAAAATTGAGGGTATTTGGAAGACGAGTGACCATCTTTTATATACAGACATGGAGTATTCAAGGATAATGTTTCAGACAGGTGAGTTGTTCTTGGAGGAACCCGGAAAGACAAAACAGAGAGTAGGGATGGATATCCATAATGATGGATAGATAGCATAGAAAGTCACCATACTCCAATCGTTCGGTACGCTTCCATTTTATCAAATAGGTCCTCTACCTACTTACACTTCGCCATCCCTGTCCTTTGGCAAAGGAAAGTTTGGCACCCCTATAAATTTCATCCCTCCCTGAGTCCGAAAACCTCCAGAGACATTGCTGGTCACAGTTTTTCTCAAGTGCACGTTATTTCGCCTCTGGTTTAAGAATACAATAGTCATTTTTACATTAATCTCATTGGAATTTGAAAATATATTGGCCTTATTTTTATTTTGATAGAGAAATCCATTTCGCGTCAATCTGCTTCAGAGGACTGACGGACACAGGCTCTCTCCACTCCGTCTGCAATGAAAATTTTCCAACTTGGGTGAGTGACTATTTTCAGAATATCTTCAGAATATAAATAAGCGATTGATTTCAATCGGAATGAAAATGTCGTGACCAATTTATTTAGGTGAGAGTAGTTGAGGTTGACCGATCAAAATTAAATATTTGTCATTGTGGATAGAATTTTATCCCCGGACTCATTTAAAATTATAATACATTATGTGTAAAGATTGATGATCAAACGAATGAATAGTAAATTTGCCATATTGTACTGTGAAGAAAATTTATTTATTTAAATCAAGATTTCACATAGGTATAGCAAGTTAGCCAATCCATGGTGAAATATTAACAATTTTTGATATAAATAAAGACAGAAACAAAAAATATAACATATATGAAACAGTACATAGCATGAAAGGCAATTAGTAAGTGAGAAAGATAATCTATTTCTTGCAATGAAAGGGTACTCTTAGCTTGATGATGAAATCTTTGGTCAATGAAAATTGTTCTACATCTGGCGGAAGAGAATTTAATAAGAAGGTAGGACTAAATAATTGTTTATAAAATAATTGGTTGTTAAAGCAAGCAATCGACAATAATGAATGGGGAGAAATTTAAGTCGAGAACGGAAATAAGTTCGTGACATTTACGATGTGATCAGATCAGTAAGATATTTTTTACTAAAGCAATAATGACTCGTAGTGATAAGTAGCATACTCCAATTCTCGTTGCAGTTTCTTAACGAAGCCTCTAAAATATCGGAAAGAGTTTCGAATTTCACCAGAGAAAGTACTCGCAATTTTCGAACCGTACTCCCAATTCCGTACTTTCATTTTACCGAACCTTGGATATTGTTCACGATTTTCGAGCGATTGTTCAGAAGTGTTAAGTTATGCGCGTCATGAAATGAGAACTCTTTTCCAAGAATTTTAACGGTTCATTCAGTATCTCACCCACTTGATTTTATTTTTAGCTATTTCTTTCGAATGGAGTCTTTGAATGGTTTGATTGGTGAAAAACATGTTCTCAATCATGCATTTCAGGATGATTGGATCTAATCTGTTTCCTTAGTGCATCATTTCTTGAATATTTTCATATAATACCTAAAAATAAAGATTAAAATAAAAGTGTTTCCGCTCGGGTTCGAACCGAGGATCTTAAAGTAGGCGTGATGATCACTACACTACGGAAACAACAAGTTTATTAATTAAAAAGGAAAATAGACAGTTTTTATTAAAGAAAGGAAACAATTAAAGACAAACATATTAATTTACGCAAAGGCAGATACAAAACATACACGGCCCAGGCTTCGATGCCTAGCATAATCATCATCAATATCATTTTCGCCATGGCATTTCATCAAGTGGATGTGGAATCGTGGAATCATCAACGATAATTTCTATATTTTAGATTAAACGCAGAGGTATTATTCTTATCAGGAAAGGCCGTTTTCTTCTTAAGGAAGTGCTAAATGAAAACATACACAATTTAGGAATTAGCCGTTTTAGTCTACAATCATTAACGAAGAGACTGAAGTTTGTATCGCTAAAAATTAATCTCGGATTTTTGTAGATATCGGCCATAAAATAGATTAATTTGAGGAGTGGTTTATGTTACAGTTATGTATGGTAGAATTCTCTTAAGAAAATTCCCGTAAGTGGTGGGATAGAGAAGTAGCAAATCTGACAAAATAATTACCCCTGGGGGGACTCGAACCCCCAATCCCCGGTTTAGGAGACCGATGCCTTATCCATTAGGCCACAGGGGCTTACCTAAGACATCACTTTATTTTGCTCATAACCGACATCAGCATCTGAATATCCTTATTGCTAATTTTTATTTATTAATTCATGCTTCTATTCGTGAAGGGAGCCTAAAACGCTATTGTGTCTTTATACTATAAAAAGACTTCCATGGAAAATTGCATTCAAATACGCGAAATATGAAAGAATACTAGGATAGAGTTATTGAGGAAGATTTCACAAAGAAATCTTTAACAAAATAAATATAATAACTATGTGAATCGGATTTAAACAGAGTACAACAAGTTCCTAACCAGAATTGGCGATTGATTTAAAAATTTACAGATTGACATATTTTAAAAAGTCATGAAATATCGATGCACGTGATTACAATGTAATCCAAAAATATTACTCTTAACTTTTATTCTCGAATTTCTAACAAGAACTCACATTCTTCTGCTCTGGAGCGTGGAGCGCATGTTGGATACCATTGCAGTTCGTAAGCTCTCACCGTACATGAACTAAAAACCGTTAAATAATGGAAAATATCCGAATTCCACGCGAGAAAGTAATCATTTACTACTTTTACTGGGTATCATCCCCCCATTTGGGACCTTCCATTTCAAGAAATTTAAGAATCACAGAAACTTCTGAAGCCTAATGAGGCACAAAAAATGGGATATCATTCTAAAGAACAAGAAAGTAACTTTCAGATCTCGTTTATTCGAATCTTAGGATTGATATCCCATACGATAGCTCTCTACTGATTTGACCCTAAGGGCTCATACTACAGCGAGAGATTTAAAATCTTAATTGTTACCAAGTCCCGTAATTTATTTCTTTAAAATAAGAATTTTAAAGTAAAATATAGACTGTATAGATGACTGTATCGTTTACCACTACAATCTAGTGAAGAGTATCTACCTCTGTGCTGTTAGTTAGAGGTCTGCATGGGCCGGGCTAGGGCCGGGTAAGCAGGCAGTCTATCGGGCTCGGGCCGGGCTTGGGCCCATGGATAATTCGGGAAGGAGAGAATTATCCGTTCTTAAAGAGCGTTAGTTTCTTGCAAAGCGGCAAAAGCCTCTTAAAGTTGAAACGCAATGCTTAAGCAAAATTCTCAGTCTTCGTGAAGGGTTAGAAAAAATGTATTTGTTCACATTTCACAACAATTTATTATAGGGCGATTTATGGAAAGTTCGGGCTCGGTTCGGGCTTGAGAACAAAGATTAGTATCAACGTTCGGGCCGGGTCGGGCTCAACGACGAACGGGCTGGGCCGGGCTTGGGTTGAAATTTTCGGGCCATGCAGACCTCTACTGCTAGTACACGAAAGAAAAACATGACGAATATACTAACTGTACATGCGAAGGTCTTGCGGAAGACCCTAGTAATAAAATAAATAAGATTATGACTAACAAGCACGTTTTTCCTCAATCCCTTACCTCATCATTTCCTTCCAGCAAACTCTTTGCACCCAACCCTTCCCTTTTCCCTGAATTCCCACCCTTTTTCCTTTCGTTTATTAAAGAATTGGTAAAATAAATTGGCGTGATGACGTTTGACTAGTTACTGCGGAAGTGTATGAGAAGTTTTATTTCTATTCTGACAAATGAAATGGTTCTTCGACGACAAATATTCCTGCGATCCACTGAAAATCTTTGTATGTTGCACACCATATGTTATGGTATGCAACGTAAGTAGGCAAGGCAAGTAGGTAGCAAATACACGCCAAATGATCGTGACTCTTATGTCATGGACTTGTTAGGGGAGTTAGAGAAACTTTAATCTGAATAAACATTCACGTTTGGATAAATGGCTAGGAATTTCAAGAAAATTGAATATTATGAGAGCATAAGATTTGATATTTACGTAAATGCTTTAGGTTGGTGGTATGTATGTCAGCCGACCCATTTATTAAGTGTATCGTCATGTTCTTCATCAACTATTTGGAGATAGGTAAATGTTACATTATATCCATTAATTTCTCTATGAAAATTTTCCCAACTATTTTTTGCATTTCCTTATTCTTCAGTTGTACAAAAAACATGCATCATATAAATGTCAGTTGACATCCATGAGGTATAAAACATTTACTTGTGGGAGAAAAAGTAATGCGAGTAATACTTGGTTGACATCCATTTATTTGAATATTCTAAATGTGAGTTAAACAAAATGTTTCCGCCCAGGTTCGAACCGGGGACCTTCTGCGTGTAAAGCAGATGTGATAACCACTACACTACGGAAACGCTGAGGCGAAGAGAATGAGACACCATGTTTCTCGTTATTCTGACGGTGAACAAAAAAGGTATCCCATCATTATAAAGGTAAATTAAAATAATAAATAAATTATACAGTAAGTGCTATTTCAGGCTAGTGTCGTGGAATTGTTTCTGAGAATTCAGATGAACTTAAACCAAAGGTTTTCTTGCCTTCAGTAGCAGTGTTGTCAAAGTCAAATCACAGCTACCCCTGATAACAAAAAAAACTGTTAGGGAAAGTAATTTTTGCAGTTTTCAGCCTGGACATGCTGAACATGGACAGCCTGGAGCCCAATGGACATGCATTCGATTAACGAATCGGATTACCAAGAGAGGACGTTTGCATAAAGAAATTCCTATGTGCACTAGCAATTGTTGGTACCCGCTATCTATGTATAGAATTTAGCTATCAAGATTGTCTTTTTTATATTTTAGGATTCGAAACCGTTCACAAAACTAGTATTACTGCACATTATAAATAATAAGTAAAACTAAATATTGAAATTCCCTCGTATACAGCTTGAAAAAGGTCTTCTTGACTTTTTAGAAAAGGTAAAGGTTACTAGAGTAGCCACACAGTAATATATTTCTGAAAACTGGAAGGAGGAAGGTGAAACAGATAAAAATTTACCCCTGGTGGGACTCGAACCCCCAATCCTTGGTTTAGGAGACCGATCCATTACGCCAAAGGGGCTTATGTTGATGTGAGTAGCAGTTAATATACTAATAACTTACACAAAGAAACGCAACTTTCTTAGTACTTATAAGTTTTCACCTACCCTGTTTTCTTTGTCGTTTATCCGTAGGCTCTAACGAGTTGTTCCTGTTGAATTCGTCATTAAAGTTTATTATTGAAAAATTATAAAACCTTGTTAAATTTAAAACAATTGTCTGGTGCAAAATCGAAGGCTTTAAAGGCGCCCAATCCCAAAAAATGCAAATGCACCGTCTGAAATTTAATTACATAGATGATAATCGCCTTTATAAGATATTGCGGATCATTACGTATCAGTAATATTTTCTGTATGATTTTGAGATTCAGCTCGTTAAAGCATCCATAACGAAGTCCGATATTTTTCGGATGGGTGGTTCGCGGAGAAAATTTCTTTCGTGAAAGTGGCCCTTGGAGAATGGCGAGTAGTAGGCGTCCCATAACGCATCTCGGTGTGGGAGCAAGGAGCCGTGGGTGGTCACATGGAAAAGATGTGCCGTCAGGAGACCAGGAAGAAACGAGATCTAAAGCACTTGACCCAGTTGCACGGTCCCGATTAAGATCCTGTAAACCGATGCTTTCGTTTAAAACAGCCGCTCCAACCCTTCCTTAGCCCTCGGATGAATTCCTTATCTTACGATCGACGATTCTGTTTGGTTTTTGGAGCATTTAAAATTTTCATCTTCGGCACGATTAGGGCCGGTGATATTTTTTTGGAAATGAGTTGGCAAGCATATAAAAATTATCATTATAATGGCCATAGATTTGTGCAAATTTTCCATAATTTGTTCGTAATCATTTCGACTACGACTTTGCGTTAGCCCTTCATGACCAGAGAGAAATAAAATTTACCCCTATTCCAACAAAGATATAAACCAGTGGTTCCAAAGTGGACAATAACGCCCCCTGAAAGAGTGCTTTGGTAATTTAAGGGGATACTTGATGCTATGGCATTTTATTCTCATTTCATCATATTTCCAACTCTATTCAATTTTAGCGGGCTCTGGGCTGTTATTAAACATCAGTTTCGATGATTTGGTGGGATTTTTATACATCGTAGCTTTTGTTTTGCTTTTATTAATTCTTTGAATTTGGTCTTATGGAAAATATGTCTTATAGATGCAGGTTGGGGGCGGTGGGATGATAATTTGGGGGCGCGTGGAAGTATGAAAAAGTTTGGGAAGCATTGATATAAACTGATGATGACGCACATTGTCAAAATCTGAGTATTTGAAATAAACATTAGAGGTATTTACCGTATATACTCGTGTATAAGCCGAGTTTATCAGCACATTTTTTATGCTGATAAAGACTCCATCGGCTTATACTTTAATGAGGCTCCCACTTTCCTGTTCTCCGGTGGAAAAAGTTCCCCGTAGTCGGAAATTGACTATTATATTATTCATTTGCTCAATTAACAAGTCTTTGTTGATTTTCTCCGCAATCGCGAGCCGCCCTTCGGGAGTTGTACTCTAAACAAACATGTTTGATCGGATGTACTGATCGGTGGACGTCGGGTGTAGTCGGATTTCCCACCCTAGGATTACACTCGAGTCAATTAGTTTTCCCAGTCTTTTGTGATAAAATTAGGTGCCTCGGCTTTTACTAGAGAATATACGATATATTGTGTTGCTACGAACCTCATATAGTGTGCAATTTTTAAACGCTAAGAAAATGTAATATCAATTTTAGGGATTATAAAAATAGTAGTCGTAGATGAATATTTTGTGAACTCTGTTCTTGAAGAACCGAATATCAACTGCATACTACTCTCATTGACCCTCGTAGCATGAAAATGTGATATTCTTACCCCGAATCCTTATTTTGATTACCCCAACATTCTCATCTGTTACCATAAAACCAATTTTTCTTATGGCCAACCAAGTCTCACAACAATATGCTAGAAGAGGTCGAAATATTTAAGAACGAATGATTGTGATCAATTTGCTGATTAATAATAGCAGGATTGGAGAGCCAAAAAAGCAATGGGTGAATGGAATCGTGCTGAAGGCATTTGTAAATGGAACGCAGCCTCGAGTAACCCAGATCGAGCGGGGGAGCGCCGATACAACGCGTGCGATAAAATCGCTCTTCTCGCTATACATCTCACATCAATGAAGTTCGCCGTCCTCGATTTCCATCCTTCAACAGGCTCAGTCCCACCCGAAGATGGACATAAGTCCCTCGGCGGTCAATTCTGTAAGGTTTAAATCAGGGGTTCCCAGCCGGGGGTACGCGGGAATGTTTTAGGTGGTACGCCTCTCTGATGTGACCAGTTACGAGAGATAGGCTAATAAGGGCCTCTGTGTAAGTGAGCACGCATACTTTACTCTTTTTTCCTTTATTATAACAGTGTTATTGATACGCATACATCTCTATATATTTTTAAATGAAAATTAGCAAGAAATTTAAAAACATTCTATCCATGTTTATTTTTGTCCTGATAAACGGTTAAAAAACCGAAATGCAAGTGCGTTCATAATCAAAAATGAAGTTTACTCAGTTCTGACATTAAACATGTTCCTAAAAAATAAAGCATTCTTGATACGCCGAAATTTCTATAAATTTCAAGCGGTACGCAGTTGCTAAATGGTTCGGGACCATTGATTTAAAACGTTTTCGACAACGAAGAAAATGTCGTCCGAACAAGGATCCTTGAGACGTAAATCCCAATTCAACATTTCCGCGGAATTCCTGAATATTCTGCTACTTCTACGGCCCTTTAATCATGCTAACTTAATTTGGAATATTGAATGTGATTAGAGTCTAGTCTAACAAACCTCATACGATGTGTTAAACTACATCTTTAATTACCTCAACCAGAAAAAAAGACTCATGGTGCCTTGCTAAGTCTGGGGTGACGTATGAAGCAGGAGCATGTGAATTCAAATCATAATTTTTGGAACCGCTAAAATAAACAACCATCAGTATAAAGCAATTCACAAGGAGATTATTCAACGACCTTTTCGTTGCATTTTCTATTAACTCAGCGAAGTCTGAATTTTCTTTCTTTAATTTTTCGATCGAGTTACCAATAAAAAGAGAACTTGAGCAAATAGCGAACTAAAATTCTACTCCCGGAAAAGGAAGCCAAAAAGACAACCGATAATGTTTATTTAAAATAGTCTTATTAATTTTTTCTATGTAGAATAAGAATTATCGATGTTTCCAATTTATAAAATGAAAACACGATATTCAGTAAATTAATAAATTCAATCTAGAATCCTGTTGCGATCCGTACAATGTCGATTACACTGTGATTGACGCATTGTCTCGGGTCTCCGGAGTTCACTCACACTTTGAGATGAGAGTCAACTGACGTAAAATCCACAACGGAAGTATCTACCTTCACATATGTGCTTTTCTCAATTTTTAATTCCGAGAAACAAAGATTTGTTGTCTTCATTCATTAGTCCGGGAATAAAAATAGATAGTGTTAGGTAAAACTAGATATATGCCAAATAGATAAATTCCTAGGAATGGATCAATTACTGAACTAACATCCTTTGACTTTACGCTAGCTTCCGAAGTAAATATTTTCTGAATAATGCAAGTAACATTCACGCGATTTTATTTATCAATTTAGCGTTTTTCCAAACTTTGATTTACTTTCTATGTGGAATACATCATTCAAAAATTTCTTTTCATCTTACTGCTAACGTTATTCGAATTCTTTTTGACATATAACAAGCAAAATCATGCAAGCTATTGATGCCTAGGGGCTGCTACGGAGTTCTCCAAACGGGCTTATTTACAAAAGAGATTATACTAGGGGTAAACCTAATGTCAGTAGAATCGGTAAAGTATCTTGGAGTAACTCTCACGAATAATCTATCATGGAGTGCCCACATCCGAAATATATGTGGAAAAGCACTTAAGAAACTCGGCTTCGTTAAAAGAATAGTCGGTAGGAGCGAAGAAATGGTTCGCGAGCGATGCTACTTAGCGTTAGTTAGGCCTCACCTTGAGTATGCATGTAGTGTATGGGACCCCGCCGAGAAATGTCATATTCGGGATTTAGAAAAAGTACAACGGAAAGCGATACGATTTGTAAAGAATTGCTACGATAAAACAGCGAGTGTCACTCAGATGTTACAGGACGCGGGATGGAAATCATTAGAAGATAGAAGAAAAATTCAAAGGATAAATTTATTAAATAAGTTCAGAGAAACTACGTTTTCAGATGATGTAACCGATATAATGCGACCCCCCTGTTATATGGGCCGTGCTGATACTGCCCGAAAGATTAGGGAAATAGATGCTAAAACGAATCGTTTCAAAAATTCATTTTTTCTGCGAAGTATACGCGAAAGCAACCGTTTAGGAAAATAGAGTCAAGGTGCTTGCACCCCCTGCCACACGCCGAAAGGCGGCTTGCAGGGTTCTTACATAGCCATAGACATACTGCGAATGAAGAGGATTTTTGGTGGCTCGGTGTCGAACAAACCTCTTGAGAACTGCGCAGTTAGTTCGAACGCATGCTGAAACTTGCAGTCGAACCGGAATAGGAGCAATGGGAAGATGTGAAAATGTGGTGGATGTTGTGGTTTGAGGAATAGTGTGTTATGGATGGATGGCTCAGTATATACCACATGTGGATGTTTTTATGATGATTTCAGTGTGTTATTTTAAGCAGCTTTCATTTGACATAGAGGAATCCATTTTCTGTCGTTTGGAATCATTTTTATGCATCAATCGACATTACTGCTATGGATTAGCAGTTTTAATTCAAGTTGCAACGAAATTATAACTTCAAGATTAAAATGCGTCAAATCATCAATATGCAGAGAAAGCACCTGAGTAGCGGCGAAAGCTGTATCTTTCTGAGCACGTTTAGCATGTATCATTATGGTCTTTCTTCATTAGAAACTTGCAAGGAAGTAGCTGAAATCGAAGAAATACCATATATTCTACATTCTGAAGAAAAAGGAAACTTTTAAAGGTATGTAGATAACAAGTAATGAGTTAGTTTTTCATTTAACAGTAAATATATCTGTATAAAGACTGTTTTGTCCATGGTGCATCTTTATTGGTGCTATTTTATTCCAATTCGGCCGTTATGCAGTGAAATATGGAGACAATCTGTCCCTATCTTGTGTTGAGAAAAGTCATTAAAAAAAATATTTTATTCAATATATGTATGTTTGATGTTTCCCGTAATGACGATAAGCGAATTTCAAATGTTGGGTACCCTGCTATTAAGGCGTTTCAGAAACAAACAGGGTATATCGGTAGCATCGTTTACGTGTCTGAACTAGCAATCAGAATGAAATACAGTAGCTGCATATAATATTCAAAGGAAAATACTCCTAATAACCATGCTTCACAAGACAATATCGCCACATTGAATCCACTAATTCCTCACGCAAACATTGTGGAATAATCGGCCTCAGTTATCTATAAATTTTTCTCGACGTCTACGAATCAACAAGTGATCATTATTTTTATCTAAGGCATAATTACCATTATAAAGGGGAATAGCAGAACGATAAGTTGCTAAGTCTAGGATGACGTATGATGCAGGAGCATGTAAATATAAATCATTACTTTTGGAACCGCTAAAACAAACAACCATCTGTAGAAAACAATTCACGAAGAAAATCTCGTCCGAACAAGGATCCTTAGGACGTATATCCCAATTCAACATTTCCACGGAATTCCTGAATATTCTGCTACTTCTACGGCCCTTTAATCATGCTAACTTAATTGGGAAAAGTTAGAATGTGATTAGAATCTAGTTTAACAAACCTCATACGGTGTGTTAAACTACATCTTAAATTACCTCAACCAGAAAAAAAGCCTCACGGTGCCTTGCTAAGTCTGGGGTGACGTATGAAGCAGGAGCATGTGAATTCAAATCAAAACTTTTAGAACAACTAAAATAAACAACCATCTGTAGAGAACAATTCACAAGGAGATTATTCAACGACCTTTTCGTTGCATTTTCTATTAAGTCAGCGAAGTCTGAATTTTCTTTCTTTAATTTTTCGATCGAGTTACCAATAAAAAAGAGAACTTCAGCGAATAGCGAACTAAAATTCTACTCCCGGGAAAGGAAGCCAAAAAGACAACCGATAATGTTTATTTAAAATAGTCTTATTAATTTTCTCTATGTAGAATAAGAATTATCGATGTTTCCAATTTATAAAATGAAAACACGATATTAAGTAAATTAATAAATTCAATCTAGAATCCTGTTGCGATCCGTACAATGTCGATTACACTGTGATTGACGCATTATCTCGGGTCTCCGGAGTTCACTCACACTTTGAGATGAGAGTCAACTGACGTAAAATCCACAACGGAAGTATCTACGTTCACATATGTGCTTTTCTCAATTTTTAATTCCGAGAAACAAAGATTTGTTGTCTTCATTCCCTTCTTTTCCAAAACATTCGGACATATATGTTGGCTAGGATACCGTAAAATGATCCCCATGTGAAGAATAACTACTTTATCGCGCACCTCCTGCAGTTCTGCAAGAGATATAAAGGTGTTTCTCTTCGTTATCTCTAGATTTAGCTGGGCGCACTTCGGCGACCTGCACATAGAATACACCTGATACTTCGTCAAGATGCCATTTAGCGCCCAAACAGAGAAGGAATTCGGAAAGTCAGCGAAAAGTCAATACAGTGGACAATTAAAACTCCATAGAAAAAAGCGAATACTTCCTCGTACGTTATCTTAACCCGGAACTAACATTAGATAATATATAGAGATTACTCGTAGGTCTAACTCTTGCCCTTATAAATAAATAGCCGTTTATTGTTAATACATAATTATCGTCATTTATATTTATCAAATATCGACTATCCTACGCATAGAACTTGCACAACCGGTCCAGTGCATCTGGCAGAACGCTTAGCTTATAAATTGCAGATAAAAAAGAATGGAACGCGAGAATAAAATGATAGGAACACAACGAAAAAACAAAATTAAAAGCACTACGGAATGGTCGTGGGTGAGAATCGTCGCCTACCTCAAGCTAAAAGGGAGTTGATAGAAGATAAAAGTTACCACTGGAGAATTAAACATTGTGATCAGGTAGCGCAATAGGAGACTAGTGTAAAAAGTATTCGTAGAAAGCGGATTCAAAAGGAGTTTACTCGCGGAAAAGATTGGAGACATAGGACACAAGAGCGGCAGTATAAATCGCAATAAGCAATCGTAAATGCAACGGGATTTCGCACATCAACAGGAATGGAAAAATAAGTGTTTCCGCCCGGGATCGAACCGGGGACCTTCTGCGTGTAAAGCAGACGTGATAACCACTACACTACGGAAACAGATGAAATCAAAGCGGACTGAGCCACAATTCATTCTGCAGGTAAATGGATTTCCTTCCGTGTCTTTGCGGGATTCAAGCATTCCTATTGAGTCCCGCGGAAGGATTAGGCGAAGGAATCTTCATGAAAGAAAATTTAGTCGAAGAATGGAAATGCAACAGGCAGTGAAGATCGAGGGAAACAAGTACCTCCTTTCCGTCACTCAAGGCGGTTCACGGATGCATGCATTTGCTAAAAAAACACAGTATTCCGAAAGTGATTCATTGGCAAATTTTCGCATCCATATTAAGGAAAACGAAAAATCATCAGCGTTCAAAACGAAGTCCTCACGACAAAATATTTACCCCTGGGGGGACTCGAACCCCCAATCCCCGGTTTAGGAGACCGATGCCTTATCCATTAGGCCACAGGGGCGCTTTCAAACCCCAGTTACCGTTTTAAATATAATTTGTTAGGTTAGGTTCCGTGCAGATCTGTCGACTCAATTCGGGCTAACTTGTCAATGAATCAGATAAAGGTTGATAGCGATTAATGTGGTTTGTACAGTATCTTTGGCGTGAATTTCCCATTTGGTTCGCAGTGAGGTCTTTCCGGAATGATTAGTACTGTTCGCCTGACTGGAGATACAAGACTGATCCAGCTGGACCCACGTGTCAATCCACAAGGGATAATTCATACAGTTCTAATGAAACGATGCGGACGACGAGAATGAAAATTGTTGCCGACGGTTACAATAGGTTTTCGCACCTCCGTCAATACGTAACAACTCTGTAAGCTTAAAATTTAAGAGAAAGATTAAGTGAAGTATGACCAGGATCGCTATTTAAAATGTATATTTTAGTAAAATACGTCATTCACCATTAAATTAATAGATCGACACATCATTACAGTAATTTCTGTAGATAAGGAACTTCGTCTATGAGTCACGCGCGTGTACCAGTTCGCTCAATTTCATGCATCCCTTTGAGTGCGAATGAAGATGTCAAGACCTCGGAAATCATTTTCTGCTTCCGTAGAAGCGTGCAAAAATTGCTTCATCCGACGATATTTCACGTCGAACGAGCGGGGTATTGGTATAAGTTTTCAACTAGCAATAATCGCACCTCAGGAGACCTTCATTGGTTACGATATCGCCTCTGCGCAGAGATAATGTAAGTAGATGTATCTGTACTTACCACACCAAAACTTCTTTTAAGTCATTCGTGAGGAATAACATTTGAATATCCGTTTTTATCTGACAAATATCCCAAAATTCCTTTTTCTTTGCAGATTTCGCTACTCATTTAATGACGACTTCAAACCAATGCACTTAAATTGCGTCTGCTGAAACCCTGTGCCCTAGAGTTGTTATTTACCCAGTGCTACCAACCTTACTGCGGGGTAAAATCACGTATTTTTCGGAGGCACCCTCCTTATCTTCATCCAAACTTAGGCTGAAACTCCTTTGTCAGAGAATTTCAATGCTTATTCGACCTAATCAAGGCTGCCATCCGAAACAGCAGTTGCCGATCGCTATCGAACTTCCATGATGAGATTCCCTCGAAAATTTGATTTTAAGATTTATCGTAAGGACCGTCAGGATAAAGGGGGTGGATGAGTATTTAGTGGTTAAAAGTTCTCTACGGAGTAGTTCACATACGTATGCATTCCAAATTAAAAGCCGCTGCGAGGCAACCTAACAGTATCAACACCGATCGAGTAGAGAGCGAACATAAGGAAGCAAAGTCGGTTAATCTATCCTCTGAACTAACTATTACTATCGTAATCTATCACGATTGATTAATATTTTATTATTATATGTGTAAACCCAATTGTATACGTTTGCGATCATGTAGAACTGACCCAATGCTTTAGTACGACGATGAAGCTGCCCAGGTGATTGGAGCGATGAAGGCCCAGCGATCTCTTGATCAGCCATGTTGGAATATCATGGATTTTAGGATCTGTTAAATAACAAGTCATATTACATATGAATTTCTATATTTCGACCAGCAAAAGTCATGTGAAGTACAACAGTATATTTATATTTTATAGAAACAATGCTTAGATTATTATCATTTGCTGAATTTATGGTATAATCAGGTATTGCCGCAATGTAATGAAATGGCAAAGAACAATTAGAACCCATATCCTTCAACCATACATAAACCTTATTAAAATTATGAACATCATTTAAAATAGCCGTTGGAATATAATTCTTACATTTAGGATACAAAGAAATTTTGAATGAAAACTTTTTTTTTAATTTTGAATTGTCCACTGAAGAATAATCTGGTATAACCACAACACTATCAATTTTATGATAAACTTGTTGAGCAGTGTTGAAATCATTGGTAGTATAATGCATAAATTCAGCACCTCTCGGTTCGAGTTCGCTGGACATATGTACCGTCGCAGGAACCGAAGGAGGATTTTTACCAGTTGAGATAGCTTTCCCATAACTATGTAAAATAACTTCAGCACCATCACCCGCAGCATATATTTCTTTACTAAAAATATTTAATTGTTTAACGTAAATATCTATCTTGTTAATAATGAACTTAGAATAACCCTTCATTAAACCCTTTAACATATCAGAAGGACCAACAAATTTATCTACAAAATCGTATAACTGAAAATCCTTATTAAAAATTGTTTTAGTTGTTAAATAACAATAGTTAACTACTTCTATACCACTATAAACGTGTTTAAATTTAATGACTTTTCTAGGAGCTATAGAGGAAGTATTTCTAAATAATCGACGTCTATTGCGACGATAGAAGAATTTCTTCTTGTTGTACTTGCGACGACGAATCCTCAGGAATCTCCTCCTTCGGAATAACGCCCTCCTGAAGTTGCCAATACGGCGTCGACGCATAGATAATTTTAAATCTGTTCCTTAAAGCTTCGTCTTCACCTAATGTATCAAAATTACTCACACAGATGACTAAACCGGTGAATTTAATTAGTCTTCCCTTAGCACACTTTACACTTGCTAAAAATTCTTTTCCTTCGACCAGTCTTTTCAAAAGATTAATGCAATGAAATTTTAGATCACACTCTTCGAACAAAACGATTCTGTGGTAATTTGGAAATAGACCGGCGTATGCAAATTTTCCTACATCAGGATAAAAGACAAATTTCATATTAGTTTTACCTATAAGCGATTCAATAAGAGTACTTTTACCTACGTTGCTATCCCCATATAAATATAATTGCTTTTTCTTATGACTAGTATTATGAATAGAATTATTAAACCAAGTAATAACTTCGCCAGCCCAACCCAAATAAAATCTATCATATTTCCTTAAATTACATGATTCGGTTGGCCTTGACCAAAATTCATTATGATACTGTTCTAAAAACTTATACTTATTGCTATGTTCTACGACGAAAGTACTTAAAACAAGTAGTAAAACTTTCTTACTAGAAAGTCAGTTACGCCGCCGCCGCCGGCTTCATTTTCCCCCTACGCCGCCGCTGACAAAAATCATAACGGTGCCCATGTCTATCCTAACATTGCTTTCAATGCGATTGCTGAGGTCGTTGATATATACTAAAAATATGAGCGGTCCAATTACACTGCCCTGAGGAACGCCCGAGGTCACCTTAACCAAGTTGGAACTAATACCATCGAGTACTACTCGTTGCTCTCTATCGGTGAGAAACTCTTTTATCCAGTTAATAACTTCTGCATTGATACCCGCAACTTCTAATTTGTACAGCAATTTATGATGAGGTACCTTATCGAAAGCCTTCCGAAAATCTATAAATATCGCATCGACTTGCTTATGTTTTTCAGCAGAGTTTAGAATATTGTGTACTAATAAAGCCAGCTGAGACTCGCAAGAACGAGTCTTACGAAAACCGTGTTGATTCCTAATTATGAAATTGGACGTTTCAAGAAAACCCATTAAAGAGCTACCTATTATATGTTCCATAATTTTACCGCTCAGTGATGTTAAAGATATAGGCCTGTAATTAGCTGGATCGTCCTTAGAGCCACATTTAAATATTGGTGTGACATTCGCAATTTTCCAATCATTCGGGACCTATCCTTCGCTCATACTCTTCTTGTAGAGATGTATTCTATCAGTTCAAAACGTATCTCTTTGAACTACTTGTCAGCATATTTTTGACTGTGGGACCTTGCTTTTAAATCCAAGCCACGCCGCGCCGTAGTTATTTATTCGGCGGCGGCGGCGTGCCCGATATTGTCGGCGGCTGGCGTAATCGGCGAGGCGCCCATCTCTATATTAGGATATTCGCAGAAGACAGAGTCATTTACAGGGAAATAGTTAGTTCAGAGGATAGATTAACCGACTTTGCTTCCTTATGTTCGCTCTCTACTCGATCGGTGTTGATACTGTTAGGTTGCCTCGCAGCGGCTTTTAATTTGGAATGCATACGTATGTGAACTACTCCGTAGAGAACTTTTAACCACTAAATACTCATCCACCCCCTTTATCCTGACGGTCCTTACGATAAATCTTAAAATCAAATTTTCGAGGGAATCTCATCATGGAAGTTCGATAGCGATCGGCAACTGCTGTTTCGGATGGCAGCCTTGATTAGGTCGAATAAGCATTGAAATTCTCTGACAAAGGAGTTTCAGCCTAAGTTTGGATGAAGATAAGGAGGGTGCCTCCGAAAAATACGTGATTTTACCCCGCAGTAAGGTTGGTAGCACTGGGTAAATAACAACTCTAGGGCACAGGGTTTCAGCAGACGCAATTTAAGTGCATTGGTTTGAAGTCGTCATTAAATGAGTAGCGAAATCTGCAAAGAAAAAGGAATTTTGGGATATTTGTCAGATAAAAACGGATATTCAAATGTTATTCCTCACGAATGACTTAAAAGAAGTTTTGGTGTGGTAAGTACAGATACATCTACTTACATTATCTCTGCGCAGAGGCGATATCGTAACCAATGAAGGTCTCCTGAGGTGCGATTATTGCTAGTTGAAAACTTATACCAATACCCCGCTCGTTCGACGTGAAATATCGTCGGATGAAGCAATTTTTGCACGCTTCTACGGAAACAGAAAATGATTTCCGAGGTCTTGACATCTTCATTCGCACTCAAAGGGATGCATGAAATTGAGCGAACTGGTACACGCGCGTGACTCATAGACGAAGTTCCTTATCTACAGAAATTACTGTAATGATGTGTCGATCTATTAATTTAATGGTGAATGACGTATTTTACTAAAATATACATTTTAAATAGCGATCCTGGTCATACTTCACTTAATCTTTCTCTTAAATTTTAAGCTTACAGAGTTGTTACGTATTGACGGAGGTGCGAAAACCTATTGTAACCGTCGGCAACAATTTTCATTCTCGTCGTCCGCATCGTTTCATTAGAACTGTATGAATTATCCCTTGTGGATTGACACGTGGGTCCAGCTGGATCAGTCTTGTATCTCCAGTCAGGCGAACAGTACTAATCATTCCGGAAAGACCTCACTGCGAACCAAATGGGAAATTCACGCCAAAGATACTGTACAAACCACATTAATCGCTATCAACCTTTATCTGATTCATTGACAAGTTAGCCCGAATTGAGTCGACAGATCTGCACGGAACCTAACCTAACAAATTATATTTAAAACGGTAACTGGGGTTTGAAAGCGCCCCTGTGGCCTAATGGATAAGGCATCGGTCTCCTAAACCGGGGATTGGGGGTTCGAGTCCCCCCAGGGGTAAATATTTTGTCGTGAGGACTTCGTTTTGAACGCTGATGATTTTTCGTTTTCCTTAATATGGATGCGAAAATTTGCCAATGAATCACTTTCGGAATACTGTGTTTTTTTAGCAAATGCATGCATCCGTGAACCGCCTTGAGTGACGGAAAGGAGGTACTTGTTTCCCTCGATCTTCACTGCCTGTTGCATTTCCATTCTTCGACTAAATTTTCTTTCATGAAGATTCCTTCGCCTAATCCTTCCGCGGGACTCAATAGGAATGCTTGAATCCCGCAAAGACACGGAAGGAAATCCATTTACCTGCAGAATGAATTGTGGCTCAGTCCGCTTTGATTTCATCTGTTTCCGTAGTGTAGTGGTTATCACGTCTGCTTTACACGCAGAAGGTCCCCGGTTCGATCCCGGGCGGAAACACTTATTTTTCCATTCCTGTTGATGTGCGAAATCCCGTTGCATTTACGATTGCTTATTGCGATTTATACTGCCGCTCTTGTGTCCTATGTCTCCAATCTTTTCCGCGAGTAAACTCCTTTTGAATCCGCTTTCTACGAATACTTTTTACACTAGTCTCCTATTGCGCTACCTGATCACAATGTTTAATTCTCCAGTGGTAACTTTTATCTTCTATCAACTCCCTTTTAGCTTGAGGTAGGCGACGATTCTCACCCACGACCATTCCGTAGTGCTTTTAATTTTGTTTTTTCGTTGTGTTCCTATCATTTTATTCTCGCGTTCCATTCTTTTTTATCTGCAATTTATAAGCTAAGCGTTCTGCCAGATGCACTGGACCGGTTGTGCAAGTTCTATGCGTAGGATAGTCGATATTTGATAAATATAAATGACGATAATTATGTATTAACAATAAACGGCTATTTATTTATAAGGGCAAGAGTTAGACCTACGAGTAATCTCTATATATTATCTAATGTTAGTTCCGGGTTAAGATAACGTACGAGGAAGTATTCGCTTTTTTCTATGGAGTTTTAATTGTCCACTGTATTGACTTTTCGCTGACTTTCCGAATTCCTTCTCTGTTTGGGCGCTAAATGGCATCTTGACGAAGTATCAGGTGTATTCTATGTGCAGGTCGCCGAAGTGCGCCCAGCTAAATCTAGAGATAACGAAGAGAAACACCTTTATATCTCTTGCAGAACTGCAGGAGGTGCGCGATAAAGTAGTTATTCTTCACATGGGGATCATTTTACGGTATCCTAGCCAACATATATGTCCGAATGTTTTGGAAAAGAAGGGAATGAAGACAACAAATCTTTGTTTCTCGGAATTAAAAATTGAGAAAAGCACATATGTGAACGTAGATACTTCCGTTGTGGATTTTACGTCAGTTGACTCTCATCTCAAAGTGTGAGTGAACTCCGGAGACCCGAGATAATGCGTCAATCACAGTGTAATCGACATTGTACGGATCGCAACAGGATTCTAGATTGAATTTATTAATTTACTTAATATCGTGTTTTCATTTTATAAATTGGAAACATCGATAATTCTTATTCTACATAGAGAAAATTAATAAGACTATTTTAAATAAACATTATCGGTTGTCTTTTTGGCTTCCTTTCCCGGGAGTAGAATTTTAGTTCGCTATTCGCTGAAGTTCTCTTTTTTATTGGTAACTCGATCGAAAAATTAAAGAAAGAAAATTCAGACTTCGCTGACTTAATAGAAAATGCAACGAAAAGGTCGTTGAATAATCTCCTTGTGAATTGTTCTCTACAGATGGTTGTTTATTTTAGTTGTTCTAAAAGTTTTGATTTGAATTCACATGCTCCTGCTTCATACGTCACCCCAGACTTAGCAAGGCACCGTGAGGCTTTTTTTCTGGTTGAGGTAATTTAAGATGTAGTTTAACACACCGTATGAGGTTTGTTAAACTAGATTCTAATCACATTCTAACTTTTCCCAATTAAGTTAGCATGATTAAAGGGCCGTAGAAGTAGCAGAATATTCAGGAATTCCGTGGAAATGTTGAATTGGGATATACGTCCTAAGGATCCTTGTTCGGACGAGATTTTCTTCGTGAATTGTTTTCTACAGATGGTTGTTTGTTTTAGCGGTTCCAAAAGTAATGATTTATATTTACATGCTCCTGCATCATACGTCATCCTAGACTTAGCAACTTATCGTTCTGCTATTCCCCTTTATAATGGTAATTATGCCTTAGATAAAAATAATGATCACTTGTTGATTCGTAGACGTCGAGAAAAATTTATAGATAACTGAGGCCGATTATTCCACAATGTTTGCGTGAGGAATTAGTGGATTCAATGTGGCGATATTGTCTTGTGAAGCATGGTTATTAGGAGTATTTTCCTTTGAATATTATATGCAGCTACTGTATTTCATTCTGATTGCTAGTTCAGACACGTAAACGATGCTACCGATATACCCTGTTTGTTTCTGAAACGCCTTAATAGCAGGGTACCCAACATTTGAAATTCGCTTATCGTCATTACGGGAAACATCAAACATACATATATTGAATAAAATATTTTTTTTAATGACTTTTCTCAACACAAGATAGGGACAGATTGTCTCCATATTTCACTGCATAACGGCCGAATTGGAATAAAATAGCACCAATAAAGATGCACCATGGACAAAACAGTCTTTATACAGATATATTTACTGTTAAATGAAAAACTAACTCATTACTTGTTATCTACATACCTTTAAAAGTTTCCTTTTTCTTCAGAATGTAGAATATATGGTATTTCTTCGATTTCAGCTACTTCCTTGCAAGTTTCTAATGAAGAAAGACCATAATGATACTTGCTAAACGTGCTCAGAAAGATACACCTTTCGCCGCTATTCAGGTGCTTTCTCTGCATATTGATGATTTGACGCATTTTAATCTTGAAGTTATAATTTCGTTGCAACTTGAATTAAAACTGCCAATCCATAGCAGTAATGTCGATTGATGGATAAAAATGATTCCAAACGACAGAAAATGGATTCCTTTATGTCAAGTGAAAACTCCTTAAAATAACACTCTGAAATCATCATAAAAACATCCACATGTGGTATATACTGAGCCATCCATCCATAACACACTGTTCCTCAAACCACAGCATCCACCACATTTTCACATCTTCCCATTGCTCCTATTCCGGTTCGACTGCAAGTTTCAGCATGCGTTCGAACTAACTGCGCAGTTCTCAAGAGGTTTGTTCGACACCGAGCCACCAAATATCCTCTTCATTCGCAGTTTAATCTCTTTTGTAAATAAGCCCGTTTGGAGAACTCCGTAGCAGCCCCTAGGCATCAATAGCTTGCATGATTTTGCTTGTTATATGTCAAAAAGAATTCGAATAACGTTAGCAGTAAGACGAAAAGAAATTTTTCAATGGTGTATTTCACAAAGAAAGTAAATCAAAGTTTGGAAAAACTCTAAATTGGTAAATAAAATCGCGTGAATGTTACTTGCATTATTCAGAAAATATTTACTTCGGAAGCTAGCGTAAAGTCAAAGGATGTTAGTTCAGTAATTGATCCATTCCTATGAATTTATCTATTTGGCATATATCTAGTTTTAGCTAACACTATCTATTTTTATTCCCGGACTAATTAAAGTTGTTTGCCGGCAAAAAGACAAATACACTGCGTTCCAGTTTTTATAGTCTTTTTGTTATAGCTATTATTATTATAAAAATCCTTGCAAATAGGCCACAAGCCTAGCGGCAAGGCCATACAAAGACATATCATTATATACATTTACATTTAAAAAGTCAAAATTACTTTATCAACTCGTCAATTAGGAACAAGAATAATTAAAAGCAGGATTAATTAGTAACAGGATATTCAAAATCAGGATTTAAGTACATAATTTTCACAAACTCTATTTAACCTTGGCTGTCAGGAAAAGGCTCAAAAACTTCCGAGGGTGAACCATTCCAATCATTAACAGTTCTTTTTAAAAAGAAAATACTTTCCCCAGTTCGTTCATTGCTATATAGTTTCGATTTTAAATAGTTTAAATTTTCTGATGTGAGCAATAAATTTTAATTTTCACCGTAAGATCGTGAAACATCGCATATAGACGACATGGCATGACGCAATTGTTGCAGTAGGGAGAAAAATACAGAGAATTTCAGTCTCGTGTAACGCAGCGTTTGATTTTCCGTTCGTTGTTTTTTCCTCTTCGTAAGTTCAGAGAAATTACGCTCTCAAAAGATGTAACCGATATAATGCGATCTCTCTGTTATATAGGCCGTTCTGACATTGCGAGGAAGATCAGGGAAGTATCAGTAAGTAAAACGAATCCTTTCATGAATTTATTTTTTCCGCGAATGATACGCGAAAGCAATCGATTAGGAAAATGTCGAGGTGCTAGCACCCCCTGCTACGCACCAAAAGACGACTTGCAGGGATCTAACATAGACATAGACAATTTGGTTTGAACTTTCTAACCCCGCCTTCTCGAATGCCTCCACTCTTCACTTTCTTTCATTGTCCGCGACACATCTTCCTCGTGACAGAGTGTCTCTTTCGAAAGACCGTTACCTTCAAGTGGCACAGATTTACAGGGTACATAATACTCTCAGATGCTTCTGAGAGTCTTTCGAGCAGACCGCAAAATGCTGACCGCAATTACGGACGCGCGCAGAAGGAAAAAATCAGCGGTCATGCTGTAGTTCAAGGTTATCGCTCGACCTAATGTGGGTTCATCTCTGGGGTCGACACGAAGATACGACGGATCTGCGACGGTCACGTAGAACTGCTGTTGGGATTAGTTCCGTCACTGCCGAGACTTGAAAAGTTGCGAATTTCGGATGGGGTGCTCACAACCAAATCGTTCATCGTCATCATTTTCTAAGGGCAAAGCTCTGTCGTTGAAGCCTTATTATTATTATTATTAAGGCATAAACTGCAGGTAGACTGTTAGCCTGGTGGCAGTTCTTTTCTACCTACATACATTTGTGCAAATTAGAAACTTAATTTATATAAAATACACCAATGATAATTAAACAATTCCCATGGAATGATTACAAAGATACAGTATATTTACCTTACAACTAAGTAATTATGATATAATTTTTAGCTATTTTTACTGGATTTTTCGGGGTCCATGACAAGCCTTCTTGGCTACCGTAGCGGTCACGGGGTAGAACCCCACCGTACATCACCCTGTCAAGCAATCCCTCACTTTTTCAGAGATCCCTAAATTTCTACTACGCATTACACAGTATTACACTACATATTGACAAACAGGATAAGGTAACTCTTTTAACAACGAGCATATTATGACTATGTCCATTGCTGTTCTTTTCAAATCCTTATATGATTCGAGTCCCATAGTACTTTTTATGTCATCCAGGAAATACTTTCTTGGCCTCCCTCTTCCTTTTTTCCCTGTTACTTTCCCGTCCAATATATTTTCTAGGAAGTTGTTATGCCGCAGAACATGCCCAACGAATTTAATTCTCCTTTTCTCCATCTCTTTCATTAAATTCTCTCCTCTATAATTTCGCTCAGAACTTCTATGTTGCTTCTCTTGTCTATCCGTATTGTTCTTGTTATCTTTCTCCAAATCCACATTTCCACTGGTTCCAACCGAGACTTTTTCATCGTTTCCAATGCTCAAGTTTCACCTACATATAGTAATGTATATTAATCATCATATCATTGGAAAACGCAATTTTCGAGACCAAACGACGAAGAAATTTCGTGAGATGATAGCGAGAACGAATAGTAGTCATTGGTCTCTTTTTCCGGATAGTATTTGGCAAACGAATAAGGTAACTAATTAGGGACTTAAGTGTACTTACACCCCTGTCATACGCCATATGGCGGTTCACGGGGTATTTATGTAAATGTAAATTGGGTAGGCATCTAAATATGAATGCTTCGGTAATTTTTCGGTAATTATCTCAACCTCAGCAATTATTTCCGTACAATACTGAATAATAGCTACTAGCTCTTTTACAAGTATTTTAGCTGTTAGATAAGTATCTTTCAAACATTTTGAAATAAATTTATATTTAGAAGTAACGAATTTCTATGATTCGTCGAAACATTATAGGAAGAACTTCTGACCAATTAGATTTTTTTGAACTGTAAGACTGTTTATTACAAGGTATTACCCAAAAGTCTCCAAAATGTTGCGATAAATAAAATTGCAGAATATCTGGATCTTCTTCATCGTCATCTTCATCTCTTGGGATTGCAAACGCCGATCCGAACGGAATATAGTCTGGAAGTCTAGTTTTGTTGAACATCGAATGTGATTTATCTTCGATATCCTTTATCGGTATTTCTTAAAGCAACTGATTCATTCCAGATAGTTACATCTGAATAACTCTACTGTATCTTCATTACATTGACCTACGGGTGGATATTGTCTAGCTGCACTGATAACAAAATTATTACTAAAAACTGTATATGGCATTGTCCATAATTTTCCCAGGAAAGAAAGATTCACAAAATAAAATTTAGATGCTGAAAAATTTTATTTCTGATTTATATTAGCCTGCTAATATTAGCAACTTTCAAAAAGGAGTATTTGATGAATAAATAACAATTTCAAGTAGTTCAAGAGATTCCCAAATCTGCACTTACATTGGCGAATAATGTGCCCTGAAACAACCATTTGGCTAATGGAATGGTGTTCATTCACCGAGTTGTCTAATCTGTTATTTATCGTCAGCTATCTTCGACGGAAAAATATGAATCTTTGAGGTGGAGTATAAGTCCTCTAGCCAACACGGAAAACTGCTTAGTAATACCTCATGTTTTGTAATAAATACAGTAATATTTTGCCAATTACAGGTCTATTAAATTAATCTCGATAATTGCATTTTCGATTTTTCCCAGTTAACTTGAATGACCATAAAACTGTAGCAAGAGGTATACATAAAAATGTTAATTTTATACTACTTATTCATTCTTTATAATGGTAAACAGAACAGAAGATGAAATTTAGATTTTATCATGATTAAAAACAAATTTAATTTTGTTGTCGTAGCCTTAAGCGTCGAAGGTCACAGCATAGCAAAGGGAAAATTTCAAAAAAAGGTGCGAACTGACCTCAGCTGTCGTAGCACCATCACTAAATAAAATGGGCATTATTTTTTTCCTGTTTGCCATAACTTCTTTCGATACGAGACCCCATGAATCACGAGGGGAATCTTGTTTCCACTTCCATCGGGGCATTCTTAATGTGAAAATCGTTAGCTGCATCCACCGTCCTCATTGACCATTCGCCCCTCCACTTCTCTTCGCACCTGGAAGCCACCCCACCCCGGCTAACCAGGTTAACCCCTTCACATCTCCCAAAGACTAACCCACTTTTTCCTTCCACCGTTGGTTGAGCATGCGACCCGCAAGGCGGCGCTGATTTTGATGTCACCAGACACCTCGAGATCTTTCAGCGGCAGGCCGTGAGAACTTCGACACTAGTTTCTACGCCACAGTATCACCGAAATAGCCGTCGGGATGAGTGAAGTAGAATAGAAAATGTAGGCAAATCTTGGGTAGCATCCATCTTGTGACACATTTCAAGCGGAGACATAGATAGGAAATGTGTACTCAGTACCAAATGATGCGGCTAGGGAAGATATTTATGATTGCTACATGATCTGGTTGACTATGGTGATCTATAAAAATCATCGAAAAGCTTCTTTCAATAAATTTCATATCTTTAGGCAAATAATATTTAAGAAGAAAGTAGAAGAAAAATTCAATTGACCTTATTCCTTGCGCATTCTGCCTATTCCTTTATTCGTTTCTTTTGTTTCATTTAAGTATTTCTACGTACTTTTTGAATTGGTTTAATTTCGGGTTAATAGTTTAGTATTTATTATCAATTTATTATTTATTTCTCACTTTTTATTTATTAATTGTTACTTCGATATAAATTTGTCATTCAATTTTTATTTATGCATTTGTATTGTATCACATCCAATAGGGTTATTTTCTAACCTGCTCATGATAAAATATTATTAATATCCATCTTGTGGTACATTTCAAACGGAGCTATACATATGGGCGATCTGTACTCAGTATCATAATATCTAGGAAACATATTAATGATAGCTAAATGATCTGGCTTAGCTGGAGGAGGGCCTTCTATAAAAATCACCGAGAAAATTACTTCGAGGTTCCCAAAAACTTTAATTGAAAACAACCGGTTTCGAGCTAAGAGGTCGTCCTCGCTAAATTCAAGTGTTGCTGAAAGTATGCTTTGAGATCTTTATTTTTATTCTGAGGAGGATATTTAAGAAGGTTTTTCGATCTATTTATCCCAAAAAAACGATAACCTTGGTTAAAATTTAAGAGTTAAAATTTGCCATCCTCATGGCAAATTTTAACTCTTATTATTAACATTAGCACTTGTCCTTTTGTCGTGAAGATCGATTACTGGTAAAGTAAGGTAGAAATACTTTGCTATTGGTTTTTAGTCTTAATTCTTTGTCATACTCCAAGCAAATTTCCTGATTTGCTACATTTGTAAAATTTTGTAAACTTTTTTTACATTTGTAAATGTTTTGCATAGTTTAGGGGGTGGTGATACCAAGTACCGAATGGTACTTGGTATCTACTTTGTTAATTAGTGACAATTTATTCAGGGGTTGGTTAACAAATTATTGCATCTCTACTGAGATAATCGTTTACTTCCACAATCGTGTGTCGCAGATAGTCAATTAACTTGATCACTGAAAAGGAGAAATTGGTGGGGAGAATGCATGTATTTTTATTTATTATGCAGCACCACCCCAATTAGTCGCTAGGGTAGGTGACGAACTTAACTTACACTACATTCAACAACTAATACAAAAATGGTTTCATGCTTCACGTATATAATTACAGAATAAATATATTTAACCGTGTCCATTAATTTACAATAATTAAAAAAATTACTTTACAATAATTAAAAAAAAACCTTTGCTACTTCATTATGAGAATCGCTATGATTGGCAAAGTAATCTAATCCAACCTTTACAAAACACAATGATTGTCTAACAATTAACTCGAAAAAAGTATTGTTTCCGCCCGGGATCGAACCGGGGACCTTCTGCGTGTAAAGCAGACGTGATATCCACTACACTACGGAAACCGTGATACAAATTTGTCTGCAAATTCCGTTCAAATAAACTGACCAAACCGACCGTCTAGCGTTGGGGAAGCTAAAGGAAAAGCCTCCCTTAGTGATAATTTTTCACTGTTTCTATACAGTTGAAATCCTAATAAGGTGGGACTCGATCCAGGATCGTACCAGAGATAGGCTAGCAGAAGAAGCACTCCGTAATCGGTGGATGAATTGCTAAGAAAGACAAATACGTTCATAATTCTCGATATCCTCTCTCGTTTAATGTCAGCCAAGTAGACGTCGGAGTTATTCAGGATCATCTCCAATAGACTTGTTAATAAAATAAAACTTAAGCTCCTTAGCTTTAGAGAATGAAACTTTCTTTTCGATGTGGAAGAGATCAAAGACCTATTCATTTATCAGCAGTGCACACGCCCGAGGAGGTCGCGGGAGCCGGAATGCGCTCGTATGTCCATTCTTCCAGACGCCCACTCTCTTCTCGAGACAGATTCTTTCTTTGCTCGCTTTCTCTCTTCCACATTCCTTTGTTCCCTTCTCTATCTCCACCTACGGTGTGTGTTTATAAGATCGTGTGCATTCACTCCAACGACTAAATTTATTGACGTCGGTGAACACTGTTTGGTAATATCGTAAATAATTTGGTGTTGTCGGAACCGAATATTGTAATACTAATTTAAAAGGAGGTTAGAATTGCTGGACGGATTTATAAATAGGATGTATGTGAGGTCGTTTGGATTCAGTGGGTCAACATTTTCCAAGAAGTGGAACAGGGAAAACTATTTATCAATTTGCGTTTAACTTGAGATTCCGCGAAGATAAATATGCTGTTTTTTTTTAATTCAACAGTACAGCAAAACTCATTCAATGGCTTCAGTTTTCCCTAACGAATAACCCTCAAAGTGATCACTTTGTAAATGTCTCCTACTGTAAAGAATCGGGCTTGTAGAAGGATAATCTTTGATTATTTTCAGTTATGACGTTTGAAGTTTTTAAGTTGTTTGAATAATGTTTAATGTTGCATGATAATTAGGCCTCACCTTGAGTATGCATGTAGTGTATGGGACCCCGCCGAGAAATGTCATATTCGGGATTTAGAAAAAGTACAACGAAAGGCGATACGATTTGTAAAGAATTGCTACGATAAAACAGCGAGTGTCACTCAGATGTTACAGGACGCGGGATGGGAATCATTAGAAGATAGAAGAAAAATTCAAAGGATAAATTTATTAAATAAGTTCAGAGAAATTACGTTTTCAGATAATGTAACCGATATAATGCGACCCCCCTGTTATATGGGCCGTGCTGATACTGCCCGAAAGATTAGGGAAATAGATGCTAAAACGAATCGTTTCAAAAATTCATTTTTTCCGCGAAGTATACGCGAAAGCAACCGTTTAGGAAAATAGAGTCAAGGTGCTTGCACCCCCTGCCATACACCGAAAGGTGGCTTGCAGGGTTCTTACATAGACATAGACATAGACATAATGACGAACTGGATGTGTAAAAGTATTTACGAAAATACGAATGGTATTATTTTATATTTTTACTATGGGATATAGTATATTTGAATCATTCTTAGATATTATCATTGGTCATGATTATTTTCTAACATTACTGATACAGTTACAATTTCAATAACCCTCCTTTCGTAATTTTGTTAAGTAAATTTTTATTTTCAATTTAGTTAGTGAGTGAACTAAACAGCAGACAGTGGAAATAATGGTTTAATAAGCGAAAAATATCGATTCAGTACTCAAGGGGAGAAACTCTAAATTGCGGGTTGACTAAAATTATTTACAAAATATGACGTAAGTGTAACGAAGCGGAATATTCCTCTTTACCGGTCTTTAGATCATACTCTCGATTATTTATCAGACTGCAAGTATTTTTAATTCCTTTTCCGTATCTTTCAGTCAGTAAATCATTCTGCATATACCCAATTTCAATAGAGATGAAATACGTTTCATGTGGTATTACATTCTTTCTTCAAATTATTGCATAAAAATCATTCGCCAAGGGTTTTAAGATGTATTATTTTAACAAATACAATGGGTCGCAGCAAACGGAAATGACTCAACGAATGCCGACGAGAGCAACTACTTCATAAGCACCTTTTTACCGTTTAAAAAATAGTTGAAATATATAGATATACCTGGGATATTTGAAATGTTTGGCTAAAGATAATTAAATTTAAAACACTTTAAAAGGATTAAGACACTGGATTATAACTTTAAGAAAAAACAGGAGAAGATTAAATCTCATAATTTGTTTCATTTTGCGTTAACATTATCATTTATGTTAATTGTGATACAATAAAATATAATAAGAAAATACCCATACGGTATGGCTAGTCCAAACATGCACACATTTTAAAATTTATCTAAAAATAGAATTCCAACAAAGGTTATAATTGTGAATTTAGTCACAACCGACCTGTCATCAGACATAGAGCTAAAACGTTCACCGCCAGATGTATGACACAAGGCAATTACCGCCCCAAATTTCTAAAATATAATAACCAAATAACGCCAAGCATTACAGGTGGTAATGCATCTTTCTGCGAAATAAGACCTCTCGCAATGGGTTGCTGCAATTTAAGTTCGACCAAGGCCGTTTTAGAGGGTATAATCGTAACGTTCCATTGATCAACCAATCTATGATATCTAATGGAGTAAATTTCCGGGGCGTTGAACGGCTGATGGATTTACCACGGTGCGGCAGATGGCGCGAACTGCACTTCAATTGTTCTGCTCGTGCGCTTCGGCTAAAAGCGTGCGTTAGTATTTTTTCCGAGCACGCGGTACTGGAGAGGGCAGGTGGTGTTACGGCCACGCGTTGCATTGCGGTTCGTGCCCACTTCCCTTTGGCTCTTTCACCTTTTTCTGATTTTCTCGTCATTCTGACAGCTCTGACGTTATTCCCGCTTGCTTCCCTCAGATGTCTGATGAAAAAAAGCCGATTTTTTAAAAGCCGTATTGCTTCCTGCGATTTTCTCTACACCTCTTTTTTATGCAGCATTTGAATCGACTTTTAAATTATGAATTTTATTGTAGACTAATCGAATATCAGCGCAAGAAACACACTATCTTCCGTGTTGGTTGAATTCTAAAGATTTCCAGCAAATACTGGGGTTTCTGTCGCAACTTTTAGTAGTATTCGCAAGAGATTAAGCCCGTTACAGCATACTTTTTCTGACTTAATGCTACTTATCTTCTTATACTACTGGCAGAAATAGTGGAGGAATGGCTAACTTGTTTTTCGGGAAATAATTCTATCGCATTTTTCTAACGACTTTAAAATTCATATGTTAGCTTGTTCTGGTATCCTTTTCTTGGTCGGTAGTAGAGACTAACAAAAAAAATCATTTGAAATTAGTAAAAAAAATTTTTATCATGTTCTGCCAATGTAAGATATTTCCGGTATTTCTTCTTAGTTTTTTCTAATTATATCTTGAACAAACAAAATATTCCTCAAATTCACGGGAAGATGAAGACTGTTTCATATACCAGCTAAACATGAAAAAGCATAGGACTACTAACGGGATGAACTTTGCCGCTTATTGAATATCTTGAATCGCAAAAATGTTGCAAATTTAAGAAATGTAAAATGCGTGCAGATGCCTTACAAAGTGGTAGAGACGGTTTTAGACGTACCTCGTTATAAAGTGAGTAGCTCGTGTGCTTCACAGAAGTTAATTGTTTTACCATTCCACTTCCATCTTAAACAAATTTGCTGGACTAAATAAAATAAAAACACTTTGTTACTTCCGCAGAATGTATTTTTAAAGGGCGACTAGTTTCATCAATACATCGACATCTTCAGGCTATGAAGATATGCCGGAGGTGCTTTTATTTTATGCAGTATGACTCCCTTCCACAAAGTAGACCTTGGACATACCAAATTCATTTTGCTGGAGTCGAGGATTTGGAATTCTTTTTGTCACACCTGAATGTTCAAATAAAAAGCGTGAAAAAAATTCGCCCAACGTGGGGCTCGAACCCACGACCCTCAGATTAATAGTCTCATGCTCTACCGACTGAGCTAGCCGGGCAGCTGTTTATTAAGTTTCCTTAACAGTTCACTACCCGAAATTTTATATGATAAATGCACTAATTTTATTAAAATAGAAATGAAACTTGTGAAAGGAAAATATAAAAAATATACCCTTCTAAGGTAGGGAGGTAAAGAAGCACGGGTGTTGTTAATGAAAGGCGATCTCGCTACATGTGTAATATTTATGATGTATATAAGTGATATTTTTCTGCCTTCCTTTTTGCTAATTTTATGCTCGTATATGCAGAACTAAATATATTACGAAACGCCAAACCCTCAGAGTAAACCTATGTTAGCGAGCAAGTCAGGGGAAAATATAGACGTTTAAAGCAAAGGGGTGTTCTATAATAGCGACTCTATCCTGCGCTCAGGACATAAATAGGACAGAGGATGGGACGGCCAAGAGTTTCCGGAATTCCGGGAGACAGTTGGATCTTGAGAAAAAAATTAAGTTTTTTCTCAGAGCTACGGGTTTTCACATAGTGACTCCTGACCATACAGATTTTGTCGAATCTTGGTGTGTTTAGAGTAATTCCTTCGGCTAGAGATCTGTAACAACTGCTGATTCGTAACTTTAATTGGAAGAGCAAATGAGCTATTCGGTCTCAGACGAAACAATTAGATCACATTTTAATCCATTAGGTCGCAATTTCGTAGATGATTGATTGCATTCGAATATATGTTTAGTAGAAAAACGTAGGTAATACTCAAGTAAATAAATCTGATATGTTTAAGCTCATTTTGTGGAAGGGAACCATAATAAATGAAACAATAAACACTTAATAACTTATAAATACATATCTATTAAATTGAAATTAAAACTTTTAATGTTGAGGTGTTATGTTTGGCCGGTTTTCCTGTACGTGTGTGAGACGCGGGCAATCTTTAAAAGCATGGAAAAGTGAATAAATCCATTGGAAATATGGTTTGCCAGAAGAATGCTGAAAATTAAGTGGTCAGACAGAATAACAAATGAAGAAGTATGGAGAAGAATAGGAAGCAGGTATAGCCTATTGAATGAGGTGAAAGCAAGAAAGTGGAAATACGTGGGACATGTGCTAAGGGGATCATCAGGGGAGAGGATCGTGACAGTAAGGAAGGACCAAGGATGGAATGGTTGGACAATTTAAGGAACTGGACCGAAATTAAGAAATATGAAGAGATAAAAAGGAAAGCAAGTAGAAGATAAGAGTGGAGATCCTTGAGAGCTAGCCTCCTGATAGGAGAAGAAATCAATTGATTGATGTATATTAAGGCGACAAGTTTCGTCAATGAATAAAGATGTCAATTCATTGACGACATTGGTCACCTTAAAATATATCTGCAGAAGTTATTAAGTGTTTATTGTTTCATTTGTTACTACTTAAGTTACCCAGCCAATGTTTTCATCTCATTCTCACCATTCTTGATAGAAGTATACTCTAAAGAGTTAGATATATACCCTGCGAGCCGCCAGAGGAGTATGGGAGGGGGCCAGTACGGCAGGATGCCCCATCTCCTTTATTACAAGAGTAATTCGTGAATTTTTTTCAGGCATTTACAAAAAGGCCATATAAAACGATAGAAAACCCTCAAAGGCGAATTAGGGGCTAAATTATTGGTAGATTAGCGAAGGGTAGACCGTCCATCACTCGATAACTCAGTAGTACATAGTATAATTTTCCTAGGATGTGATGAGGAACTATAATGATTATTTATTTACTTATTTCGTGTTACGTCACAATTTAATCGTGGGGCCAGGTGGCAACGGTCGAGTGGAGCGAAAATTGTCCAGGATTTGCCCAAAGGCGGGAGGAAAACCCTCGAAAACCCACCGTTAATTAAAATATAATTCAAAGTATATTAGATCATTATACGTGTACCACTTTTAAGTGGCATTTAAAATTTAATTAGCGATGAACTCATAGGGAAATTGTGTTAAACTTACCGCCCCTCCACTCTTTGAAAGTTCGCTCCCCCTTCATAGATCTCCCCTGCGGCGCAGGTTCCCCAGCTAGACAAAGGAAGGTTCTCAATATGGCTCTTCAAAAGACCCAATAGATGTTTTTCAATCCTCTTGGACTATTTTCAAAAGAGTTCCTTAATGGAGCGGTTGAAATCCAGCTTGATAGTTGTGCAGAGCCCACAGGAAATATTCCTTCAAGATTTAATAATAATATACATTTTATTATTCTCTGGGTAGATTCCCATAGAAAAACAGAAAATACAAAAAAGCACCAGTCAAAGAATACATTAATTTATGGAAATGACAGAAACGCATAAATTTATGAATATTCAAAAGATTGCTCTAAGAATTACAAAAATATGTGGAAATACAAACAAAATGTTTCAAAAAATCTCGACCGAAACACAAAAATATAAGAAAATCAAATGAACAAAAGAATGCACGGAGAAATACAAAAATATGTGGAAATGCTAAAATGCGAAATTAAGAAAAACACACCATAAGTAAACAGAGAATTTAGAGACAACAAGAGAGGGAAAAAACGAGATGCAACTCGTCTAAAACAAAATACTCATTTAAACATCAGCAGCTTAGAGATAGTTGAATAATTTTAAGTTAAAAATTCGCACCGAGCTGGAATATTTTATAGAGTAGGTAAAGAGTTCCAGAATTTAGAGCCTTCGATCTGAAATGAATTAAGGAAAATGTTTGATCTAGGAGTAGAATATGTAATTTGCTCGGGTCCACTTATAGTATTGGTAGAAAGCTGTCTTTTGCGAGTGAAAAGGGCAGGAATATAGTTCGGCTCAGAAATGTTTGAACACCGAGAAAATAAAAGATCCGCGAATGTACATACTTCCTTCTTCTAATTGGAGAAAGGCACGACAGTTGGCAACGAAATTTATAAACATGATCATATTTACGATGGTTAAAAACAAATCTAACGCAAGAGTTTAGAAGCTGCAGAAATTTAAGTTCTTGTTCACTTGTGAGATTATCATATACTTGACAACAATAATCAAAGGCCGAAATTTGTATCTCCTCTAAAAATTGCTTGAAAATGTCTTCTTCAAGGATAACGCGGAAAGTGAATTACAGAATTTCGAGAAAACACTTCCGCAGAAAGGATGCCACACGGCTAGAGTTCGGCTCTAGCCGATGGGAATCGTTGAAAAGAGGATTTTTTGGAGAAAACAGTGAGCGTTATAAACAGTGGGTCAGGCGTGGGCGACCTCGGAACGCTAGAATTAGGTAAATAGGGACGAGATAGAGTCAAATAGATAAGGATTTCATTTAGGATTTGGAAATCGCAATACTTCCGGAATATGGGAAGAGTGTAATCGAGCATCTTTTTCTGGATTAGGTTGTGATTGATGAGCCTTTTCTCACACCCAACCCTTCTCGAAAAATTTAAGAGAATAAGCTGAAATAAGTTAAAAAGGCGTAGATTAGAAAATTAGGTACATTTTTTGGTTCAAAACCTAAATTTACCCTGAAAAAATACCGTTTTTAATAACTTAGCACGTTGTATGTCAAGAAAGAAATTTGTAACAAGGGTGAATCAAAGAAGCCTCGATTTGGGCGCACTTTTAGATTGACATTAATACCCCGATTGCCACTGTTTGGTATATGGCAGGGGATACCTTTCCTTACTACACCTTATATAATTACCTTATTTGTTAAGTAGCGTTAATCATAGCATAGACAACTTTTTCATGAAAATAAGACTCGAAGAACTCGAAGCTATGGCAAGATGTTTCAGGTACATAATATTATTATCAATACATTAAACACAACAAATTGATAATAGACCAGGAAGAAACGAATGACGAAATAAGAACTGAACTTAACCAAATAATAAAACAACATATGCAAATAAAAGGAATTATATATTCCAATACAATTGTTGTCGATTTTCCATATCATCTTCATATCAATTTTTTAACTTAAAACTAACACTTAATATTGATATAGAAATACATACACCCTTTAAAAATTTCAATTGATTATAATACTTGAAATTAGTCAATTATAAGCCCTAGTCGAGAGGAAAGGTTTAGTTTCTCCTTTTAAAAACACGACGTGCTCATTAAATTCTACATCTGCATATGTACCTTGCAAGCAGCATTTCTTAGTGTTGCAGGGAGTGCATGTTGATTATATAGAAATAATGGCATTAATAAATAAAAATAATACTATTGAGATTCCTGTGTTTAATAGTTGAGGAACGAAATAAAAATACTTGTAGCACAAGTTATAAAATGGACCCATTAATATCCTTCATTAGGGGTATTTAGAAGCAAAACTTACTATTTACAAGAGCTGATTTTCCTTTCGGGGAAACACAGTATAAGATACAAGTTAGGAAGGGAAGCAATGTCCATCTCCTGAGGTATTCAAGAGGAAAAATTTGATTAAGATAGAAGGCTGCGGAAGGCATTAACCATTCCTTCGGCTTGTAACCAATGGCCTATTTGTATACATAATTGAATCGATTATCATGATATGCAGGAATTCCCTTCGGCCTGGATATCCGTGAAAATTCAGAATTCCCATCTTTTATTAGACTGATTTACATTTTAGAATATGAATGATGCGATTGACAGCTATGACCTAAAAATATTTCAAACAGTGGGAAAATCTCAGCCTTATTAAAACAAAGATTTCTTCGGAACCGATTCTTCTTTTTCCTGCGGAGAGAGGCTATTTTGTGAAATCTGGCAATCTCAGTCAAAATTCGCTTCCGATTCGCACTTTCGGGACAGAATATAGGTGTTCGGATGCCTGGTATTTTTCATTTAAAAAAGGAAAAGAAATAATCCTCTTTCAGAACTTTTTCAATTGAATAGTTCTACTAATAATTTTTCAAGCAATTAAAATGTTTAGATATGTTATTTTATCTTTCAAATGCTAATTTACTGGTGATATTTACCGTTTTTTCTAAGCGGATGATTGCAATTTTTCCATTTATTCATTTCATCATATTTAATTTTTGTTTTAGCATTACTTTAGTAATTTTCATATTATACACAGTTTTACTTCGCATTTTTTAGCTTGTGCTATCAGTATGTTTACGCAGGTTTCCACACCCCCCTTCTTAGTGGGTGTTTTCCAGCAGTTGATATTTTATTCTATGACATTACCTTCTTGAGTTTTCCTCTCTATCGCTATGTCTATGTCTATGTAAGAACCCTGCAAGCCGCCTTTCGGCGTGTGGCAGTGGGTGCAAGCACCTTGACTCTATTTTCCTAAACGGTTTCTTTCGCGTATACTTCGCGGAAAAAATGAATTTTTGAAACGATTCGTTTTAGCATCTATTTCCCTAATCTTTCGGGCAGTATCAGAACGGCCCATATAACAGGGGGGTCGCATTATATCGGTTACATCATCTGAAAACGTAATTTCTCTGAACTTATTTAATTATTATTCATCAATACATTATTCACATCTTCATTAATATAATTGAGGACACTTTAGATAGAAGAAGAGACTTTTCAATCTCAATCTCGTCTTAAAAAATACCTATTTGATTCTCTGTTGCGCCTTGGATGGTATGTATCGCGTTGGTTTTCAGGAACAAGTCTTACAGGCATTAAAAGAAATTATTGGACTCAAATTCTTTAAATAGTACCAAGTAAATACAATCAAGACAGGACCTAATTTACTGAAGAATTAACATGTTTCATGTTGCACATTATTGCATTCTAATATACCTATTCAACACCGCGCCCAATACGAAATGAAGACCACCTCCATCAGTCAATTCAGAACATAAAACTCTCCTTCACATAAAACCGTGAAGTGACTCTGTAGACTGCAATGCTTCTCTCAATGAAACTGTAACTTACTTTGCAGCATGGCCCAAACCTTTTTTGGACTATGTTTGTTATCTGTATTCGCATATCAGGAACTGAGTAACGGGGAACATTCTATCGGGGCATTCATTCTGAATGAAACCTTTACACCCCTGACACAGAACGGCGGTCATCGGAACTTGGACACCCTCCCCTCCTTTCCCATTCTCCCTAGTGATCATCACAATACCTTTTGCCCATTAGTGTCCCACCCAGCGGGCCCATTGTTGGTCCCGAGGAGCCGGCGGAGCGTGCTCGGAGGGTGGTTTGGGTTCACTGGCCTTAGGCCAAACTCAACTCATGAGGCTAAAAGAGTCAACGGGATTCGGACACAGTGCAGAAGTTACAGCGGGGACTGACGGTACCTACATCCTAAATACGTTCACCTGCCAATCCCATAATCGTCCAGGGAGGCCTCAGTAATGATACGGAGGGTCGTAAATTATCACATTGATCAATTTTGAGGAGCTGCAGCTGCAATTAACAAACTTGTAGGCAATATCTGCAAAGAAAACTGAGTATTCAACCACTTTAAAGAAATATTTATTATTAATTTGTTTTCATAAACTGTTAAAAGCATTGGCATGCTACTGTTTGACCATACCAGCTTCCTTTGCCCACTCGGCGATGTGTTAGCATAGAAATGCATAATTATTTTCATCGGAAATATGCGTAAGAAACCAGTTGGTCGGATATGAGATTATTTAGCCGCACCAGAGTGGCGTATAGCCTACATTCAAATGGTTTTACATTGAAGATACGCGAAGGGAAACGATTTGAATTGTTAGATGAATGTAAGTAGAATATTCAAAATTTTTAACTCGAAGTATTAATAATTCATATCGCTTTAAACTGATCTGGCGATAAAATCATCTCCAAAAGTCTTTTTCACGCTTAAAATTAAAATACAGGCACATTTCAGTAAAATGAAAAATTTTCTCAATTCAGCGTTCATTTTGTGCGGTAGATGTATCCAATTCCTATCTTAAATCGTCTTCATACCAGAATTTTACATGAAAGAGGCTGATTGTTAGACTTCACATAACCAAAAAAACAGCGAAACTGGATTTGTGGATTCTATGACGCTGAGCAGCCCGCTGAGGACGAAAAATCCACCGCAATCCCAGGGTAGCAGGTAGATTGAAACAGTTTCTTCAGATTCCATATCTAGAAGCCTTGTAAATTAACGCGATATACAGCACTTGATAATCCATCACTGTTTATCAGGTTGTTTTCCTTACTTTATCTCAAAATTTGGCCGGAAATGTAGTACGCCATTTCGTTGCTTTAAATAAGCAAATACTCATCTTTTAGCGCAAAAACTTCAACGTATCGAAATGTAAAGAGTCATGCTAGATAACTACGTCGTTGTTTTTCCCAAAAGTTTTTCGTCGAAGTCTTCTATAAATCAACGAACGTGAATGATTCTGCGAAAAATCTGATTTCATTTTCTCTCATTTTCTGTAAACATTTCTCAAGTTTACAGACCTATATCTTTCTGCCACCTGATAAAATTAAAAAACGATAAATGGAATCATTAAATTCGATCCTTTTGCAATAACTATGCGAATTTTCAAGTTCTGCACTCAAAGAAAACTATTTTTGACTCTCCTAAGAGCAAAAATTTGATTTATAGGAAAGGAATCCGTAAACTATCAATTTCGAAACTGGTCCTCCAAAAAATATTTAGACAGACAGCAATTTGGTAATACTATGGAGAATAAAATATGTTTCCGCCCGGGTTCGAACCGGGGACCTTCCGCGTGTAAAGCGGACGTGATAACCACTACACTACGGAAACAACTGTAGAAAACTTTTCCGCAAATCTATCCAGCTAAGATGACCAAGACGTCCGAAAAGGTTGAGGAAAGTAAGGGAAATCTCGCCTACCTGATGATTTTAAACCAGTGTCGTTCTCGCTTTAGGTACCTCTACATATGTAAAATTCTTTCTCTGTTCTATTTCCTTATAACCATTTAACATACCCTCAATCTAAGCCAGAGGCATTCAAAAGAACAGAAGGCAACATATACAACTACTATCTTGGCGTTGCATTTTCATGCATGGCATACGGTCGCTAGAGTTTGAATAGCTGCGTCTTCAAGAATTATTACTCTCTTCATCGGTCCCAATTTTTGTATTTTTAGAACTTTAATAGGAATCATAAAATTATTGTCGCACATTTTTATCCCCGAAAGCCATGTGAGGAATGCCGCATATTTAAATGCAGAATGCTTGTTGAACCGAATCTATAGAAAATTTCATTTTCTTATAGTAATGTCTAATATGAAATAAATGTAGGAGTGTTTATTCATGAGCCAAGAGGAGGTGGCGAATGTTATAAAGGGGTTTGACCATGAGACAGTTCAAGATTTTCTCGCTCTAGCAATATCTTTTCATGTTCCATCCAAAGCAAACTACAGATTTTAGTGGCTCCATATTTTCTTATAAATTATACATTTTTGTAAATTAAACCATCAATATAATACTCCTATATAATAAGAAATTCCTTTGATTTTGCTAAATAGGCTGAATTTTGTGGTTTGCAGAAATAATGATTCTATTGCACAGACGCTAATTCAACCAGCAACTGACGCAAGGATCACCTTACTACAGTAGCAGTTGGTTCTTTTATTTTAACTTCTAAATCGATATTTTTATCATACATGCTGTTAAATTCCACGTCACTTACATCTTTAAAATGTACTACACTTGAATGTTTTATACTTTATACTATGAGTATGCTATATATATAATCAATAAACTTTCAAAACTTACTTTATTATAATTTGATACCGATAATAGTTTATGCATTATGATATAGAATTTATAATTTATAATATATTATTATATAAATTATATATTTATTCATCTCACATCTTTTATTTAGTAATATGCATATTAATAATACTGAATAATGGGATTTAAATTTAGTCATATACTTACTGCATGAGTATATTACGAAAAATTCATATTCTGAAGCTGATATGCTCATCCGATAGCATCGAACAGCATCCTCCTCTCTGGTGAAAGAGTCCTCTTAGTTGATGAAATAATTGATCCTCATTTAAATTGTATCGACAATTTCCTATTTGCTACCAAAAATTCTTATAAAAAATCCAGTGTATTAAAAATGGAATTAAATAATGAAATCCTAACATCAATCTTTTCTTGTTCTCCTTTCACGAATTATCAAAAGGATAGAAGGAGCAGTAAGATTGAGGTTAAGGTGAGGAAGGAAGTAATGAGTAGGAGGAATCTTGTATCGACATCCACTCAACGATCTCTGAGGATAATGGAATCGCAGGATGAGAATATATCTGATAATTGACTTCCTGTTTTCGAAATATTAAGGATAGCATCCAGTTTTCTAACAAAACTTTCAGATCTCTAAATGATTCAATTTAGGGTGTAATTGAACTTTTGAACTTTCGAAAATTATATTAGTAGAGAATGTTTCCATTCTATTACACATACATAGCAGAAGCGGTTACCGAGACTATTAAGAGACTATTAGATCTTGTTCTTTCGATCGATAAATTTTATGTTTTGGGGATCTACTGGTCGTTAAAGAATGGTAGAGAAGTTCTAGAAGGATTGATATGCAATGAATTGCATCTTCAAAAAGATAAAATGAAGAATCGAATGAAATAAAACAGAACTCACCTGATTGACCTCCGTATTATTAGGCTTTTAAGTCTCACCAGTAAAATTACTTACCTGCCACTAACTGGATATTTGGAACTCTCTTTTAGAAAATACGTAAGAAGTAAGTTATTCGTTAACTCTTGCTAATTTACGATCATTCTTTGATTTTCAATGTTGTAAGTTGAGGAGTAATTAATAATTACTTAAATAATGAAAAACGTCAATATACTAGTACTTGGGATCAGACAATTGTTCAGGTTAGTTCCTAACCTGAAGAAGTTCAGGTTAGATGGAAAAGGAGACTTTTTAGTCTCAATCTCGCCTAATAAAGACCCCTAATAATAAAAATAATAAGTTTAATCAAAGCGACCAACGCAGAGGTAATATAACATTGAAAAGTACTTAAAATTTAAAAATCTATGAAATTTTACTGCATTTTATTTTACCTTTGATATGATAGAATTATGATACCTCCTTATCTATAAAGCGAAATATTTTTATGGTATGTATGTAATAGATAAAAAAATTCTATTAAAATTTTGATATTCTCTATTGTAGATTAACCACAGTAATACAATTAGGACGGGGAAAACACTTATTTGAAAAAAAATGATCCTCCTAAAGATATGGCGATGAAAGATATTCCATCAACACCTCTTGGCAATGACATCAAAGATGTGATAAACATACTCGATAACTCTAACATTTCCCTAATTATGAAAACCTTTTATCTCATCTGGTAAATGAGTTAGTGTCGAAATCCTAACTATGAAATAATTTGATTGAGCAACCCATCCGACTGAATAAGATTCCATTAGATGGAAGGTATACTAGCGATAGGAATTTAAGATACTGTCATCGGATTAGTGATAGATTGAGTGATTAAAAAAGGTTCACAACACATCACGAGTGGGCAGTAATTTGATTTTCAACGGATAAGTATAGATTAAATATTTTCCAAGCGAAGTTATGCCAAGTAATTAAGAAATAGATTTAGTTAATTTTTCGCTATTTTAACTTTAGTTTACTTCCAAGATTATCTTCTAACTTCTTAGTTTAACCCTTTAACTGAGATGAACATCCTTAGATGTAACTATATTTTGGTATCCTTGTTACTATCAATAACATCAGTTTTGTTGGTGCATGTATTATTCAATACTATATGATTTGGAAATTTGAAAACATATTCTTATCGAATAATTAAAGAATATGCATTTATAAAGTGAATTAATTTTGATTCACTTATTTATAACATGAAAGCACGAGGAATAAGAAAGGCATGTGGTAATTAAGGGTCAAATAATCATGATTACATTGGTAGTTGACAAAAGATATTTCGTATAATTGACAAAGATGCTAAGGAAGAACGTAGTCATTAAGTGTCCCTTTTGTTTTCTCCTAGATTCTGCTAAATGTTTATAGCGTTTATAAGTATTATCAAATGCACTTTTCAAAGGCATAAAACACTTGATAAAATTCAAATAGCTTTGAATATTTTTTATGAAATAAAAAATCCTATTCTCTGTAGGAAAGCTCCGAGGAATTACAGATTAGGAGCATCTTAGTTGTGGCGGTATAAGGAGCTTAAAAATCAGGAAAATTAATGGAATGTTCGCTTACTCTAATGAGGGATCCAGGAGACGACGGGCAAAATTTAGGGAAGGAACGTAATCAAGGTAAATATTTACTCTTTTGATTAAAATTTTAGCACCATAACATGCTACTGTACTTGAGGTTAGATTTAAACCTGACGCATAGCTTAAAATAAACAGGGAATCGTGTTTTTTTAAATATACATATCTTCTTTTTTCTGGTGGTCTTTTGGTGGATAAACGATTTCAAAGCGTAACGTCTTACATTTTCTATATCTCATCCACCTTTCAGTGAATCAAATTTAAAGTTTCAAATAAGAATACAAAAAGGGAGACATTTTATTTAATTTTAACGTGGTGAAACTTAAATCTGTAGTTAACATAATATTAACCTGAAGGACTCCTTAATGGTAAGATAAATATCAAATGTGATTATAAATTTAGCAAACAAATCCCAACTCCAGAAAAAAGTCCCACTAGTTTTAGAGGCTCACGCAGTCTTAGTTAAGAAGTAATATTTAAATGAGAATAAAGATGAAAAATACTGTTATTCAACAAGTACATTTAATTTTTTCCGTGTAGTTTCTCAAGAACATCACCTTGGTCGACTTTAGATGGGATTACTAAAATGAAATCGGTTTGATGGAAAAAAGTTTCATTTCCTTTGGTTGTAGATGTTCTAAAAGTTGTTGCAAATCGAATGTTGGCTGGATTGTTCCATGATTGTGCCTTAAGTGAAAAATTTGAAATACTTATTACTGCTCGGGTTTGAACCGAGGACCTTCCGCGTGTAAAGCGGTCGTGATAACCACTACACTACAGGACTACACTATTCACCAACGTGTCTTAGATTCAAGATTTAAGGTACACTCCGTTATTAATCTGTATTAAACCAGGCAATAGTACGGTAGTACTTTTAGCAATGTTCCGAAAACAAAAAGATACGAGTTTTATCTCGTTCTGTCCTTGGTACGTTCATAAGTTTGTTCTTCAAATTGATTAACTATGTGCTACTAAAAATGAATCAATCGATGAGTAACGCAGATCGCTTGCAGTTAACCAGACATCTTAATGCACAAAAGGATTGATTACATTCTACAAAATATAAACTTAGAAGCCAAATATAACAATTCAGCCTTTTGAAACCTCATCATTATCATCGTCGTCTCCATTTCTGTTTTTATAACTCTCGACGTGGCTTCTTCATGTATTTCTTCTTAAGGAGTTTATCGTTCAATATTGAGTTACTAATCCGAAAATGTGAATCTTTCACGAAAGTGTATGTTGCCCGATTCGCTCTCAGTCAGAAGATTCCGTTGACCCAGCATCCACTTTGCAAGCTTTCAGTAAATAAAATCCGCAGATGATTCCAATTTTTAAGAGTTTTCTCTGCTTTTGTTGACCTTCCTCTTTATGCGTGTTGTTTACCGCACTCGCGTGCTAACACGGCGCGTTTCACTGCACTACGAGGCCAAGAACTCGGTCGTCTTAATTGCACTGCGCATCAAAAACACTTTCCCTCTCATATCTTATCGACACCATCTCCTGAAAACGCTTCAAGGAGCGAAAAGTCGAAACCTTTTTACAACTGGATTGATTCCGTTAATGTTTAGGGGAGCTTTTCCAAAGAACGGCCGCGATAAAGGAATTAAGTAATTTCGTCAACATTTCCGTGTATCGCTGCGCAACGTTAGGTCTGAAATCCCTTAGGATCAAGTTTTTGTACGATAAATTTAGCTTTTAATAAGATTAATGTCTTTCAAAAACGAACACTTGGTGTAATTTTGCGTAGTCTCGATTGAAACATCTAGAGATGATTCTGATCTTATGGAACAGTGTTGTTGTTTTTTTTTAAGTGCTTTGACAGCACATATTTTGCACATGGACATCCGCAGGGTATCGAACCAAGGACCGCTTTCAACAAAGCTGAACTTAAGTCTGACTTTTTTCATTCTTTCTTGGGAAAGAAGAACGAGTTGCCCACTAGGCTATTAATGAGGTATGTATTAGGTTCGTGAGTATTTATAGAAGAATTAACACGCCCTTATACTCATATTTCATGCTCTTTTGACTTATATATACCGTATCTTCGACTCCTGAGCGCCTTCCATATCTTGAAGAATGAAGTATTTATATTTTTTGTTACTAGTATATGTCTAAGTAAGAACCCTGCAAGCCGCCTTTCGGCGTGTGGCAGGGGGTGCAAACACCTTGACTCTATTTTCCTAAACGGTTGCTTTTGCGTATTCTTCGCGGAAAAAATGATTTTTTGAAACGATTCGTTCTAGCATTTTTTTCCATAAATAGTTAGTTTGTGAGTTCCTTACATAAAATATTTCAATCAAATTTAGATTCAGACTGAAGATAAAGTAATGGCACTTATTTTGAAACTACTTATTAAATGCTATGGGCCGGTTTTTCATTTTTCTTGGTGCGGTGCAAACTTATAAGGACTAATATCCTTTAGTGGCGTCTAGGTCAACGAAAAAAACAATGGCCAAATAATTCTCTACTTATCTTGTTCAGAAGGCTGCCACATTAGTTTGTAGTGGTGGATGGTCACTGGCCGCAGCTTCAAACTTTCCTCTTGACTGCACATTGAACAGTCAGATAAAACAGAGGAAATTGGTTCTTTCATTTGCCACTTTTGGGTCTATCTCCTACTTAGCTGAGGTGAAATTAAGGATAGTGTCTTATTAGTGATACCAAGAAATGGTAATCGTCTTAGTCACTTCTAATACGAGGAGAATACAAGGAGAAACATTTTTCTTTTACTCTTGCTGTTGAGCATACTTCCGTGGTCTTGTTCCACCAATAGCCTTCTGCCTCAATAAGGAAATTACACCTAACATCTTACCTTGTCCGTCTTGTTTCCTAATATTAAAAAAAGTTGAGGATGCAGGCACCTCTCTGCACAAGTGTCCGAAAACCTCAATATTAATTACAGAATAACGGTGGATTTCGGAATGACGTCATCTCTGGATACAGCGGCAGAATCCATGTTACGCTTTCACTCTCTCTCGAAACCAGCAACTTTATTAAATGCCCAACTTTGATGAGATTTATGCGAAAGAGCTTTGGATTCTCATTTCTGCTCCTAGCTGCTGCCATGCGTAACTTGGAGACAAGAAGGAAATCAAGAGTTCGTTTCTCAAATATTTTCCTCAGCATTTACGTAAAGTTTTCTGCGCTACGAGATATGTTCAAGTGTAGATCATGGTTTAGCATCTCTGCTGCAAGTAACGTTAAGCAATAGAATTAAATTAATAACATCTATAATGTCTCCTACGATTACGGTGTGCCCCTTTTCGGATCCGTATTTCTTGGGAGAGTATCTCGTAACTGCAGACGAAGCAATTTACTTCTTTATGCTAACGAAACTTACAACGGAGAGATTTTGCAAGGGTTTAACACATGGAATTGCAGAGGAGGATGTTTAGGGGGATGAAAGAGATTAGCATACTTAAGTTCCTTACGAAAAGCACACTTAACAAGTAAAAGCAGAAGTATCCCTTGGAGAATGTTATTCTTATCATTCCTGAAAGCTTTTGGGTGCTAATAGTAGGAGGATGAGGATCCAATCAGCTTTTGAGCTGATTGCTTTACGTATGGGGATTTGATGTCAATAGTTGGACAGTATTGCTGTCAATCACTTCCTGATTTGTGTGCGAGATGACTATCCAACTCTGTGCTCATTGCCCCTACGGCTCAGGTCAATTAAACTTCATTCTAATAAAATTCACAGTCTCAGGCGTCGTTTTGTGTAAATCCATCCCGTAGAAATGAGGAAGGCTTGTACTTTTTCCACAGGTTTATTTTAAAAAAATTTTTCCTTTCCTTTCCTTTTGTATATATATGGTTACGGTTATTGCTTATTCACCTGATGATGGCGATTACTCGTTGAAACCTGGTCGTGTTTTTAAAATAAACCTGTGGAAAAAGTACAAGCCTTCCTCATTTCTATAATAAACTTCATTCTTTTCTTAAGTAAGTTCTTAAAAAATAATCGTTTTTACGCATTACGACTTATCTTCCGAAAGCAATCTGAATTACCTTTGCCAAAGATGCATTTGAAAAATTCTACACTGAGTATAAAAATTCTTTCACAATGATATTTCGGACGAAAAATACGATTTTTAGCGTTATACCTTGATTGATGAATAGGTATAAATTACTTTTAGTGCGAATTCAATCAATGAAGTGAACTAATAACGTTACAAATCATACGATACTAATTACAGATGATCATGTAAGAAGAATATTAGCCTTAAGCAAATACAAATTTTGCTTGAATTCACTCTTAAGGACTTAAAAAATCACTACATATACTACATACGTGCGTATGTAGATTGGTATAGAATATTTTCATTATATATACTTTACATTCTTTAGTCGACAGCTAGTAAACCCTAAATAATTGCCACAAATACTCCTAAAATACTTCTGAAACCCCAAACCAAAGTTATAATCTATTCACCCATACTCTACGCACGTGCTAAATATTCGATCGACAATCCTGAAATATCCAACCGTATTTTACCGGCGGAAATTAGATAAAATCCTATTTTTGGAGATGGTAATTCCTTGGGCGCCTGACAATAATCGTATCTGCTTCTCCGCTCTCGAAAGCAGATGAAACCAAAAAGGTCCATGTGTTTAGCATCTTTATGATTCGGTTTTCCTCTTTCTTTTCGCTTATATACGCATGGTGATTCACTCCATGCAAACAAATGCGTCTGCGGTATAATTCTATTAGTAGCGCGGCGTTGATGTAGGTGGAAAAATTCGCCGGTCCCAGGAATGTGGCGAGTTCCGAGGCCTTGTGACTAAGTTAATACTCGTTAGGAGAGAAGTGGGGGTGATTTGGATTCGGGATCTATTACATAGCTTTGGGCAACGTTCGGATGTTTTGCATACGAGACGCGGGAACGGTTCAGAAGAAGCCGCCTTAAGCTTATTCAAAGGAATTCACAATTTTATTGTCTATATTATCTCTGTTTCGAATTTTATCCGTGTTTATATTTGTTTACGTAAAGGTATTATTGTGTTCACAGCCTGTTTGTATGGAATTCAGCCCGAAGGTCTGTTTCACCTCGAACCTTTTCAACATTAGCTTACTAAATCTCTAAAGTGGGATTGAAGCTTACTACACATGATGAGGAGTGAAATAGTTTTCCCTTACTTTTTTCTCTCATTCAGTATGCTATGAGTGGAAAATTTTCAAGCTCAGCATCATGACTCCTTGAATAACGCCTTCTATTTCCTTTCTATAAGAAGTGACTAAGATGAATGTAATCATACATACATGCATAGCTTTTACATATTTACAATCAGGTTCTGAACTGAGTCAAAAGTACTTGATTAATATTCTTTCTTTCACCTTGCTACAAAAGAAAAATTCAATTCATTTATTATTTTAAATATATGGTTACAGTGAAAAACTGTCGAACGTTACGTACTACACATTAAAAAAAGCGGAGTTCTTGAATGTCAATGTTCTACCTATGTATATTTTTGCTGTTATTGTTATTACGTAGTGCATTGTTATTACGTAATTCAATAATTTAACGGATATTATTCATTCTCAAAATCTAGTTCTCCTGGGCTTGATATTTTCTGCACGATTAAATTCCCCTCTTAAAAAGATCAGGAATGAATTTTTAACGAGAATGGCTATTTCGATATACTGTAGAGGATATTATTTTATGGTTGCCTAAAGGCTCTAATTCCTTAACGTAAGGCCTAGGAATGTGTTTTTCTCCGAAGGTGCTACGACGTTAATTTTTCTCACATGAATAGAAAACAGCCAGCCGCTAAGCGATTGCGGCGGGGAATGGAAAATATTTAGAATACTGGATCTATTTGAATTTTTTTTTTCACTTTTAAAGTCACCAGTTAAATTCATAATTTTTGTCAAAGTTTACTTTTTTCCCCAGTTTACAGTCAATGTAATTCATTTCTTCAACGAGATTACTTTCTGTCTTATTTAAATTTCTCCTGGCGTTTGTTTTATCTTTTTAGTTTTCCCTTAATTTTATTTACTCATATTAATCGTTATTTTTTTATTTCCCGTTTTTCTTTTCGAGTATTTTTTTATAAGTTCCAATATGATTTGTCGAAAGTAGGTGTTTTTTGAAGTTAGATTAATAAAAAAATAAATGAATGATTGTTCCGTCGGTTGGTTCCGCATCGTATCAAAATCTTTTGGATGGATTCGTGGGAAAAATATCATTCCCTAGGCGACTTTGGTTTTCTTTCGCCAGCCTACTAATCTTAAGCTGTCTAAGCTAGGATTCATATAAATACTACTCAACGTTTTCGTTCTGACGAGTAATGGCTTGAGAAAATCCTTGTGAACAGCGCTATCCACTCTTCATCTCCTAAATTTTTGTACGGTGTCAGCGGCACCTAAAGTGCATGATTTTAGTGCACCTTGATTTAGATGAAAAATGCATCCATCGTGGACTTGGAAAGTTGATATCCTTTCTCGGAAAATGTCCTCCTCTCTCAGCTTCAGGTTCTTTCACGTGTTTTCCTAATCCTTTTAGATCATATGTCCCCTTCATCTTCTCTATATGGCCTTAGAAGTCTTTCGGTATTTTCGTGATCGTGCACTCGAATATAAACCATCAGAGTAAAGAAATATGCATTTGTATCAGATTCGTTTGCTGAGCTACTTCGTCGTCATAAATCACTACTTTTTTATTTTATTCGTCGGTGTTTTTGAGATTGCTGTTTCTCTGCCTTCATGTTCTAAGAATGCTTTAATCTTTTCCTTATTATTGGAAATTCTTAAAAGTTTCCTTTTTTATTGCTTCTTTGTTTTATTTGACTCTCCTCCATCAAATCTGCCTTGCACTTTTCAGAAGGTGATAACTTCTAATCGTTCGTATCTCTAGCATGACGCTCCTTTTGTGGAAAATTCATGGATTAAGTTCCAATGAATGGACTGTTGGAAGTAATTATCTTTGGTTTGAGGCTTACTGTTGTTCTTATCCACTTCATTGTGTGTATGTCATATGTGTGTGTGTGTGTATCTCTCATTTGAAGACGGAACACCAAGGATAAAAAATCGGTTCACTTCTTTTAATATTTTCCAGCATACCTTAATTTTGTAGTGATAAAATTATGATTAAAGAAAATAAAGATATCTATATGATAATTGAATACCCAGGTACAAGCATTTGAGACTATACTAAGTGTAAATTATCAATACGATCAATATGATTTATAAAGAAATTTTGATGAACTTCCGTGAACTTATTCCATTCTTAGCAAAGTGGACTTTAAAACGAAAACTTATTCACTCCTTACCCCTCCAACTAAGCCTTATCCCTCCTTGATGGCATCTCGTGGCTAGTACTTGGTAAGTTTTATGGTTTGAGCCTCATTTCATACTCCGGTCTGAATTTTTCTCAGACAAAGCTCTAGTTAATGCGAAAACAAAACCACGAAACACCATTTATGGGAGTCAGCATATTAAAGTACTTAAAAGCATAAAAAAATCATCCCTTCCGTCATTGCGAGCAGGTCATATGGTATATGGTCATCACCTGGCACAACCTCAAGACACTAGTTCGTGGGTTTCTCTTAACCTCACGAAACCTGGAATCTCCAAGTGAATTGTGGGAGGTAATCCTTTCGTCCCTCGACCTTAGAGGACATCGTGAACGGGAGAAAAAGAATGGCTAAAATTCTCTCCCACAAGGAAACTGACTTCACCAAAACCCATCAAAAGAGTCCCTCAGCGTCTCCCAATGCCAACCCTTGAACTCCCCACCGAGTCTTCCACCAGACATCCCATTCAACACACCTTACGGAGTCATTCTTCACCGGACCATACCCTGTGGCGTCATCTACCTTAACTTTTACTTTCAGTAACTCATCCTCCAGTCCCTACCTCTGTCCTTCCAAACACTCACCTCCCCCACCGCATCTTCCTAATGTCCATCCACTCTTGCGCTTCTCCTTCTCGACTTCCTGCCCACTTACGCCCTCCTCTGAGTCCGTCTTTTCCCAGGAGAAAAGGGAGAGGTCCTCACTGATTGCCTTTCTACCTTTCAGTGGTTCTTTTAAAAAGAATGGAAGGGAAAAAAGAATGTTCCGAGAAGTGAAAGGGGAGGTAAAAACCGATAAACCAACTTAGGCGATTGTTTGCAAATGCCCTCTGAAGTCATCCCTGGTTTCTGTAGGCGTATGAAGGTTTGGAGAAAACTCTCGAATGAAAGTTAAAACTAATCCGCTAAGCTGTACACTGTTCATTTACTGTTCGTCTATGACTTCTGCTCTTTGATTCACACTCGGAAAAAGTGTTAGAGGAGATTTACTGAGTAAGATATAAGGATTCGATCAATTTGATTCATCATATTTTCAGTCTATTTTGTTTATTGTACTTTCACCTCTATCCATTTCAATTTTTGTTTTTGTTATAATATAAAAAGCATTTTATTTTGTTTGGTTTTACATTTTATTTAAGAGGCTTCCTAGTTCTTTTCTCTGTAGGATTTTCCTGCATTTATACCAACAATATATGTAAAACCAACTGAGGCATCAAAGATTATTTCCTCATAAGTACTAAAGGAACATAAAAGCTTCGTTTTTGCGTATATATATTCTAGATAATGACAAAGAAAGTCTTTAAAAGACAGAAAAATATATAATTTCATCGGTTCAGGACCTATAGACGAAGGAAATGAAATTTTGGTACCAGTAAAAACGAACGCAATCTCCGTGAAGCTTCGACAAAACGTTGCAGGGAATATACGCAAAAACAGGAATTTACTTTTGGTCGATTTTTTCCCAGGCTATTAGGGAGGCTAATAGGGTAAACTAAGTAATGATGATGTTATAACACCCCCTACCATACGCCACTGTAGGCTCGCGGAGTACATATATATATCTAAATTTATATTGGCATTTCCTAAGTGTTGGCCTAATTATGTGACATATTATTCAAAACGTTTTGGTACATCTGATCTGGAAGGATAGTAAAGATAATCTTGGTAAAATCTGAACAGATATAACAAATTAAAAACAGCAAAGCTTAGTATTTTTCACTACATTTATTGGGACGACCAGTTCCAATCTTCACTATCCTCTTCAGATATCCCAGATAATTGGAGTCATGCTAGTTTAGATTTAGATATATACCCTGCGAGTCAGAGGCGTTTGACGGGTGGGTTTCATCTCGTTAATAGTTTCAATGGTTTAAGTATGTGTTGGACAAATATCTTTGTGATTTAGGCCCTTGCTCGATTCCCGTTCAGTAAAGGGTATTTTTGCATGTTATGTTACGCACGTCATTAATTCCTTCGATGTCATTGTCCGATTGAGAATCCACCGCAAGGTGAATGAGAAATCAACACAAGAAAAAATGTCGGCTGTTTCTCGGATTTTAAGTACTAATCTTTCTTTCCACTCGATTGGAGAATGGTCGTAAACTATTGGGGAAATTCGTAAATGGCGACGTAGTAGAGGAAGCGAGAGAGTTTGAATTCCTTCCGATAACGAGCATGATTTCCTCATCCGGACCACCAAGAGATTGCTTGAAATAGTCAATAAGAAGACAGCCTCTCTCAGATGTTGGAAGAAACGCGAAAAAATTAGTGGCTTAAGATCCTTATACTTATGTGACAAATGCTACTCATTATATTGATGTATGAATTGTACTCTTGTTATCATTGAATTTAATTCTCGACAAGAAAATAAATCCAGAATTATATTAAAGTAAAAAGAGAGAAAAATATCCTAGTTATTTTAGATAAGTTACTTGTAACTTTGTGCGATCGTAAAGGCGTACACCTAGGAAACATCATTGTGTTTTCGTAGCGATGTGAATAAAGGTTGAATTTCTTTCCTTGCACATTATGAAATGAACAAACGCCAGAATTAATCTTGGTAGTGTTAGTATCGGTTTCTGTAGTGTAGTGGTTATCACGTCTGCTTTACACGCAGAAGGTCCCCAGTTCGAACCCGGGCGGAAACATTTCTTTTCGTGTTTTTGTGCGAAATATCTTTGCGTTTATTATTGCCTTCTGTGATTAAATTGCGCTGATATCTTACTTATTCTCTATTTTTCCCCCGCATAAACTTCTTTTGAATTCGCATCTTATATAAAAGTTTCCTCCCTTCCATATGCCACTGGCTACTAGCGAATATACATCTATATCTATAAATGAAGGGTTGCATTTACACCGAATACAGCGATATCAGTTAGCGATCATAATATTCGCCTTATCTTTCACTTAAGCATAAAAATTACTGCTGTAATTCGCTACTACTGTAATTCGCTACGCTGACTCAGTCAGTTTGAAAGATTCTGAAACCTCTCCTATTTACATTTTATGTGAAAAATAAAGAATTTTCAAATATTTTCAGTAAAATTTGAATATATTATTAGTTCAACTCTGCGACTGTGAACTTTGAGTGGAACCTATTAAAATCTAACAAAACTGATTCCATTATTAGTTTTTTCTGAAAAATACACGCCATACTTAATTCAATGTCGATGGTTTCGGCCTTCACTCGATGGAAAGAATGATGAATGATATAGATGAAACTAGTATGCATAGAATTATTTATTATATTATTAAATTAATATTAGAACAAATTATTAGAATATGCTACATTTTGTAAGTCTACTTATTTTCTTGACGAAGACAAGAGTTTTCATAGTGAAAGAGTCGTTTTTTGTTGGCTATAGCTTTAATAATTACAACTTTCACGCTCTTCTGTGGAAGTCCATCAGTTATGCCCCATTAGTCTCCATATACACCTCAGTTTCGAATTACATTTCCAATTCAAGTCAAGCAATTGGCATCCTATACTAAAATTACTTCACCCGTATAAAGATCAGACTTTAAGGACGTACAAATTTGCTCACACCTGTCTAACGCCTAGGGAGGGTGCGGAATTCGTGTGCACACAGCAAGAATATTAACGTTAGGGTTTTATAACCGAAATACTTATGGTATAATTTAAATTTCTTTACATACCTGAATCTCCTAGTAAAGCTTTTCCAGATTTATATTCTGGAACCCTCTTATTTATCTACTGGTTTTCTTCCGTTATCCGTACTTAAAAATGTTTTTTATGGAAGCAGAAGTTTCTTTCTTTAAAACTATCAACTCTTTTGCTGCTTAGGGATTGAATGTACTCCATTTATTCGCATATTTCAATTTTCATGCAATGCAATATAATCAGGCCAAAGAGATACATGCATAGGAATCTAAATATACTGTACAGAGAAGCTTCTAAGGAATGAGGGGCTTGGGCTACAAAACCTCAATGTCATGTGTTTTATTATTTATTATATTTACATATTGGCAATGATCTGAAATGTAGACACATCTAACTTACATACCTTAAAAGGAAGAATTTTCAATTCATTCATTCATGAGTGTTCTACCATTCGATGGGTTAATGTACAATCAAAAATCCCTATTAAGCACCATCTCCATTTCCTTACAGTTAGCCCCAACCCTAATGTCATCCAACAACTTATGTCTCAGTCATCCCCTCTGTTTTTAACCCTTAATCCTACCCTCAATTACAACCTTACCATTCCCTCTCCCTCAATATTTGATCCATCCATTTCTTCTGTCGATGCTTAATCACGCCAATTAAAGCCCTCTCTTCCCCAACCATCTTCAGCACACCTCCGTGTTAGCTTTCTTATCAACCCAACTTATTTTTTCCATTCTGAACCATGCCCACATTTCAAAGGCCTCCAAACGTTTGACTTCCTCCGTTCCACAATTTTCAATAGCGTTTAATATTTTAAATTTCCGTCTTTCACAGGAATGAATACTAGTTGTTCATAAGTGATGTAGAAGTAATATAGATATCCGTCCACGTTACACAGGTTCTTCTCCCAATATCATTAATACTTCTGGCGTAAGTTTCCGCCTTAGACAGGTTGTATATACTTTACGTTATAGATATCATGTATAACTCAAGAGTAAGAGAGATGTGTCGCAAAAATAAATTGTGAAAATTCTTGCATTTAGGTTGCTAAAACTATGGAATCAATCAATCAATTAGCACATGTTCATCATCAACGACAGCCAAATAAGAAACGATCGAGGCATAGGAAATAAAGTGTCTCTCTTACAGATGTTCTTTCGCTTTCTGAGGTTCTTATAAATGTTCCGAGTAAAGATTGCTCTCGCGAAGTCTTATAGTTCATCTAACCATTATATACACCAACCGGCCTTGGATCTCTACGCAGAAATTACAATCAATGAGGAAATATGTATTTCTTCCTTAGAGACATTTAAAAATAAGTTGGGTTTCCGGAAAAGGGAGCAGGTAGAAGTTACTCAGGTGTAGTAACTAGAATTTGACGACAAAAGTTTTTTTTTAATTTTTCTTAAGAAAGTAGTAAAGCATCAGGGAAAGCCCCATAAGGAAGAGCACATGTTTTGTAACCTTCTTGGAAGGAAATTCACAAGGCATTTTACAAGATTCAATTTAGTAATAGCAGAAACAGAATTTACGGTTTGTCTTGTCCTTGATCTTTGCTAATGCATACTTTATCTATATCAAATATGATGTAGATAAAGTAATTGCCCTGTCATTCACGTGTGTAATGTCTACTTCTCCAACTCGATAAGTGTTATAAATGAAAGTGAACATTTGCAGTATTAGCAATAGAGAAGGCAGGACATTTTTTTACTTTCATAATGTATGACTCAAAAATAACAAATCCTTCGCCAAATCCTATAAAAAGAGTTAAAATTAAATTAAAACTTGAATTAAATTTAACTTGGTGATACTCAAATTATTATTATGTAAAAAGTTTCAGTATTTAATACTCTTAGTGGTAATTTTTCGCTATCTTTTCTGCATGAGTCCCCTGTCATGACGAAAGCAAATTGCTTGTTTCGCTGAGTCATCAACCAACGGACCCCTCTACATCTGCCAATATTTGAAATTAACGGTTTAATTTAAATATACAAAACCAAATTGATAGGTTACATTTAGTTCTTATTCAACCGGACCAGGAAGACATTTGCTTGTTGTATTTCTTATCGTTTCTTCCGTCATATCTTGACGATAGAAATAACTATAGATTTTTCGTATCTCTTATTTGCTCTTTTTCACAGCCTTGGTAATTTGAAGGCTACTGAGGTATGAATGGCGCTGAGTAATTCATTTCATTTATGGTATTCCTTATTTATAATAATAATGACGACTTTATTGGCGAATTCTAGTCTTGAGATACCACTCTTACAATGAACCATTTTCAAGTATAAAAAAAACCATGCCCTAACCAGGATTCGAACCCTGGACCCCGGCGCTACAAGGCTAGCACGCTGTTGAATACTGTGAAAAATGCTATCCTAAGGGTCATTCATTTATGATAACTATATCTCAGAGAGGAAAGCAGAAGAAACTTACCTCACTCTTCAATTGGAGTGGTAAGCCTCATTGCCTCTTTAGACCTTTTCATAGCCTATGGTGGATTGTTTGAAGTTAAAACCAGCCTCCAGGTTGAATACTTTACACACAGTATTAAATAAGAATTATTTAATTCTTCATCCTAAAGTTTTGTGTTCTCCTTTTAAAATTAGTTTAGTCCGATATTCATGTGGTCATATGGCAGTTTGATTAATATTTTCTTTAGAAAGTCTCACAGTTGGTTACCCGCGTGTGGAATTCGTTTAGAGATCATATATCTTATTATATTTGGTATTTATAATTTTCTCTCTTTTAGCTTAACACTGATTGATAAGCCACGTAACATTCTTATTTCTCGTATCAGTAAACATGTTACGAAAGTGGTTCTGAGTATACGAGGCATACTTTCCACATTCATCGTCAAAAGCTAAAGGATGCAGTATTATTTATTAAACTTTACAATTAAACTACCGTAAGATATATATAGGTATATAATAAATAAATAACATAGCCAATTTAGTAAACACATTTAAGAAGTCTATATCTTGCGTGAGATTCGTCAAGCATAACTGGAACTAATGGTAGAACTCTTTAAGTTAATTTCTTACAACCCTCAATCAATAAGATTTTCTTGAGCGTGATTATGGTGGTGAGATGATATGGGAAATATTCATTCCAACCTTTTCCTTCCAGTATGTATACTTCCTCGAAACGTTTCCAGTCATTTCGCCGAAATACGTGAAGTGGCCATTCCAAAAGCTGTTCGTAGCACTCCTTGAGATGCGAATCGGTGCGATGCTTCGCCGAGCGCATTATTCATCACTCGCCTCTTCACCGGAACGGATTTCTGCGGCTAAAGTCACCGCTTAGTGATGCGCGGTTCCCTCGGAATATGGGGAAAATTAAGTCTAAAACAAGCTGACTCCGTAACGCTCTCTCGGGATGAATAATGCATTCTTTTCACTTCGTAATCCACGGTAACAAACTGTATCTATTTATATTGTGGTATGCATCTGTCCAGCATTGATATACGTAGTGAAAGCGTTTGTGGTTGTTTCAAGCGAGGAATTTTCGTTGGAATTCCGTAGGAGATGACAATAGGTTAGCGAGAATCGAGAGAAATATTTTGAGCTATTCTATAGCGAACTGATATACCTGTAGGTGTGTCGTTTCTTGAGAATTCAAAGCAACTTTTATTGAGTTATTTTCTCAGCAAACACGTTTGAGTTTTAAATGAGAGAAAGGTGTGATGCAACGTTCTTCGACAAATGATTTGATATTAGTTTCCTTCGTAATTAAAGTTCAATGCAGTCATGTTTTTGTCTAGTTATATGTTATACATTAAACATTCTTCGCCATAATAACTTAATTTCCAGGTGTCTCAGAAGGAACAGATGTGCAAACATATTTAGAACATATCTCTTGAATGTTCTGTTATTAAATAGTGACTGTAAGGCAAAAAAGATCATAATAATAAAGAATTTTATATTAGAGAAAGATTGAGACCAATAAGATTCTTCTTACAGCTAACACTAAATTATGCGGTTAAATAGAAAACTCATCTCGATGGTAATTAAAATTAAAGTTGATATTTTAATAAAGCAAAACAAGAATGCTTGAAAAAAAAATATATTGTATTGCAGAGCACGAGTAATGATTGTTTATTCAGTCAACATTTGTTTGCACCTTTTATCGGAATTTCGCAAGTTTCGATAGAAGAAACAATGTTGAGCTGGACATTTTGCGTAAGTAAGGAGATTTGGTCGTCGGATGAGGTTCATGCATAGCTATCTCAAAGTTTCACTTCATATAAAAAATGTATACCTACATTCCTTAATTAAATAGCGATCGGTCGTCGAGGCTATCACTTTGAACGGCGTTCACCTTTTCATTTTGAATTGAAAGGTTTGTTCAACATAGATAACATATCCTTTACTGTTGGCTTTCGGTAAGTCTGATATAATTTTGACGCAAGTACACTTGCTTTGTAAGGAAATTTGAACGACCGAAGGAGAATTCATTGAAATTTTACTGAAGGTGAAGTCCATGGTGTAAAATATCGCAATATAACATCTTTCTTGATTGCACCAAGAAATTATTCGAAAAAAAATACTCCTTAGAATTTAAAATTTAAAAAGACGATGTTTGATCCTAGATGGTCTGACTTTGACTTGCCTTCGGAAGTAATTTATAATAATCAATCCTCCATATCAAAAAACAAGATTGTGAGAACGAGATTTTTTTCTTCACTCAGCATAGTTTTCTATTGTGCTTAAGAAACCTCAATTTATAACATTTACTCTTAATGGAGGAACGTGACGCAGTTTAATAAAGGATCGATTGAAAAACAGATCTCTCCCCATCTCCGCAGGCCCATGTCACGTTGAATTAATGACTCTCAGATCGCTGTGGAAGTCAGGGACCCTTGGGCATCTCTTCGCCGCATCCTAAATTAATGGGAGGCCATCTTTTACTCTCCCCGAAGACATAAAATCATCTTTAGTTCCGACTCATAGTTCATTACATTCCTTTCAAACAGAACACAATACACACACCGGCGTTTCCATCTCTGTGGAATGAAGGGGGAGAAGGTGCTAAAAGAAGCCGCTGTCATAGACTCAGGCCTAAATTTCGATCCAATAAGCAGGATTTATATCGGAAAGCGTGGTGTTACGTCGGGTACCTTTAGCCTCTTCATCATACACGCAACGCCGTCGAAGTTTCCGATGAATGAAGGAGCGGTTTACGTGGGCACCATAGGATATTGCGTTCGGTCCCTACGATAAGACCGTAGAAGCAAATCTTATTCCGAAATGGACAATGATGAGCATGTACGCTTATCAGGTGTATTCAGGGACATCGTAATGTGTATGCATCGGCTCTACTACTGAAGGCAAACGGCGAAAGAATCCTCATTGGTTCGAAGGACGCTGAGGGTACTTAACAATTTCAGGACCACGGTATGAAATAAAAATTATACACAGCAGAAATTAAGCCCTTTTACAATGTAAGTAACGCGATTTGCCATTATCAGCATCCGTATTTCTAATAAACTCCATTGTTCCAAATATAGTTCAAATAAGGCAATTAGAGCGTATTATTTTGCTTTAATTTTACGTAGCGAGAAATACTGCATGCAGTCATGATTACGCTCAAAATTTGTTAGCTCTAATAATACTTAAATTTTTAGCAAGAATCTTTTTTAAATCTATAGTATGTACGAGGCTAATATATCGGTGTACGGTTGGCAACAAAATAAGACTTTATAGACCCTGGAGGGTATTATGTAAAGAAAAGACTAGGCAATATCAATTAAGCTCTTTTAGCAGTCCAATCCAACGATTTTCCATCCTTGGAATCAACTCTTTTGTCACAATTTTGTTTCTAATAAGGATATAAGAGTGAATTATTTTGTGTTAGCTTAACAAAGGGAAAAATATTCTATTTAATTATGATTACGTTCAACGTTTGTCGGCTATGCTTATGCTCAAATGAGAAGAAATGAAGGAGAAAAAGTTACATTGCTTACATTATGCTCAAATGTTTGGCTAGAATCTTTGTTTATAACGATCTTGGAGTTGAAAGTTGATATGTCAGTGTACGGATGATGCCAAAAGCAGACTTTATAAATGCTTGGGGTAAGTTTCATTTAATATTTATCTGGAATCTTCCTTTTAGAGCTTGGCAAAAATATTAATTTACGTCATTTATCAGCGATATCATATACGGTTGTTGATGTTTAATTAATTAAAAAGGTTTTCATTCGGACTTATTTAATCTCTCATAATGCTCTCATAATCGTTCTCATAATTAGTGAAGTATGTAACGAATTTTAGAGAAAGTGAGCACCTTAAAATTTCCCCCGCGTTAGCTAGCAATTGATGGGAGCTGTGATTAAAATTTTTGTCGTGAAAATTTGAAATTATTGATGGTCCTATCTTTTTGAAGCTTAACGAAGATCATGTAACATATTCCAAAATTAAAACTAGTCCTACTTTTTTCTAATCGAACACGAATCCTTATGCTGAACGCAGCCACAAAGCTACAAGGATTCCTAGTGATCAGTACTGTTAAACATGGATAAAAATGCAACCAAACATTAATGAAGCTTTCCTGACGAAACCAAGAGATTTCAACAGCCACGTATGGATCTCTAATTTGTGGGATCAAATAATATTGAAGGTGTATATCGCACGTTCCAATTTTAGCTTTGGTATGAAATGTAATTATGTTGGTGGAAGGGAGAACTTTAAGAGTATTGCTGTAAAGAGAAGCAGTGGATGTGGTGAACCCAGGAAAGCGTTGTATCTGCAAAATTCCCATGAATTCGTTGTGAATATGGTTGGTTATTAGAATAGGCTAAATACCGTGAGTGTAGCATCTCTGTCATTTGCTTTAACCGGAATTGCTAGTAGTCTGAAAGGAAGACAGAGCAATTAAAAATCTCAATAAGTCTCAACCTGCGATCGTCTTATTGGTAGGTGGTTGAGAGTAAAAGTAAATTAAGTCTTCATTTACATCTCATATCTTCTAAAGATTCCTATCCTGCATTCCTAAGCATCTGGGTAATGCTCGCTGCTTTATTGAGGTGACTATTTGCGAAACTCATCGCTATTTTGTAATTCACGATTGCAACACTTCTTTGCAGGGTACCATACTCCGGGTAAAACCAACGCACAGTAACATAGCCTGAGGACTTTATCTTCGCGAACACAAGCCCGGATTACAATCAAAATTCATCTGAATGAGAGGGGAAACCATTGGCGGGAAAGCCGACTCTTATCAGCGTTCCTGTCGACTGCAGGAATGCGCATTTTATCATAAATCGACGCTGAGTATGCTGCTCGGGTAGATCAAGGAATATCATAAAGTATGCATCTGCGGTCGCGTCTTGAAGAGACGGAGGCAGAACGAGTTGACGCGAAAAACCGTCATTGGTCCAGATTATAGACTCTCCTACCAAAAATACAATTAATACATCATGTGCCTGTTAAGATAATGAAAATGCTTTATTTCGCTCTCGTTGAATCTGTCCTAAATTATGGTCTGGCGGTGAGGGGAAATGCCAGGTAGACGTATAAGAGAAAACTTCATTCACAGAAGAATAGAATTATTAAACTAATATACGAGTGCTAGTCCCAAAGGAAAACCTAAGGTGAATGATGCTGTTGATGCATAACGTTTGTATATATCACTCGAATCACTACCGTTAGAAGATTTGCTATTTTATATCCTAGTTGTAGAGAATTATTACAAAAACAAACATTCATCGCAGGTCAAAAATCATAATATGGGAACAAGGAAAAATTGAATTTATGATGTACCTAGGTCCAACAAGCAATATGGTCTGTTTAATTGAAGATCTGAATATCGACGGAAACATTCCGTAAAGTTCATTCGTTCAGAATGTATAGACGAAGAAAATGAAATACCTATTAGTGTCAGTAAGGAACGAACGCGATCTCCGGGAGACATCGACAAAACGTTATAGGGAAGTACTTCAAAAACAGGTAATTCTCTTTGATCGTTTTATCCCCTGGCTATTAGAGATGCTAATAGGGTAGATTGAGTAATGGTGGTGTTATTGCAACCCCCTGCCATACTCTTCTGGAGGCTCACAGGGTACATATCTAAATCTAAAAATCTATGGTAGTAATAGGTTATAAGTTGTGGTACCTAGAATTTTTAACAGTCTACCTGGCAGCAGAATATAGCCTCAGTTCCTTGTCTGAGGTTAAAAGTTAAAAGACAAATGAAAAAAAAAATATTTAGTTAGATATTGAATCATTTGTTCAAATATAGAACTGCCTGATGAGCCAGATTAGGCTCAGGGGACTCGAATGTTTATTTTTGCTCTCTTGAGTTATTAATATTATAATTTAAAAGAATTATAAAGAATCATGAAAATGTAACTTACGCATGTATTTGACGACTCAAGCGTTAATAAATTTCTCATTAAGTTAAAAAGTATTGAGCCCTCAGGTCGGGTCCACCGTAACAAGAATGCTCTCAACCTTCCCGTTCGTTCTACCCACTCTCACCATTGTAACATCCCCCCCACTGCATCCCCCATTCCATACACATGTCCCTCTCCCCACATTCCCTCTCCCCCGCTTTCGCTATCCGTCGCCCCCCGCCACAGCCCGGTGAACAGGTAGCTTAGGGTAGGGAAGAACCACGGAGGAGGAGAGAGCGGACCCGGAGGACCAGCGGCGGTGTGGGGAGGATGGGTCTGGAGGCAAGAAACGGAGGGGGCCGAGGAGAAGGGAGAGCAAGGCCGCAACAAGGGTAGTGGACTCAGTGTTAGAACGGCCGTTGCATCGGCAACTCATGAAGTAGAAGCCGCCGTCCGTTGGCTCCCTGGATTTACGAATAGGCAGTTCAGGCGCTTGTTGGAATCGGTGCTCCGCTGAAGAACAGACGTGGATTAGGAAAACTTTCGGTGCTCGATAGTAATATCCTATTGGTGTTGCCCCCGGGTCGTTGAAGCAGTCCCGCCCGGGTTGTATGTGTGTCAATTTCGCCCTGGAGGACATGTGAATGAGTGACTATACCCCGCGAGATCACGTTATACGGCCGGAGTCGCGATCCTCTTGGTGACGGTGGAGCCGGGTTCGACGACCAACGCTTCCAGAGGGGATTCTATCCGCTTCCGGCGGTGAGCTCTTCGCACGAAAGGAAGAACAGGTGTGTGGGTGACATCACCTTCCTCGCTTACAAGGCGGAATAAAAAAATTACGAATACTTTTTGGCGGCAATCCGTTTCCGTTCGTACGAGACTGTGTGCGAAGCGGTTTGAATTTGGTTTTGGCGCACTCCGCGGATTTTTCGCCTCTGGAGGAAATTTGTTTAACGGGTGTAGTCCTGTGGTTAAGACAGTCGATCGCTGTTGGTTTAGTTCGTTTTTTATCAATTTGTATGGGCTTCGGCCAGGTCCAGGGGCTGTGGCCAACTCCGTGTGGAATTTTCCTCCCCATGGATTTCTCCCCTTCTTGCTACATATGCTTCGTGTCTAAATTAACATAAAGATGAATTCATGTTATAATAATTAAATATTGCATTTGTGCTGGAGATGTCGTTAAAAACTGAAAACCAACAGCTCCTGTGAATAGTTGTCTTTCGTCTGTACTTAAGGGATCATGCAGATCATGTGCAATCTCCTTACACCATCTATCTAATACGAAAATTTCTCACTAGTATTAGTAAATTAGTTGAATATATATCGTGTTATCATAGTTATTTCATGATTCATATGATATGATTTTACTTACGATATCCTATGGCCAGCATCAGTTATGGGATGAGATACCTGGCGTTGAAATCTCCTAGAAAAGGTTGTAGTCTTTGATCGAATAGCGGTATTACCGTTAAATAAATCTTATAATGATCATATAAATAAAAGATTACAAAATAATGGAGAAACTTTCTTCGTGCCAACTGGATGAAACAGGTATTTTATCTTGCCCTTTCATTCCGTTAGGATTTCCATTACTCATTATGTTTCATTTGTAGAAGCAAAATAATTTATGCAGAATTTACCTTGAGCTTTTAATTTAACATCTTACATTCTTCGTATGCTAATGTGTGCTCAACGCAGCGTATCCGAATGCACGCTGGTCTTGCTTTCTCTGATATACGATAGATTAGAAGGAGATCGCGGTTTTAGAATAAACGCCTTTTCATGTCATGCAAACGTCATCTATCTTTTTCATAATATTTACTATCTTCGGTAATTACTTGGAGGCGAGAGTATTAATTGGAAGGAAGGCTTGACTGAGAGAAATTTGCTTTGGTAGCAAATTATGGGTGCTCCGAAACTGCATACGTAGCTCGTGGAAAAAAAAATAAATATATTTATCATCGCTGTGAACGGTTTAAGTGAGGCTGTGTGTCTTTATTCTGTTTGAATGAGAATGAAAAAGAATTTCTGCAGTTTTTTAGGGTAGAGATGGTTATTGCCAAATAAGCTTAACAAGTTCTAAAGGAGAAATTCGGTGTTATTAACAACGAATATCTTCATTCACAAAATGTTTTGTCGATCAGTAATGATATAAAAGAATGATAAATTTGTTAATTCATCGATTTAGCCGGTAGGTTGTAAACCAGTTGAGATAAAGCAAGCAGCGAAAAACGCCATATGAAGATTGCTTATAAAATTTTAGCTAGATCTGTTTTCACTATTGGATGAAGTGCAGTTATCCGCCAAATTCTACGATTGCGACAACCCTTTATGAATTGCTATTCACGCATGCTAGATAAATCTGAGATATAAATAATTCAAATTAATGTAGTTTAAGAAAATTATTTAGTAAATGTGTGGATTCATAATTGTATTGCTTTTAGTAATGCCATAAGAGAGTACTACATTTCTATTGTCTAAATCTTTGAATTAGTTGGCAAGTTATACCCGAGCACAGATAAAATAAACAGCGAAAAAATCATGTAAAGGCTATTCGTTACACCTAAACCTCTATCTTTGTTCAATATTGGATGAAATGAAAATTTATCTACCAAATTATACCACCGCGACTTTATTTACATGGTAATACATGCATACTAAAAATTTCCGGCGGATAAATAATTTAAATTATTACCATTTATGTAAATAAATCTAAATCTAACCTATGATATCGCATTATTCAGCCATCACATAGTGAATTAATTACCTCTTACGTATGGCTGAGTAGAGAACTATTTTCAACCCTTACTCGCTAGGCCTCTGAAATAAACAGCGGTAATTGATTAATCGAATATTAACTCTCACTGCTCTGGCATGTTCACGTAAGCACATTCTCTCAACTGCGGGGTTGGAAGCGTTTTCTAGGCAATGCTAAGCCAGGAACGGGTTCTCCGGTAGGAAAGCGCAATTTATCGCGATCCACGCAAGAGCCGGGGAAAATGAGCTCCGCGGCACAGACGAGGAAGGTCTGCTTTTCACGCACCGAGTCTTCAAATTCCCTTTCATCCTCACCCAGTGAAGGGGCCATCGTTCATAACAGGAGCACCAGAGGGAGACAGCGGAAGTCCCGACTGTTTCTGCCGCCTCGCTAACGAGCGGTGTTGGTCGGCAGAAAGAAAGAAATATTTCATTTCGCTCTCGGAGGATTTTTTAGGTAACAACGCACGCTATTTTTGTTCCACTCTCTGCAGCTCAGATGCGTGAATTTTTATGGCGATTTTTTTCCTTCCTTGCTTTTTGTAGGGCGATTACGTGGTCTTCAAGTTCTCCGCTCGTAACCTTATGACTCACTGAGGAACGATAGACTAAACTATCTCGTTCGTCATTTTGCTTCTTAAGCCGCATTTCCTCAACCGAGCTTTTGGTGACTGTGAAGGGTTTGATGTTCACACAAGTCTCCGGTATGTTAAAGTAGTGATTGGCGTGTAGAGAGTTATTTGCAAGATAGCCAGTAATTCGGATGGTTTTTGTCATTTTCAGTTTCAGGGTTGCTATTTCTTATAGTAAGATAGCTACATTGCTCCCAGGTGCAAGCTAGGCAGGAATACTAGATCTCTAGTGTTATGGTTCCCAAACTGCGGTTCTATGATCCTAAGATATGTCTAATATGTGTCCGGGGATACCCGAAAATGTGGATAGTAGTCTGAATAAGTTAATTTAAATCAATGCGTTTGATTCAGTTGTTTCGTGAAATTTTGCATTTTTATTAATTCAAACTGATTTTGATTTACTCGGAAACATAAATAGGAAATAGTTTATATTATAATGTACACAATCGCAGGAACCGGTACGCAAAGACCTGCCATGGGTATAATTAAGTTTGAGAGATAGTGGTAAGATAAAAATATTGACGACTCCTATAGTTTTATAATAATGCACATGTAGAATGGGCTTTGGTTTATGTTAGGCGTAATGTTTGGAATAAATTTAACTTTGAATATTAGTATCAAACAAGTCATACAGATATTTGTATTTTTTTGAAAGCTATGATATAATACCTGTTTTATTAATGATTATCTTTAGTCGGCCCGTTGTTTCCGCATTAAGGGTAATTACCATGAAGATTCTAAATGATATATTCCATTTAAATCTTTTGAAATTAGTTCTAAATATGAACTTAAACGAAATGGAAACATCGCGAAATATTTTTCGATAGGCCAAACTGGTGTTAAATACATATCAAGTGGAAGAAAATAATCTCATTTACAATTTCCCCCTGTGTCCATATTCCAAGTGGTACATTTTTTAGAACCTTTGGAAACTTTTAGTGGAGAAAAGATAACTATTGGGCGAAGATGAATATCTATTATATTACCTGTTATTACTCTGCCTTCAAAGTTTAACTTCTGGTTAACTCAGCAAAATGTTCATCGTAACCTATGGTAGAATGGAAGTCAAGAGGAAGTTAACTCGATCGCCGCGTCATTGAAATATCTTGTATAAGCCGATGATCTTCCCATATAATCCACGACGATTTTCCCTAATCCCTTTAGCGTTCATCTCGCTGCAATCAAGCCTTTGGACGTTTCGCTCGGTGGCTCTGCTTAGGACGCGTAATCCTCGTAGTATATAAATTTCTACATCTAAGCAGTTGATTAGTGCCCTCCGCCTACCATTCCATCCGTCTTTGGGGCGCCCTCGACTGGGAAAATCGATCACATTTGCCCTTCTGGAATACAGGCGCGCGCCCAGCAGACCGTTTCGCCCGGGAAAGAAGAAATGGCCGTCGTCAAAGTTCATTTCTTTCTGAACCGGTTAGTAGACTCACCTTGAAGTCAAGCATCCTTCCTCCTTTTTTCTTCCCTTACGGACTCCCTCAAGTTTGCTTTTGATATCGACTCGGGGATCTGCGAGGAGCTCCTCGACGCACGCCGCGAAGTTTTTGTTTCTCCGGTTTTTTCGTTGCGACAGTCGGTGCAATACTTGTCCATTCATTCCGACTAAATGCTGCGTTTCGTTCAGCCTGAGCGGTTGTTGCAGGGATTTTTTATCTTTTTTTTTGGCGCCACGATTCCACGATCTGGACCCACTGGGGAAAATGACAGGAAGGTTATGATGATCAGGATAAATCATCTGTCGTCATTATTGTGTTGAATCTTTATCGATAGCTATTTTGGAAGATTATCGAGCAGGTGGACTTCTTAAAGTGTTCCTTAGCCAACGACTTTATATGCATTTCATTGAAAATGATGGTATTGTTGGCCTCGGTTACCCAGGGATAGGTAGGCTTGATGACACAAGGTTCCTGAGTTCAATTCCTGGTAAGGAAAGCGTATTTGGTTTTGTTGTGGATTAATTTTTAGAGTGGACTCCTTACGTTTTATTTATTCTGATAGTTGGTTCCTTTTCAAATTCAACAATGGCAGTAGTTTTATAATAATGATAATATCAGAATAAAATCAATATGTTTAAGCTTGAAGTCGTGGAGCATAGCAGATATCTTGGAAGAAGGACACGCTTAGTGAGCTCCTCAATTAATTTACTAACTACCAGTTTATAAATAACAAATAAAATAACCGGTCGATAGTATGTTAATTGTGTAACCTACTATGTGTATTCTTCTTCCAAGATAATAATAGAATCATTGCAATTAGAAAAATATCCAGTGACGGTGGATATAAATTACACAGTACATGCATTAGTACATACTCATTGGTATAAAAAATAAAGTCCTGTTTTGATAAGTAGTTAGAAATTAAGTGGAAACACAATATCTTTCAGGCACTTGCCCAAGGAGGGAAACCCCTCAGAAATACTTCATCTGAGGGAAGTAAAGACATACACAATCCATCATTTACACGAATATTATTGAACCCCAAAATATCTATATTCAACTCTCATACTCTAAAATACATCTACCATAATGAAAAGGCAATCTTTGTTATTTCGATTCGTCGGTTGAAACTTGTCATTAATACAGATTGTATATAACGGATGTCTTATATCGCTGTTTGTAATGAAATTGGCTTTTCATGGATCACTTTCTAGGTCCCTATCAGGGTCACATCCGTAATCCTATTTCCTCCGAGACACCGTTATTTTGATTTCACATGGATTTTTCCATCTCTCAAACCCACGACTTGGTGACTCCGCTACGCTAAGACAATAAAAGCGGAACACTTTTCGTAATATGGGTCGTGCCGTGGGTGGTCGCTTCACTTTGCATCCAGGTTCGAATTTCTCGGCAAAACCGCGCGGCCTCTCTAAAAGAACGGCGCCCTGCAGTAAATGATCGCGTCGCATGTTAACAGGATGGCGATACGGGAGTCGTCTTCGGTAGTTTTTGCAGGAAGACCTGAAAGAGGTCGATACTGCGATTACATCCATCGCCTTGTAATATTAGGTCAAACTCAGGTGCTACCTGCACTGCAGAAAGGTCAGGTGCATTGCACAACTGTTATGAGAGTAGGGCCCGAGGCGGAAGTAAGGGTTGGTGTTTGTTGATAAAAGAATCAGTATTTTGAGAAATAAGCGTGGCTTTGTGTGGAACTTCCGGATCTATAATTCACTAGTTCTAAGTCAGAAAGTCAAGGTAAATTAGGTTACATTAGTACCTCGAAGCTACTAAAGCATGCCAGTGAACTAAGATTGAAAATACGCATGCAAACTTATCTATTTTACGTAAAGGAAATATAAGTTGTTTTTATAAGTTTTACATAAAACTTATTTATTAATCACTCTGTACATAAGAGGACTATATGAATATAATAATATTACACTATATGTAAAAATAGAAGTTTCTTTAGAAGTGAATACAAGAAGTGTCTTTCCCTATGCTAATATAACTTTTCAGGCCATTGCAACGAAAAAGAAGTTATACAAGTATTGTTATACATGGCATCCTAAATTTCCCCATCCTCTTATCAAACTTAACGCATAAAATTTAATGTTAAAGTTAAACACCCTTAACTTCTCGTGTAAATGTAGCAGTTTTATAATATTTTCTTGATAAATGTATGTTGGGCCATAGAAGGTTACTCATGAAAAAGTATGGAATTCATTTACATATAATTAGGCTCTTATTATTTTTGACATTCATAAATTTTCCACTCATTACGCTTAACCCTAATTGGCAAACTAGATGAACATAGAAGAAAAAATAGCGAATAAGAGAAATTAGCAACGATTAAGTTATTTTTTACTCTCCTTTTCCAATTTCTTTTTCAAATATGATAGATTTTCTCTTTACGTGTATTCTCCATCAGTGTTCTGGAAGGACGTACTTTATTGCTAGCTCATGTTCGGTGTTTCGCACTTGCTAGCACAAACGGAATCTGATTTGCTTTTGCATCCAAATCACGTGTGCTGGATTTCCACTCGCACCAAGAGTTAGATCAGCACCTTAGCTTGCCTTCAGCAAGTTCTTACAGTAACATATACTCCCACATTAGTCGCCAACATAAATGAACTGGCTCCTCTTCGGAAGACCTTAAGAATCGACCAGCACGGATTCTCCATATACGGACACAAAGAGCAGGAAATTGCCTTCCTTTTAGAGAGTCGAAATCGTGAGCAGAAGATCTCCACGTTTATGATTACCGAAAAGCGCGTCTAACAAAATTCGCATTTGATGAAAGAGAATTTTATTCAACTGCGAAGGCGTCGGGAAGGCCCGACCTTGCGGGAACCAGAGGCCCGCGTCGTCTTCGGCAGAAGCAGCACCACGCCCCTGCGGCAAATCTGTCTCAAGGACGAGGTAGCGACATGGACCATGGTGTGCACCCTTGGCGAAGTTGCCAAATTTATCAAGCGGGGGAGCCCTTTTCACTTCATCACTCCCCCCCATCGGCACGTCTTCATCAGTGCGCGACGAATCGCGTGTATGAAGACTTGGAATGCCTAATGTAACGCGATTCTTCACAGGGAAGAAAGAGCCAGAGTGGATTTCTTGGCGACAGAGAGCGTGACTGCCGTATCTCAGCGAGTATTTTTTCGTATTTTTAGCCTCGGTTTTCCGGGTCTTCCGGTTTCCGTGTTTTTTCCGGTTTCCTGGGATATCATGGCTTTTGTCAGGTGCCTGAAGAATGCTTTCCAACACCTTAAAATATCCGGTTATTTAAAGAGTTGTTCTACTTGACAGCTTTGATTGCGTAGCGGCTAACGTGGTGTCTCAAAGGTCCGGGATTCGAATACTGGTTAGGGTACGGTTATTTTCGTAAGTAAATGGAAGAAAAAATAGTAAGAGTCACCTCATTAGACTAACAGAAGTGATTTTTCAAAATAATTTCCATTGTTAAATAACCGAATGTAGCTTTTCTCATCACATAAATGTTTTTCGATGGTACTAATTTAAGTGTTTGTAAGATTCTCTTTGTCATTTACAGATATAGGATGTAAATATGTCATAACCCTTAATTCATGAAATATACGGAACTTAATACTCTTCTAGTTTGGAAATTTTTCTCGATGTAGTTTATGCAGAGGTTTCGCCGATCGGATCGGACAGCTGAAAATGACGTTGGATTTAACTTTAAAGGAATGAGTATCAAGTTTATATGATTAGCACCAATGAGTCTTTTCAATAACATTAATCCTAGATCGTATCGGACTTTCATAAGAGTGCGCCGACTGAAAACTTCTGGAATAGGCGGGTTTTCCAGGATATGTCGCGGTGTCCGGTAGTCTAAGAAATCATTGGAATTCATACTTTTCAACAAACATTCCGAAAATTTTCATTTACTTGAAAAAGAACTCGGATGTTATATCGATTTCCTCTCTTTTACGAGAGCATTCTCTCATTTTACCTGAATGAAGTTCATCCTCGAGACTTGCTTCGTTTGGTTTTTTTTAGCATGATTAAGTGTAAGAGACGCTGATTTACTTGGTTTTGTTGAAATTGTACGTGGTGTTCTTGAAGAGAAGGCGAGAACTAACGAAGAAGGTCATATGGTATTTTTGGAAAACTTTTTCTCAGGTTTTCACCAAGTGAGAATATAATGGCAGATGGTTTGTGAATTGTCATTGTATTTGTAATCCATCTGTGATTTCTACCCGCTACTGGTTTTATTTTGGAGTTCCTACTGATTTTTCTAATGTAGCATGCCATTATTTAAATGTACTACTCACTTAGTGTTGCGTTGAAATCTCTAAAGAGAATTAATTCTCTGAAAATTTGCTTTCAATTAAAACAAATAAATATGTAACAGAGTTTATTTCTCTGCAGTTTTATTATGTGACACTGAATTTTAAAAGTTCTTCTGATTTGAAAACATTACGTTAAAAATGAATCATTTACATCCTTATTCATTTTATGGCCCACATTTAGATCACTTTGGCTAAACTGATTTACCCTACCTATTTCCATAGAGCAAGCTAACGAAATGCTATTACTTACACGAATATAGCTCCAAGATTTTAATCAAGGTTTTAATTTTTTTGTTAATCAATAATTTTGTCAATAATTGTTATCGCAGATTTTGAAAGCTTTATCTAGATTAATAACCTTTTAAATGAACTTTGGGATCGAGAATGAAACATAAACATTGACTTGGTAGTGTGTGAGTATATTTCGGTCAGAAAAAAATTAACGTCGAGTTATAAATTTTATTGCAGTTCCGGCTGAGAGCCATGAGTTTCCTTTTTATGATTTTGAAATTAATATCGGAGTTTAATCGGTTTAAGAGCCAAAAGATAATTAATTTAGAGCCTTATTAAATCTCATGCGCTAGATTTATTATGCTGGCACCCTGCATGGGAGTAGCATTTACAGTTTCGCCTTCCTGCTTCCTTGCATAGTTACCCACCAACCTTAATAGCCACCTTCTTGTAAACTCCATATTTATAATCTAGTTTTCACCTAAGAAAAGAGCGAGTATCTTTTGGGCGTGGCTCGACCATTTTGAGGTCACCTTTTCAACTCTCCCTTCTTCGGCGCACACGCCCTTGTATCACCACGGAGAGAGAGACTTGCATTGCACAACTTAAGAAAGAAATTTTCGGAATTGTGATTCCCAGATCTCCTTTCTCCACACTCCATCGAATCGGAGGGGCTGATGTGTCATCAGACTGTGGTCGCATCGATCAAGCACGTAATGCCGCTTACCCCGTAACCATGGTGCTGGGTCCCTACACGTTAGCTGTTCTCTGTGCCTCCCCTAGGGTAGAGAACGCCGGCAAGCTTCTGGCGCGGCGTTCTTCAGTGGGCGAAAGTAAAGGAAGAGGGCAATTAAAAGATATTTCCGTAAATTGCGTCACGGTTTCTAGATCGGACTCTCTTCAAGGACTTTTGCCGTAACATTTTTCGCCCTGGGGTCGCTCTTTATTCCGTCGAAGATGAAAGTGAAGGAAATGCTCGGAATGGTTTCTGGCTCGTGCTGGACGCGGAACCTGTATTATTGATGTGCTCGAAAGTTTACCCGACTTCGGAAGGTATCGGGAGGAGTATCTTAGCGGTGTCCTGCTTCGCAAATGTCAGCTTCGTTACCTTATTGGTAAGTCTACCTAAGTAAGACTGAAGACAGAACTGATCGAGGAAGCTTTAACTTAATGAAACTCAATTGTTGTAGTGACGGTAGAAATAAGTAAGTTGAAATTTCACTGAATTTGTTTATTGCGACCGGTGTCAACTACTCATAGTCATCCTCAGGCCACAAATGATCAGTTGAAGTACAGTATGAGTAGTTGAAACCGGTTGCAGTAAACAAATTTTGGGAATCTTAGTTTTCCTACCGCTAATACACAAATTGAGGACTTAGGGTTATCAATCTCGTAGTTTTATTCTACATTGTATGTTGGTCTATCTTAGTTTCTTTTAAAGATTGAATTTCCTTACAAAGTTATTATAAAAGTTAGATGATTCACATTGAATGACGAAAGGGTGATTGTGTTGATTTTTCCTTAGTAAATCATTGGATCATTGTTTCGTCATTTACTGAGCTGTTCGAATTTACTCCGCTTCAGTGAATGTTTGCGATATAGGCGAGTAAAATAGATTAATTACTAAAGGTGAAAAAGTACATGTGTTTTTGCCATTATTACTATATGGTTGTCCATATCCGAGTACAATATTTTAATTACTTAGGGTGAAAAAGTACATGTATTGTTGCCATTATGATTAAATGGTCATCCAAATCCGCCAGAGTTATCAAACTAAGCAAAACCTTTAGAATGAAATTTGATTCAGTGAATTGCTAACCTGGGGGTGAAAATTTTCATTGTCAAGTCTCTTAACATTAAGCCATTCATTAGATGATCTAATCCTTCCGAGATAGTGCTGAAGGAAATTCTTCATCTCAAAAGAAGGGTTCATTATCAAATTTCCAGATTCCTAATTTTGGGTTCTTCTCTGGAATTACGAATACAATAGAATTGTGTGGCCTTCGAAAAGCTCTCTTAATTCGGTTCCAAATGATATTCACAATCTCTCATTCACAACAACAATTGAGGGACTAGATTATATCGTCTGCCTCTCTCGAGCGATGCATCTTGAAGGTATGTTTTGGCCAGAATGAAGGATTGACCTTAAGATTCAATGGCGAAAACATTCACATTTTTGATTCTGCAATCTTTGTAGAATTACTTTGGTAGGTGAAATAATGAATGGCCGACTTCGTTAACTACACAGTAGTGTTAAATCACTGCCTGTTTCGGCTTAAAACTAGACCATCTCCATCTTAACTCTCGAGCAATTTTACTATTCTAGTATTATTGCTTTATCAAATTAATTTAATCAATTCGGAAAATGAAAGAATTATTAACTTACCTGCTTTAGTCATGGCTTTCCAATTAGTTCGACCAAATCATATTTATTGCTTATAAAATCTTTTACTTGCGACGGATTTTCAGAGTTATATTTTATTCGTTTCTCGTCGCACCCAATTACATGACGATAGAAAGTGATAATAAGCTTTGAGATTATAAACAAACGCAGTAATTTAGGCTAGATCTTGGTGAAACAAAACATGGCGACCCCCGGAAATCGCAAACACTTTATTGTCTTAGATAATTAGTGTAACAATAATTAAAATTGCTGTTCCAGTAGAACCAGATGATTTGATTCATGACACACGCTTTCCGCTTTTCTCAGTAAACAGGTGGAGTCGTAAGAAAACTCACCGACAACCGCAATCCGGGTGAATTTTCGGCAGCTCCTTCGCGATTATATCCATCCTTCCTTTGTGCTCGAATTCATCGCGGACACGCTTGTAGAAGAACAAGTCAACCCCTTCGGGAGAGAACTCTTTTGAGGGTCAATAGTCTTTGTGCCCGCCAAGCATGGATTACGCATTTTTTTCTCAACTAGCCGGTGCTAAAAGCACATCCGGTGGGGGGCCCTCCCTCCGTGTCACGATGCCTCCCTTTCTCGAAGCAAATTTTTCCGTCGCCTCCCAGCGCGTCTTAATGCTCTGCCATCACGATTCGAGCAAAACGTCCAGATCGTGCTACATCTTCCGAACGCCTCGTTTGACGCCCAAGTCCTCTTTTTCTATTCATTCCGGATCGTTCCCTCCGCTCCGGCGGTCGACGAAAATTGAGCGTGAGGCTTATTAAACGCATGAACGAGCCTCCCATAGTCTCTCGTAGTTATAATAAAAAAAAGGACAAGGAATTTCCTGTTTTTTGTTGTAGAAATGCTTCGCAAAAGAACTGCGGTAGGTGCTAAGTTTGTGGCATCACAAAATGTCGCAGCACAGGTTTTGCATTATCTCAGCTTTGGAAATTCAATCGTTGCATCACCATCTTTCCTTGTTAATATGTTTGCATATGTCTCCATTTCTTTTACAAGTTGTTGTAATTGGCCTAATTGGATGTTTTATTTCAGTACAGTCAGTCTTATATAGTCAGTTCTAACAACTTGAAATTGTTGTTATTTTACTTTAATTTCGTATTCATCAACCCCATGTTCCAAAAATTGATTATATGTGTTACTCATATTTGCCGATGTATCCTTTGGAGAAATGTTATTGTTCATCGTTTACTTCCATCACATTGCTGTACCGGTTTCATCGGCTGATGATACCTTTTCCTGCTAATATTGAGCTCAGACATCTCCCGCCTTTTCTAGTACTGTTCAAAATATTTCGTCACCAGAATTTCAATTCTGCCAAGGATTTGGTAATTTCTATCCTAAGCAGCCTCTCATTGTGTTCATCTATGCGATTGAAACAACTACTCATAAAAGTTATTTTTTGTTTGGACGTAGGGTAAATTGTCAAGAAGATCTAACCGAGATGTATATTTCAATCTAAAATAATGGAGTAAAAAGCTTAATACATCATTCAATTCAATAATAGTAGTAATTTCTTGAGTTATGTGCGTAAAATTTGGTTTTGATAAATAATGGAATAATCTTATTGCGAACCATTTCCCAGTGAATAGATTTCCATGAAATAAATCTCTTAAACTCCCTCTAGATCTTAACGGTTATTTTTTAACTGTTAAATCCATTCCTCATACTTGTAGACCTTGATTTTTACCTAAAGGGAATAAAGCTATTTACCGTATAAATACGTGCTTTATCATGCAAATAGAACGGGATATCCGTTTTTACCTCTGGATTGCCGAGAACAGTCCTACATTTACTCGGTCCAATGGGTACTAATAGATATACATCGAGTCACCGTAAATTTATATCGTTCTTGCGAGTGTCAGCTTTAAGCAATACTTTAGGAATTAGAAGGAAATGCTTGGATAATAATTGTTAATTAATTAGAAAGGAGAGTAATTTAAAAATCTTTGTTGAGAAAATTGTACTAATTTATTCCTAGCATGCTTATGTGCTCTTGGCAGATATGCCAATAGTTCAAATTTTAGGTGCCTTGACTCTTTGTATTATCGCGGGAGATCCTTTAACAATATGTTTGTAGCTTTGCTAAACAATAACATTTTCACCTATGAAAGTTTTTAAGTTTGCTTTTATTTCGTAATGGAAAAAATACGGCGTAAATAGGTTAATTTTGATATTAATCTATCAGTATTGCCTGGATTAAATTAGTCAAGCAAAAATAGTACAGAATAATATAATAAGAATAAAAATTTAAAAATAGTAGAGAAATATTTTGTCGACGTTATCAAATCTTGTTTTCCTTATACTGATGTTAGTATTTTGGTTTGTGTTCCTCGTAAAGCCTGGGGCAAATTAGTTGTTTTATAAAATCATGAGCCCTTGTGGATCCACTCATAAAATTAGTCCATGTTGATGGGAAAATCAGAATAGAAACCACCTGGTTTCACCGCGATCTCGTGCCAACTTCTCTCAACAATAACTGATTTCTTGTTTTCTATCTCTGCGACAAGCGAAATTAAATTTCACATACATTTTCACGCCTTGTACTGATAGTGTTTGGCTCGTGTCTAGGTCAGTGCTTGGAATGGACATAATGCGGATGCAAGCGCCTTTGATACGCTTGTGCGAATTCGAGGAATTTCTAGCTCAGCGTTTCGAGACAGGTGAAAGTCCAGCGTCTACGATTAACAGAGCGAGGATTGAGATAATAAAAAAGCAGCCGACGTACGGCACGCTTTAATTGTATCCCAGTTTCGGTATTATATAACACGCTGCGTTTCGGAGCTTACGTTTAGCTTAATCCGACGTAATCTCGTCGAATTGAATAGAATACGTTGGAGTAGGTTTTCGCCGCCGCAACCCCTTTGAAGCAGGTGGAATTCCTAAGCCCAGAGTTCAATGTCTTCTGCTCCAACATAATTAAATGAGGTAGGGGCGGCATGGGAATTAAACATGGGTTTCGATTTACATAGCTCTATTAAGTTCAAATAATAAGGTTTAATGATTCTTAAGGATGATGCGATCGTTGAGGAAATATTTCATATGAACTTAAATATGCAATATCTGTTCCGTTAGGAGGGGTACAGAAGTATGCATGTATAGGTCCATTCCTTTTTTTATAATTTTACAAAAATATTTATTTCTGCTACCCATATTACCATTCTGATGGTAGTGAGAATAGTTAATTATGGAATTTGTCATTATTAGTATCCTCAATTAGAGTTTAAATAATAAGAGCATAAGCATAGAAATTTCCCACCGTAATCAGTTGAACGCAGATAAATAAATTAAATGAATGTTTTAATAGTATTATGGGTGGGTCGAGTAAACTCATTGTTTTATTCATAAAGATAATCGTCAATTCGTCATTTGTTCGTAATATATTCCTTAACGATTAATTTCAATATTTATTCAACGTTTTAGGCATATTCATAGACGAGTAAATTGATACAGAAATATGATTAGAAGTTTCATAAATACGAAATCAGTATAAAATAAATGCGTAACTTATGGGATAGAAATCTATTATGCCGCCACGGGATAGATATTCAGTTATAAGCAAATGTCGCGAAGCTACTATTTATTTAATTAATTAAGCACATTATTATTAATTTTCTTTTATATATCATTTTATTCATTAATTCCATGGTGTATCTGGTCATCTTCGTTCAGTATGAATTGCATTTCTTTCTTCATAGTTAGAATACATTTTTTGTAGTCGATGATTCGTGAGTTACATCTGCGTGGAGTCGGGGTTGACTGTAATTTATTCCCCCGTTCATATCTCCAAATATTTCAGCAACGCTTCAGGATCTCTGAAGAAGTGCGTGCGCGATTGTCGAAACCGCGGCTTTTTTAGAGAAAGTCGGTCGCATAGCACGCATCTCAACGGCGTTAAACCATCACTTTTAACAGTGTCGAAAGGGAGATTCGATCGTGAGTGGGAGGGAAGAGCCAAAATGCCTTCTTCAGGAATGCGATCCTTTTGGCATTTGGGCTCGTTGTGCAACTCCCCGTTCGTCCTTGTCATTCCGGAAGACGCGGAAAGTGAAGGGTTGGCTGGCAATGAATTCCCTCCACCTACTCCATCCGCACCTCGACCTTGCATATCCTGAACGGCATCCAAAAGCCGCTCATTATGTTCCTGTAATTGTTTTATCTGAATAAATGAAAGGCTCGCGGCTGCTGAAACGGGTTTCGGCGGAGACTTTAACGGTCGAGATTGAATGTGTGTTTTTATCGTAAAGCACACGTCGCTAATTTGATGGAAAGCACTGCGGGTTTTATGTTTACAAGAGATAGGTTTTATGATTGCTCGTTTTATCGCGTCGTAATTCATTCTTTGAGGTTAAGTATCTTAATGTTTATTGGATGATGGTTAAATAATGAGTCGATAAGATATGACACTCAACCGATATCGCACAAAAACAAATATTACATTTAAAAAATTCTTTTGAATTTTGGCTAATTATTGATTGACTGTTAAATCATTATTTATTTTATTAAATTTCGAATCCATAAGACAATTATAGTAGTACCGTAAAATGGACTAATAAAGTCTCACCACGGACAGCAATGGTAATAAGTAAGAGTCACAATAGTACTGTGACTGTGGTATTATTGTGACTCTTACTAAGTAAAATGGACGTAAAAAATATCCTTTCACTCACTAGAAAAGAACTAATTTACCAGGACTCAAACCCGAGACTTTTGCCTTCAAGCAAGCCCACCATACCACCCCAGAAGTAATTGATTTCAACATTAATATATCTTTATATTTTACAATGCACTCGTCTAACAGAATATTATATATATATATATATATATATATATATATATTATATCGGCCAGTCTTTTTATACTTTATTTCCATATTTGTTTTATTTAACGGTCTCAATTCAACCTTTCTTTAATCATGTAAATACATGTTGAATTTGAATTAAAAAATTAAATTTTCATGAAAATTAAGTTTGTTAGAAGTGAACATTTATATGTGAAGCTCTTAAATAAAGGGTTCCGACTAGTTTGTTTTGAATAGCAAGGTTTCGCATAACTTACGCTCGGTTACAGCTCTTGTGCTTAACGTTTACACTCCGAGAACGTGGTGTAGGAAACCATTCATTCTCTTCATGTCCTCGACCTTTATCGCGAAAGTGCGAAGAATGCCGATCGTGCGGTGGAACAATGGATAGGAACGGTGTAATTGGCACAGACATATATGTAGTTTATAGATGAGGCTGTCTTCTTGTTAGGAAAAAGTTTATTTCTTAGATTCGACACTCAAAAGCACTCAGGGTTCCGTTGAGTTTACCACCCTCTGAGAAAAACTGCGTATTACGCGGAAATCTAAAAACAATAATTCATCGCAATGTATACTAACCGAGTAAATAATGACTCTTCCTTGAATAGGCATGCTTTTTCACGATTCATTACATAACTTCAATGACATTCGTAGGTGATGCGTAATCCCTTTGAAAGACTTGAAAGTTAAGTAGCGGTTCTTTTAATGATAAAATCTCTTACGCTCGTCAAGGATGCTTAAGAATGATTCTAGAAATGTTGGAAGCAAACCAGTAGTTCACTTGAAATTTCTTGAATTGCTGAAACATTATGGATACTTGGAAATGATTTATGCACTTTTCCTTCATTCCTTCATCGTAGAATTTTGTCTTTTTCATATCAGATCAGAGATATTTTCGATCTAACTTAAGCTCGTTTTTAGTTTGGTATTACAGTTAATTATTGATTTTTTTCTGAATTCCTTATTGCAACAATCAGACTTTTCCTGTAAGAGAAATCTGAGCTGCATTAATTCTCAAGATGCATCGCTAATGCGAAGTATTCGTAGCATTCTTGAATATTAATAACGCCTGAAAGCTTATTTAAGAATTAAATAAAAAACACCTTTTGTTACAATAGATGAATTAAAATTATCTCCCGATCAACCTTTAGTTAAATTATTTAATAATAAACCTAAAATTTAAATATCATCTCCCGATTTATTAACTGAGTCTAGATTAATTATATAACTAAATAATTTCATTGCCATTCAAATCATCAGAAAGATAGATATCTGAAAATCAGTTTTTACCAACCGTTTCAGAGGTGGTTGAGGAGGAGAGGGTTTTAGTGAAATAATTAGGCGTTTACAGAGGGTGAGTTAAATAATGAGAAGAGAGGGACTTCCAATAAATAATTGAGGGTAGAATACAAAGAGAAAGACAAAGAGAGGAAGGCAGAAATAAAAGATATTAGTTGGCATAAACGAAGTAAGTGGTATTGAGTAGGGAATATTAAGGCAAATGGACGTATCGAAGAGTAGAAAACTTATATAGGTAGCTTCTTATGTCAGCTTTGCTGGTAAATTTAATGACTACGATGGAATATTTATTTGAAAAACGCGAGTGATTTCAATGCACGTCACAGCATTAAAAGAATATAGTTTTCGCTATCATTGCTAGTATAGCGAGTATGAACCCCGCAATTGCTTCAGCGCCGGCTCAGTTTACAGCGGATGAGTCGCGGATCTTTTGTAGCTCGTTAGTTGGTCGTGGGCAACGTCTGTTTGGTGAGGAGGAAGGGCTATTTGCTGTGCAAAGTGACTCCTTCCGAGAAGAATGGCGCAAAACAATGGCCGGATATGAGGACAAGGAAGAGGTCACCTGTGTTGAGGAGATTTATCTCCTCAGATATGTCCTGGTGTTAAGACGAGGGAATACGCGGTAATGGTGTGTGGTTACAGTGGTTGCAATTTCGAGCACCCCGGATTAATTGCTGCGATTCTTACCGTTGGTGCCTAACTTATTCTGAAATCCTTCTGGAAAGTTGACCAGATGACGGTAGCACATGAGTAGTAGAATAGTATGGTAAACAAGTGAGGTAGTCTAGCATACCAGAGAGTAGGTGGTCTAATGTCGTTTGTGGCTAGATCGGTGCATACCTTCTCATTAGTATAAATCTCACAGTAAATACAGATTCTCGTTGGTATATATCACAAATTGAGACATTTATGAATTTCTAAAAAGGGTTTAATACTTGCTTCGATTTGGAAAATTTGCCTTTTCGAAGTATGGCTCCGAAGGGAGGGAAAAATCGATGTACAAAACTCATTTATGTTGAGACTCAACGTTATTTCCATTTATTTAATAAAACAGATTTTAATATTTGTGCGCTAATTTTTCTTTTTTTGTTCTTTTACTAGTTGAAGGTAGTGATGAATTGATCTCAATAAACTATTCAAAGTAAGATATCGAAAGATATCAAGAGATACATTCGATGGTTCAAAATGTAAACATCAAGGATTATGGAACCATCTCATCGTTTTAATTCATGGGTAAAACTAGGTAACAAAGTAGGTAAAACTACGTTTCAGCCTCTGCAATAACTATATTATATTTTTCATTTTTATTGAAAAATGTTCCAGCAAGCATTCCCAAAGTTGTCTGAAAGGTATATTAGACAGGTTCCTATGTTTACAAACAACTTTCGTTTCGTTGGAAAAGAAAAGGTCAATCGGCGAAGAGACGAATTATCTTCAATATATTGGCTAAATCACGAAAGACTGGCTTAAAATTTTCCATAGAATTTGGAAAGAATTTTTGAATGTTTGGAAGCTTCACAAAAGTAATTTCTATGAGTGAAAAATGCTTATCTGAAAATTATTTTCTACAAAGGACTCCTTAGTTAGAAAAACCATTTTTTCTGCGTTCTATTGACGATTGTTATAAATCTTAACATTATTTATTGATATCTTAACTTCATCTGAAGAAATAGGCTTTACGTTGGTGATGAATATATACGTGCGTATATATCCCTGATTTATATATTCGAAAGCATAAATAATTCCGTGATATCTGCGCTTTCGATTGTCAACTGTTTTATATTAGTATGGAATGTGTTCTACGTTTTGTGGCAGGCTGCCATATGGCCGAGTAGATAATCTTTCTGCGATTTTATTATCCGCTTTAGTGATCAAAGAGATATTAGGATACATCCTGTTGCATGAGAGAAGAAAGAAATTTGAATAATTTTCTCTCAAGGCAATTCAATCAATATTCTTCTTTGCTGGCTTCGACCTTCGAAAGGAGACTGTGATGTTCTTTTGTGAAATAATTCGTCCCATGAATATCGATGCATTTGCAAACGGGGGAGTACCGTTGGATCCCACCTGAAAAAATTTCTTTGTGAGGAGATAAAATATCTCTCCGGTCGCACTCGTCATGATAAAGCCTTGTTTTGCATATTTCCCCTTTAATGTGTACTTTGATTGCTTGACGACCATTTTTTAAGCGGTCGAATACGATAAATTACCATGTCCACTGTTTCCTTTACCCCTTCGAGGTAGTTAATGTTTAAGGGACGATGCACCATTAGCTTCCAACAGAAGATTTGTTTGTTCTTCTCTACATTGGTCACTGGTTTACTCAATTCTATTTCGGGTTAGGACGTAGATGTTTTGAGATAAAGGTGACGTTTATGGCTTCTCTGGTAGAATAAATCTCTAGAAGTCTCTTGACTCAGATGGAAACTAACATCGTGCTTGGAGTATTGCTCTGAATCACAAATGTACTCAGAATAGTGTCGTTGTTTTTTTTATCAAGAACAATTTTTGCTGATGGTTTCTAGCTAGTTTTGGCTATCGAATGTAATATTTTGATAAAAGATTTTCATCCTAGTGAAATTATTAAAAAAAAATAATGATATCAATTAATTATTTTAATTATAAATCCATTCTTATCGTTACGATCATACGTTAATTGATTATATATTAATTGAGTAATTATCAATTATAATATGATAATATTTAAGGAAAAATAAATAATGAATAAATTTAAATAATTAAATTAATTAATTAATTACATAATTTTGTGAATGAAGGGTTATTTAATTGAATTTTTTAATGATCAACAAGATTTGTATTTTGTTATCAAAGCAAATATTCGCTGTATTCACTTATGTATGTGTGTAGTGGCTCAATCATTAGTAAACTTCTCAATTCTCGATTTCTCATTGATAGTCATGTGTTATTATTAATATTATTATTAATATTATTATTAATATTATTACGAATTCGTTTATTATTTTATAGTATTTTATGTCGTTCCTTAAACTAATGTCCAATAAACGTAATATAATAAATAATGTCTCCAGTTGTGGAGGGAAAATTGTCTTCCCTGACGCAAAGTTGAAAAGAACTCAGTGGAGAAAAAATCGTCGGCGTCCTTTAATTAGAAAGTTTGCTGATATATTCTCAACCGTCGCTAGAAAATAAGCATTTCTCCGCCCATAGCAACGTCAAGGACTTGGATTTTTGCTTTTTCGATTCAATCGGTCGCTCTTCCACCTGATGCGTGACTTTCATCTCACGCATCGAGTTTTATAGAATGCATTCAAAGTTAACGACTCAGTCGATTGTGAATTAATTCAATATTGCGACGGAATGCGAAGATCGATCGTAACAAACATCCACGTGATCCGAATAATTTAAATTTTAAGTGATGAATGAACAGGAAATTGGTAGTAATACTAAATGGCATCTATCATCTTGAGTTCACCTCACACTTTGTTGCTATTGGTCATCGAATGTCCGTTTTTAATTCAACTTTTTGTGGCATTTCAGAAGATTTTCCACAAAAAGTTATTGTTTAAAATAACTGTTCTGTTTTGGAACGAGTAAAGAAGCTTTTGAAATTTTAATCTTCGAAATACATTTATTTTTACGATAATAATCTACGAATGGTAAATGTAAAATTGTGATTGCTCTATTTCAATAAAAATATTTTATTTGTTGGTGATATTTATTCGGTGATGAGGTGTCATTCGCTCTCGACGATAGTCATATTTTTGAGGAACCACGCAAATAGTGAGTTAGTTGAGGTCATAAAATTTCAACATTAGCTAAGAGAAATATTTCTGGAATAAATTATTTCTGAAATGAAATTTTCAGTGGAAATGACATTTGAAACTACATTTTGTACTCAAATTTGATATATTATAAGTAGACTGTATTAGAAACCATTTTGCCAACCTTGAGTGCAAGGGGACACAGGTTAATCGAGCTTTAAATAGGGCAACGGGAAAAAGTCAAAGAACTACTGTGTTAAAGGAAGATCCTACCTATCCTTCAATAACTTCTGAAGCATACGCGTAGCAAATAGCTCGAAACAAGGTGTACCGGATTTTTGCTCTCAATAGCCGACTCAAACATAATTCCGTGATATTTCTCCGATAAAATAAGCCGAACCCTCTCCATCCAACGATCCCTGGAACATTGCTCGCAGCGAGGGCGGTACATATCCTCGGCGCAGATGAATGCCAGCCAATTGTTAATATCTTTCGAGTTACAAACGTCCTCATTTATCAGGAGCATAATATCACGAGAAAAAAGAAAAGCCAGCTCAGTCGACAGCATCGAAATTTAGGCTTTCGAGATTGGCAAAGACGTCGACATGGAAGGTTTCAACCCTCTTTTGAATTATTATTTTTGCTATTATTTCGGTATTTACGTCACTATATAGTAGACTACCGTCCGGTGGAATCGCCATAGATACAAAAATAACGTTTGCATATATCCAGTCTATTTATAAAGATGCCCAACTCCCATCATGGCCAATAAAGCTCCCCAAAACACTAAATACCCTCACCAAAAAATCATAATTATTCACCAATTTATACAATTTATTATTAAAATGCAAAGTTGGAGGATACTTTACAGTTATACTATAACATAACAAAGGGACATTAAATAACTCTACCTGGCAAAGTGGGAGGGAAACCCACAGAAAAGTAGGAAAAATCCAACTTCAAAGATAAAACCAATTCAAAATGTATATTTAATGCAGATTGTAACTATAATACTTATTTTATCTCTAACAGACCGTATTATAATTGATAGTTAAACTCTTTTCTGGTATCCAAAATGATGATAAGCATACATATCAGATTGATTAAACTTAAAATCTTAAAATTATGATTAATTATAATACGCTCGATGTCTCTAAATTATTGTTAAAATTTTTAAAAATAAGGTGTTAAGCTGATTTGACTGGGTATTATGATACCGGGCCTCAAGCTAATACTGACTGATACATTAATTATCGTTGACTACCACTGAAGGTTTAAGTATGGATTATTATATGGATTGTCAGTGTTAAAGCAAAGATTACTAACTCCATTTTAACTGTAGTAACTTATAATACCGGGTCCGAGTGTAAAGATCTGCGTTACATTCACAACCAACTAGAGATGGCATTAACACTAACGATATAAATGTAACATAAATTCGTGTCAGAGGCGTCCCTCGACCCCTCTTCGAAACGTCCAGTTTTCTAAACCCGAGCGGCGAAATCTGAAATCGGATTCATTTTCACTCCTTTCTCCGCACCGATGCAAATGTAATCTTCTTTAGGGAAGAGCACCGATTTCCCTCCATGTGTGTCGCCATAACTCCTTCTGGTGACGCTCGGACCCGTCTCTTGGAAAAGGAAAAAATCCCGCTCCCGGGAAGTAAACAGCTCTAAATTCGGAGCGCGTATAAAAATACCCGTAAATAAAAATGTCCTGTTTGGTGACCGGTTGCCCGCACCCACCGGAGGGGATACTTTCACCAGATTTGCCCGTGGGGCGGAGTGACGCTCGGGTTCAGTGTCCCGGAGTGAAACGGCGATCGAGATTCGAGCGAGGAAAGGTCGTCAGCGAAACCCTCCCACTTTGCATCGAAGGCGAAGCGTTAATGTCCGATCGAAAAGTCGCACCTCTGCTGCAGCTGCAGAAGGCTTCGGACTGGTCTGGGTCGGAATCAGAGATCCAGTCGCGACCTATCAAGTCTTCATGCAAGTTCCGATGGTTTGCTTTGGCAACACTATAACCCTTAACTTATCGTCAATTATTTCTAGAAATATACATATTGATGTATGTAAATGTATAGGTTATATTTACAATATGTTATGATATATTATAGAACACCGTAGAATTAACGTCTTTCTAAGCGAATGGGTTAGTCAAAAAATAGTGCAGAATCCGCGAAATGGTCTAAAGTTAGAATTCACTTAAGGATAGGAATGAGAAAAATCTCAACGTAATCAACGGATATCAATATTTGCATTTTTATCAATTTCATTTTACACATTTTTCTAAATTATGAAAATCCAATTTCAGACTATCGATTCCTTTGGAAAGTATTAAAAGGTAAAATTCTCGTTGTTAAAGTCAAATAATATATAGGATATTGATTGACATTGGATAAAGGACTTTCTGGAACTTGTAATGAAGCATCATTCTGGAAATAATTTCTGTCTATCACAAAAGAAAACCTGTTCTTTCTTCTTTCATATTCTCTTACCTGAAGGTAATACCCAAGGAATTGATTCTATCTTTTAAGTTAAGTTATTAGGGTCTATGTTCAGAAAAAATGACGAAATTTATGAAATCCATTCATCAGTCATCTATCGAAAAGGTTTGGTTGTAAATTACTGTATTCAATTGATAACGACTCTGAATCCTTTTCATACTACGATGTTCTTTACAGTACAGCGAAGGAGCGATAGGAAGATCATTTACTGCGCTAAATTTTTAGGTATAATTTCACAGTGAATCAGTAAGTAGTCCTTCAAACTTTGGAATCTCAATCAGTTTGCAAACGCAGTATTCATGAGAGATATGAGAAAAGTTTAACATTTTTAGAAGAGATATAAGGCGACATTGTTCATTGAATTCTTTACTTTTCTTGGTAGTAGAGCCATCAATATTTTATTTCAATAGATCGAACGCCCTTGACGTTTTTTCCTCGAAGGCCGTAGCGTTTGGCATTCAGATCTTCTTTTTGTTTTGGTATTGATGAAGATCACGTCGAAATATCTGCTGTCATACCAGTGATTTACCTTTTATTTGTTTGCGGAGGAATGGAAAAACCCAATGTAGTCGTAAATAAACAGGTTGTTTAGGCTGAACAATGTAATCGTTAATTATTTCTTCTTATGTTAGATATGCAATTATTATTCAATCCTAAGTTTTGAGATAGGTTGTCTCCTAAGTCTGTACTTTAACTATGAATTTACTTTTCTAGTCTCTGAATTAATTGAGTTCTTGAGGAACAGGTTCGTTCATTTACAAGAACGCAATTCGGTAGCTTTCAATTAATTGGCTGTTTGATTTGTATTGGTATTTAAATCTCCCATTATTGTAAATACATGGTCAGAAAGGAAATACGATACGGAGTCATTAGCAACTTAAGGTTCTGGATCGGAAAGAAAGGAACTGCACGTGGTATCTGATATTTATTTTCTCCGACGATAACACGCTCTTTGAAGCTTCCTGTCATCAGATCAACTATATATATATCTATTTCCATTAGGAACACTAAAAAAATACTTTAGCAGTTGTAAATTTACTTTTGGTCGTTTGAATGACACTTTTCACAGTATTTAATTAGGTAGGAGAAATATGAAAGCCATAATTTGTATGGATTACATAATATGAGGAAGAAACTCAAAAGTCTCAATCTGGCCCTGAAATGAAGACGTTTTATAATATCACTCAACAGCGCAATGAGCTCAGTAGATTGCATAACTTCACTGCCATGAACAAGACAGAATAAATAGATTGATGCTAAATTAACTTATATGATATCCTATCCGCCATCAACAGACAAACGATTAGAAGATTATGTTAAGGTGCTTCGACGGCTGAGGTCACTTTACATACATGAGCCCCCCACCGGGATCCGAACCCAGGACCCCTTGAACCGTATGCGAGCGCGCCAACCACCGAGGTTCCTCCAACGAATTGCACCGATAAACTTGTGGTAGCAAGTACGATTTCTTATATAAAGCTCAGATAAATTCCCTCAAAAACGGGAAAGCTAGCACGCGAGAAACTTCCCCATCGCCGTAACGTTCGATTTCTTACCGACAGCAATAAAACCGATTCGCTCTAAAGTTGCTCATTCGCTCGTTTAACGGTTTCTCTCCTAGGGAACGCAGTTTTCTCGCCTTCGATCGCTGCTTTCATTTTCGACCGCAAAGTATCTCTCGGAGACCTCCGTCGCAATCCCGCATAAGTAATCGGCTGTTTGTTTCCGCCGTTGGACGCACGCCCAGTTGGCGCCACCTGACTCTTTATCACGTTTTGCCCGGGAAACGGGAAAAAATGCCATCCGAAAAAGCGAGAGCCGTGTGCGACAGTCCAGAAAGCTCTCGTGCGACTTTGAAATACGTTCGTGAGTCGCAATTCCTCGCACGATTCGGTCGCTAAGTCGTGTCGAAGAGCCGGAAGATATGGGAGATCGAGAGTCTAATGCGCCCTGCTCTCGAGTGATCTAACTGGCCACATTTAACCTTCGACTCATTGATTTTCTTGCAAGGGTTTAAAGAAAAGGAGCGTGGAAAACGGTGATGAATTTTGGCTTTTTTAAGGCTTTAATTCGTTAAAAACAGTGCGTTTTTTACAAGTCCATTTTATGTGGCTCACAGGTCGATCAACCTGTTGAACAAGGCCGAAAATTTATATAGACGCAGTTTTAGATTCAATCTAGCTATTGAACTTTTATTCAAAGAATCAACTCTATTATTTTCTCTCTTTCGTTCATGATGCACACTTATTAATAAGAAGACCAGATGGTTCACAAGGGTTTAAAAAGGTATAACTGTTCAAAACTGGTGAAAATTACCTATAGGAAATTATTTTTCATTTTTGTGAAATTTAATTGTACTGATATCTATGATTAGATGGAAGAGCATTACTTAGTTTATTGAATTTCATTACTTTTGAACTGTTCACAGCATATAACATCATTAATATTACGAAAAATGTTGGTCTCTTCCGAAATAATTTGGTAAAATATCGCGTTTGTATAATACATATTTTAGTAACTTGAGCGTTGCTTATATTCTTGCAAGAAAGAAGTCGTAATATTATGAAATACATACTAGCATATGAAATCAAAATCTCACAAGAAATTTACTTTCATTTGTAGTTTTAATTATCTGGATTTTTTGGCATGTAATTATATATAATTGGATCGGTGAATCAATATTTTGCTAATCTAGAGTTCAACTTATCCTAGTTATCTTAGTTAATACATATTTATAATTTTGTGTAGAAATTAAACAACTTACGTGTTGGATGGTTGATTAATGTCATCAAGGAATGTCTTATTATTTTTCAGCTGTGGGGAACATAATTCCTAAATTATTACTGTAAATAATGGCTTTAAAAGCTAGTGAGTACTAAAAAGAAACAAATCGATATTGGAGAAATTTCGTTTGAGAAAGGAAGACGATGTTTTTCGAAAAAATTGGCAAGAGTAAGTTTTTAGTCACTCAGCCAAATTGGAGATTTAATTCTTATTTCGTTGTACCAACCGATTCTCTAAATCGATAGGTTTATGCTCCGTTGCACTGTTGAAAGTTTTGCGTTCACTTTCTGCGAGCCGTAGATCTCCAGATATGGACGGCTTTTAAAAAATAGAGCAGGAAGAAGTGTTCCCAACCACGATGTGGGGCCAACACGACGTAATTGGTTTTATGAGGTGGATTTACGGTGAAAGCTCTATCGGTGGAAGTTTTTGCGAGTAAAAAGTGCTTTTCATCAACCTTCCTAGTAACTATGGGAAGGAAAATTTTGTGATACGGTTTAGGTAGCAAAGTAATTGATCGAAATTCCAACCCAAGGTTTTCCGTCCCAAGTCGTTCAGATCATTTTCGTGAAATCATTTCCAGTTATGTTTCTTAAATTCTGGGCGTTTACTATCCTACCTTTTTAAGTTTATGAAAGAATTCAATTTTTTATGGACTAGGTTTTAATTTTGCTCTACAAAAAATGTGAATTTGTGGGAAGGTATTGTCTTTTGTGTAGCAAAGTTGTGCTGTAGTTTCTGCTCCTCCTACTATATCTTAACAAATGGAGAGCTTTTCATTTTTCATTGGTTTAGGATAGGAATATGCACTTTCCATTTTATTCTGTGTTCGCTTGCTAACTCACTCTTTCCTTGCAAAAAATATTGCTTTTCGTTATTTATAATAGTGTTCGTCTCTGGATTCTACGCTATTCGTTTATTAGCATCTTTCTATTATGCATTAATTGTATACATTCTTCCCTTGTTTAACATTGTATAACCCTTGAGACTCTCGAAAGTGTTTTCATGCCAGCAATTGTAAAGCTAGTGATAACTTTTTCAATAAGTTCCATACACTTAGAATACTCTATTTAAGCATAGACAAACATATTTCGATACGTATAAATTTTAATATTTCTTTATAATCTTTATTTATTGGTTGTATGTTAATGAAGAATAACCATTCTTACAACGCACAGGAATTGGTCTCTCATTTACATTTTTCAGGCCATGTTCATGGCTGTAATGGTATGAAAACTCCTGAGATATGAGTGATCCTAAATAATGACTGGATAATTAAGTTTTGTCATTCCTCGTTGAATGCAATAAACAGTTATTCCTCGTCAGGTCATTGTACTGAACTCAGGTGGACTTATTCCATTCATATATTCTGAATGAGCGAGGGATACAAAGAATAACCACCACATCCCCCATTCCTATTCTAAGTGTGAGGTGAAAAGTGGATTAGTTTACCATGAAACAAAATTATTTTATTTTTCTTCCAAGTTCCCAAAATATTATTTGAGAAAGGTAGGGAAGAGAATCAGAACTGAGTCATTGAGAGGCATACATATTGCTTCATTCCTCTTCAAAGCTTTCGGTAGCTAATGCTGGAAGTGTTGAGGATATAATCATCCAGCCTTTCAGATGATGACTGTGCAAATACATTATAAAAGTAGCCCTTGCGGTAGAAATATGTCAAGAAGTGAAGGTGTGGAGCCCATTTTCCTTACTCTCCAGCGCAAGTAATAGGTCGTTATCTGGTGATCAAGAGACCCAATGACTTTCGCACCTTTTTCCGTAAGCTCTCTCTCTGTTACCCTTTCCCGAACGCACCGTTCTCCAACTCTTTTTTCCTCTGCAGACTCCCTTCCCCCTCCGTTGACTCTGTTTTTTCCCTCTATCCTTGCAGTTTCCCTCCCAGATGCCTTTTTAGCTCGTGCCACAACTTGCTCCTTTTGGCACTCCGTTACTTTCACCTCTTCCGCGGGGTTTACATGCGCAAAGAAGCTGTCGTGGCATCGCGCCCAACGTCAATCTCTCCCCCCCCACATCTTGTTTGACTTGTATACGTTCACTTGCAAATGCCTTTCGAGTATATTCTCGAAAATGCTCCCACTTAATATTTCCACGGTGACAGGTGTTCTATCTTCTGATAGTTCCGTTTTATGTGCTGTGATGAGCTTTGCATCTTGCCCTGCTTTATGGCCGGATCCGGATGGTTGAAATTTGGATTGTAAATGCTTATGATTTCTGCAACAATATTTTACTCAGGCATTCGTATTCAAAGCTTAAGATTTACCTTCTGATAGCTCCTTCGGAGTTAGGACGCTGCTGAACTATTCGTAATGCTCATCACAGTATATAATCAGGTGTAAATCTGTCTGTTATGTATATGCTGGAGGCAGGTTGGAACCTCATCCTCTCCACCGTCAGCTATCGATAGCTTTCGAGAGGGAGTGAGGCTTGCTAAGGGAGATGAGGAGTGAGTTATTTTGCGAAAAAAAAGAATCCTTATTTTAATATTCCGAGAAATTTTCAATGAAGGAAGTAGGGGAGATAATATGGGTTGAGATGTTGTGAGATAATTCTAACATCGAGTTTACAAGTTAAATAGGATACGAAAACCCACTCCCAGTGTTCTCAATCGATCATTTGCGGTAGTTGTTGCAAATTTAGATCATTATCTTCTATGCTATAAAAGTGTGTGAAGCATAACAATTATTCACATATTTTTTGTAATTCTATTGCTATATTTGAGTTAGCCATACGTTTCATTAACCTCGGGGTATTCATTCTTGATAATTTTGAGCTGGAACTATAGTCTTCTATTTAAAGTATTCAACTTACATACATTTCCTTGTATCAATTCATATTGCGGTTTCTACTGTATTATCGAAAGTTAATCCTTAGGGAGTTTCACTGTTGTGTCTTGTCTTCTGTTATTTAGCAGTCCTAAATTCTAAGTGTAACGAAAGTGCGACGAGTCTGTTCCTGTTCAATGTCCTCTTTCTGTCTTCAACTCCTTTTCCACGCTGTCCAATTTTTCCTGTATCTCTTACCATGCATCTGCCTTCCTTTTTCCAAACGAGGCTCCACCCCTGCTAAGGCGTTCCTTGTATTCACATATGCCTAACCTACTTAGCTCGATTTCCTCTGAATCGCACCTGCTCTTCTCCTTCATCTCTAACTCCTATTCATTCCTTTGCTTCTAAATATTTGAAATACTTCCTCTATAAATTCATTTTCAAAATATTTATCTGTTTTCACGACTCCTTATATCTCCCAATATCAACGAGAGGAGAAGTATAATATCTAGTTTTTGATGCTACGTACATTATAGCCGGACATTTTTTAAAGTGGAATGCTTTTGGAATCGAAAATGGTGTTGGAATGTTTCGAATGCTCTGTTAAGTTATAATTTTCCTAAACATTTAGGCTTACGAAACATATGGGAATGAAACAACCGTCTGCAAACGAAACCAAAAATTAACTTAATCTGTATTTATAATAAAAAATTGTAGCCTCGGGTAAAAAATCAATAAATATACACATTAGAACGATTATCACACTATGTAGCCATCAATATATGCTTGTAAATAATAGGAAAATGTATTTAAACATCATAAATACAAGTTTTTTGCACTTTTACAACCATGAAACTTGTGTGACTAAAACAACAGCAGTTCATGTAACAAAATTTCAATTTTCAATTCAATTCAATTTATACAAACAAAAACATAATATGATTTAAATGTACATAAATACATGCATAGTCCAACTTTAATTAATACGAATCATACTCTATGCGATACGCCGAGGTGATCTTGTTTAAACTCGTGTGAGTCAAATATATATTTGTAACCATCGAAGATGTTTCTCATCCTCGGATAAATAGTCGTTCCAAATGCGAGTTGGCATAAAACAAGCAGCCTTTAGAAGTGCCATTACCCTCCTCTCTACTGCACGCATTCATCTCTCCTCTCATCTCATTAAAATGATTTTAAATGTCTTCCCATTTCAGCCTAATGTATATCTTTCCATTAGATGTAATCCAGACTTTATCTCCTTTCATTTATCCCCTCTCCCTATTCCATACACAGTTCGTTACTCTATAATCCATCCATTGCGTGTGCCCTTCATTAAAACGCTCTTTCCAAAGTGCACTTGTCGACTTCTCGAGAAACTAATACCGGTTCTCGCAGTCGGAGAAATCGAGTGCGGATTCCTGCTCTTGTTTGATCTTGTCGGAATTCGGTTCGCATTTGTCTTTCGACTTTTTCGACGATTATTTACTGTGAAATGGCGAGAATGCTGTCCGTTTCTGCCATTAAACTCAATTATGTATCTTCGACGATATTTATTTCCCCACGAACTGATGATCGGGTGGCTTGTTTTGAAAGGGAAAGCTTTTGAAGTGTTTTCTTCACCCAAGAAATGACTGCTGCAGTAACTTCCGAGCAAGTTTTTCACGTTATGAAGTTTCTCGGATTATTCATCTCGGATGCACTGAATGGCTACGTTACATGCATTAAAATGCTTGGTTTGTCTATAAAGTAAGTTTCCCGAATGCTAATTGGAAACTTAACGCATCTGCCATTAGCTACATAATCCATTGCAAAGGAAGGAGGCGTACTAAGCAAGAGGAGGAGTGAGGTAGTTTACCTTTGCTTTCCTCACAGAGAATTCCTCCAGAATCCTAGATACGGGAAACGTCCACATATTTACAACCAAATAACCATAACACTTTTCAAAGCATACAATAACCAATACAGTACCACTTATGGGTCTGCAGTATTCATCTTATGACAACCATTAGCAAGACTAAGGCAATAGCCTGAATGATACCGAATCATCAGATTCATGCTTTTTTTATATACTGCACCAAAAGTCAAACTCTTTGTTAAAGGTGTAATTTATGTTACAGGAAAATCAATTTATCGTTGCTATATATATTTATCAAAACTATAAAGCAGTAAAAATTTAATTTATACTACCACAGATTCATTGAGTTCGATAAATGCATTCATTTAAAAATAATTCAAAAAAGAGCTTTTGTTTTTGTTGTTTTCGAGTTGTTTCAGATGGTGTTCAACAATTTTTGGCTATAACTCTTGGAGTTTATACTTTTATTTTAGTCCCTTTTGAAAATAATTCCTTCATTTTGCTTTTTTTTGCTTCATCTTCTCCTTTTGATACCTGCAATTTCACAGAATTTCCGCTAATAATGAAAAATGAAATAGTATATTCCATTCTCTATTCTTAAAAAACTTATCTCGCAGAGCAGTCTCAATACGATTTCTTTGGAAGCTTCGTGGGCAAAGCATGTGGTGGCTGTGACTGCGGTACCAACAGCCGCCACGACCCTCATAGAGGCACCCCCAACACTCAGAACAGGTATAAATTAAATTATTTCTCTGGAGTGCGACAAAGTTATTCGCAAATCCTATTCCATTTTCTCTGAATTCATTCATTCGATCGTAAAAGAGAATGGAATCATACGCCGAACGAAGACTATAGGGGTTTCAATGCGTAACCCTGAATCCATTGGTTATTCCGCGAGTGACATTTTCCCTTTCTGGTGACGCACTTGGCTGGAGATGCGTGTGTCGTGCGCTCCTCGTCGTGCATTCAGAGCACGCGCATCGACAGTGGCGCCTATCACTCGCGCTGACGCCTCGTTTGCTCCGATTCCACGATTCACTGTCACCGAAGTCCACTTCGAAGAAAACTGAACGAAATTCGTTACGTAACAATCACATTTTCGCCGTAAAATGAAAGTGAGAACAGCTCTGTCGTCAATCAGAAACACCAGGGTGTGACATTATTCAGTAGTCTTATATATAAAGTAGAAAGTTTGTATATTTGAGTGTATTTTTTACATTAACTATCTATTGTTTTCTTCTGAGTTAAGGAAGTCGCAAATAGCATTATATTAATCGGTTTTTATTTCTCCCTTGAGAATCTACGGTTATAGAGTATTAGAAGATTTGGGGACGTTTGAATAACTTATTTATTACCAAACATCGTTATTTATATGTATACTCAGTGAAAAACGTAGAAAATTTTTTGTGACATCGAAGAGTTGAACATATTTTAGTGACATCATTTGTCTCGATATAACAAGGTTATTCAAAAGAGTTACGGACTTGATAACTTGTACCCCTCAGTCACATTTACCACAATATGCTGTAATCGTCCTTTCCTGTATTTATCCAAATAAGAAAAGTTTAGAGAAAGTTGAAAATTGTTTTGTAACACGATAATTTATTATAAATTCCTGTTTACAACAGTACTGAAACAAGAGAAATATTTCGAATGGAAATTTAAGCTAGATTAGCCTTGGAAACTTCGTAAATGTAAACTATCCTTAAAGAAAAACATGCCAGGATGCGTGAAAAATCTACAAAAACAATAGGCCAAAGAATGTAAGCTAACATTTTGGGACATAGACCTAAGAGCCAAATTACTGGATGATCTAAATGATGGGTTTACTCATCAAGAAGTAGGAGAATGCTATAAGCATAATCTTAAAGGAGTATGAACCTACCAGGGATAGAAGATTCATTTATATTAATGCACAAGTATAAAGTTATTCTAAATTCTCTCTGTGAGTTGATGTTAAGAATTATTTCGGAAACAATCTCGGTAGAAAATCGAGATACAAATTCTATTTATCACGATAAATATCCTTGTAAACATCGAAATAAAGAATTGCATTTTCATCCTCAACGATACAAATGCAGATTTAGCTTTAATAAAACTCAAGCAATGAAAGTCGTTGGATAAAGTTTTAAAAGTGTGCAACGAATAGGGAAAAGCAAGACACGGCTGTCATGAAAGTCTTTAGAAAGTTACTCTCAAAATGGGGAAACGGGTAATATTTAGAGAACGTCAACTCAAAATAGTTTGTTTTTCCTCTTCCATATCACTCGTGGTCGTTTGCGAAATGGAATCAGCGCTTAGTGAAATGTTAAACGGCCTTGCTTTTGCAGCGAAAGCAGAGCATTTCAGAGCGCCACCAGTGGTTTCTAATGCTAATTCCATTGCGAGGTATATTTAATATCCAGTAACGCTATTTAAGATGATGCAACTCTAACGAAAGGTAGCAATGGAGCGCGTGAGCGAAAGGGTAAAAAAATAGGAAGTTGGTGGCCGTTCAGTCCTAATGGTTTTCTAATGAAGTAAGGCCTGATCGTATTGATTACATGGGATGCGATGCCGTTAAACCATTAGGATGCTTCAACTGGAAGCGCGTGCCGACAGAAAGTGCGTCTGCTAAACTTGCTCCTTAGATTCGCCTGTCGAAGATCACTCGCGTTCATCAACCTCCAACTAGCGGAGAAAGCCATCCGCGGATTGAGATGCTGCCGAGAATCAGGAATAGAGACGAAGGAATAGAAATTATTGGGACGCTTCTTCGGATCTTATCTCATGCAAAGTTTGAAGTCGATATCATGCCGGGAAGTACCTAAAATTTGATTCCGTTATCTCCATAAAAAATGCATTGAGGAATGTAAATGGCTCTCTGGAATCGAACCAAGGACAATCAGCGAAACTTTCAACAACGTAAATAAAAGATATTTATGATCTTTATCCACATGCCGAGTTACAAGTTTCTATCTTATCGAGAAGTGATTTAAAAAACTTTATGTGCCTTTTAGGACATGTTGGTTTTTTTAACCTAAAATAAAATAGTAATTTCGTCTCCTTGTTGTTACATATGATTTCAATTAACATGGATGAATTCCTATTATAAGGTTTTGTGGAGCGTATTTTTATACGAGGTTATTACATTTTTGCTTTAAATTATGAGGAATTATATAAAATATCATGTTTATTTAAATAAATATTAGCTTTACGTAACATTTCCTACGAAATAAGTAAGTTGTTGGGAAATTCCCTTACTTATTATAATTGATTTAACACCATGGCTACTATTTCCCGTTCCCGCGGCCAATTGTTCCCGCGGCCAGTTGTCCCCGCGGCCAGTTGTACCCGCGGCCACTTGGCCCCGCGGCTACTTGTCCCATCCCGGCTTCTTCTTATCTCTATTCGGTTGCACGTTCAAACTCGATTGATTAGGTTGAAATTGGACGCCACACTCTACATTATGGTTGACGTTGTCGTTGGTGGGATATCTATCAGTTTGTGACGCTGCGATACGCATCCGATTATATTGTACATCGATGTTCGATTTATTAATTTCCGATTAATCGAATTTGTATGTATTAAATGTCGATATATCGAATGGCCATTCATCAACGATCAATAAAAAGATTTCCGCTCCATCAAAGTGCGATTTCTTGATACCTAATATGTTCACTAACTGATAATCGATGTTTAATAGATATTCGTCCTGAAAAAAGTTCGATTTCCCAATCTCGATGGATTCAGCTTTAACCGTAAATATTCAATAACTTTCTGTGTTGATGGACTTTCGATAAAAACCTCTCTGACCTAAGAAAAATCGGACGATATTTCTCCAAAAAGGCATCTGACTTTAATTTATATTTCCTACGGTTAATAAATATAATCAGAAAAATTGTAGAATTATTTCAATCTACGATTTTCATCGTCAACCCATATATAATTTCAGTTCTCTCGGGATGTTGATACTATTGAAGAAATCCAACAGACTGCGTATTTATTTTCTTTTGAAGTTTGAGCTACGCAGGATCAAAAGTTTCTCTGGTACCAAAGCAACTTAAGTATTTAAATCTGCTTGAGAATCAAGTCTTTACTGTATCCATGTGCAAACATGGCAATGGATGTGCAAAGATCTTACTTACCCTTTGAAACTATGACGTAGATAAACAGACTTAAATTACATACAAGGTATCTACTTGAATGTTATCAAGGTGATTAGTTCATGGGAATGATAGAAAGCACCATTTATAGAACTTATAATTTAATGACGATAATTATTAGAGATATGTGGTGAAACTGAAAGGATTGGTGGATGGGAATAAGTTTGGCTAAAGCTGACTTATCTTCAACTTTCCCTTTTATACTTATCTCTCATTCCTTATATGGCGGAAGCTGATAAAGTTGTGCTATGATATTATTTGACACATTTTCTTGGGGATCCTAAAATGTGTTAGATTCTGATCGGCTTCTGATTTGACCGCATTGAATTTACGGTCATCCTCGGACAACACGAAGGAAAGAAATTTGTCAATCCAACGAAATACTTGGCTATAGAGTGGTTTGTACGCGAGAGAAGTCATGATTTATCTGTCGAGAGAGATTTTTCTTACACGTGATGGATTCTCCGGGATATTTTTCTTCTTCCTCTCTCCCACCGGTAATTCGTGACACTCCGCAAATGAGGTTTCTTCTCCTCTAACCTCAAAGGTCGAGCTGGATGGGGAGATAATTTTTCAGCACAGACTATAACGCTCAGCTGCATTTCTTTCCTCAGGACACGTGCTATTTGTCACCGTGTCCTCTTCGGAAGTACATACGAGCAAAAACTCGCTATTGATAAAATGCTCTCGGGCGTAACGAATTATTTATGGACGTCTACACAATTTTCACAATTTATCTAATGGCTCTTTTATATTCTGGAAAATTAGTTCTTATATCTATATTTTTGAAATAAATGTAGCAATAGCTTTTATGGTCATCTTAATAAATTTTAGGCTTCTGTACAGCCAAGAGATCTTTTGTTTATCGTGCAAGCGGGCCCTTATTTTTGGTATATTGATTCTAGTAACTTGAAGTTTTTTACAGGTCTAAATCGTAAGTCTTAATAGCCCAAAGGAAAAATAGTCTTGCTTTTGTACACATCCCAAATTCTTCTATTTCCTCTGTCATTGGTATTAATCATGCGTTGTATTACAACAATAAATTAAGCATCAGGCTTAGACTTAAAAGTATGCTTCACTTTTTATATTTGACTGGAAGGTACTACAGGAAGTGCATTCAATAGAGTATTCATATTATTTATATATATATATATATATATATATATATATATATATATATATATATATATATAGGATAGATCTATATCAAAACGAGCATAACAGGAAGTATACATGTTTTTGGTTTTATTACATTTTATATATTTATTTTTTTAAATTATATTTTACAGTGTTGAATTCTGAATAACTAGAGGTGCGATTCAAAACTACATTTTCGAATAGGAATTACTATTTCCATTGGTTTAATGATGTAATTATGTAACAAAACTGAGACCTGGTTAATAAGTAATCGTTTTCTCATTTGTTCATTACACTTATCTTAAAAACGGCATGTTATATTCAAACCAATCAGTACCTCGATGGTTAATCTCCTCGACCCCTAACGAATTCCAAAATCCAGGTTTAGAAAAAAGCCACATAAAGTTAAGTCTTTCATCTGAATACTGGAAATATAGGAGTAAAAGCTGATTCAGAAATCGAAAGAGAAATAAGACGTAGAAAAACAATTCAACGCGAAATCAGGGCGTTAACCTTTTCTCCTATTTTCAACACTAACTGTGTGCAGTTTTAAGTTCATTAGGCTGAATTTAGAAAAGTTTCGCTTACTTCTTTGTCTGGGAAAGAATGCTTATAATCCCTCTGTAAAGAACATGCTTCCCAGAATAGCATTGGTGACCACTGAAATCATTGGGTGTTGTTTTTGGAACGTAGACTGTGGAACACTCCCTTTTTAGCTGGCGACTTCCCTTCTTCTGGTGCATGTGTTTTTAATTGGCTTTCTAAAACTGTCACGCTCGGTGATTTTCCACGGCATTTTCGCAGCAATCCCCATGCGGGGGCGCCTTGCTGACATCGTCTCGCACTTTTCTGACCATTCTTTCTCTTTTGGAAGGCCTTTCTTTCCTAATTATCAAATAAATCAATCACTGTACTTACTGCCGGTGGGAGAACATTTCAAGTAGCTCACCATTTACTTTGTTTTACTTTCAAATTCAACCTTTATTAGGCAATTACTTGCTGATAATTACGTTTGATATTAAAACATATCCTTTTAGAATTTGCACTCCTTGTACGTGCAAATTGTCTCTTTAAATGCTCACTGATAGCAACCATCCTTTATTACGCCTAAGAATACCCTTTCAATAATAGGTTAGTCTTATTTATGTAAATTTATTGCTATTATTTTTGGCATAATTCATGAAATAAATAGCTAGGATATTCTCAAGGTTATCCAGCTAACCTTAACGAAGTACCGACGGTCTTACGTATCCATATGGTCATGCTTTCCTACATTTCTGTCAACAGACTTTATTCATATGAAAATATTCTTGTGGAAGGCTTTGGGACTGCAACTTTAGTGTATGGCTCATACTATAATTACGATGAGATTGAATTCTCCAAAATCTCCGAGAAAAATATGTATAACGGGTACCATTAATATATTTTACTCTAGCATATTTTAAAGGACTCTATGGAAGGGCGTTATTTGATGACTAGAAGAATTATTTATTATTAGAAAATCTCCTCGTTTTTAGAAAAGTTCAAGGTTTAAATGATTGAGCTTGGAAGGGTTTATTCAAGTATTAGGGTTTTATTCTCTTTACTAAGCAGGTTTTTCAAAGTTGAGAACGGAAATGCAATGAATTGTACAGTCACGCAGTTTAACAGTTTTATAATTTGAAGTTTGAGAGAAGTATTTCAACAAAAGCATATATATTATTCACGTTTGCCAATCTTCAGCATTTACACCTTTAAAAAATCTTTTGAGAAACCATAAGGTGATACCATTGCCTGAAATTGTAAAGATAAGGACGACTAGGGAAAAATCTATAAATAAATCTGTCCAAAAACAATAAGGATGCGAAAACTTAGACGTTACTTTGCATGCGATTTAAATTGTCTAATGTGGAATTTCTTTCACGGAGACCCGGAAAAACTTTCCGAGTGATTAATCAGACTTCCTGGCAAATCCGATTGCATTTCTCCCGCGTGCGATTGTCAAACGCCACGGATAAAGGAAAGAGGTAATGACGTTTTTCTTCAATCCGACCCTTAAAAGGTTTGCGTTGGAGTCTGTGTTCTCTTAAAAGTGTCTGGGTGACGACCATCCTCTCCCCCTTTCAGTGCGAAGTACAGTAATTCGAAGAAGACGGTCTCTGCAGATTGACTCTGGTTGCTTGGCTCGGCGCCACCTGCACAACAAAAGGCAGACGCCGTCTGGCTCACTCTAGGCGTTTCTCAGAAGGGAGGAAAATCTGCGATAAGAGAAGAGAGGAGTGGAAAGAAGGGTTGATCTTCTGCGAAAAAGAAAGAGCTAACCACAGAATGAGGCGCAGTTGCTCGCTTTTGGTCATTGCGTCATTCGGAGGATATTTCCTGTACCCGATTTACTGCGTTTAAATGTGATACGAGCAGACTTAACCTTGTGGATCTGTGCTACATTTCGAAGAAAGTAATTTTTCGAGAATCAAACAAAATTTATTAAATTTTATATTTTAATCTTTAAACATTACATTTTATTCCTTAAACCTTATAAGTTTTATTTAATTATCTTTATTTATTAAATATTAAGGTTATTTTCATTGTCGCGCTGTAATTTTCACCGGATTTTTGTCTTAATTTCATGGATTCATTTTCTTAATATTGAAAATTATTAGATTGATCAGTAACATTAAAGTATATAGTTTATGCAAGATATGTCTTTCAAGATTCTCCATTTACGTTTTAATACGACTCCAATCAGTTGTTTTTTTAATATTATATCTACACAACGCCGAGATATCGTTCTCTAAATTGTCTCAGGGTAAACAAATGCTGTAAATAATATTGAAATATCTGCTTTTCTAGTAGGAACACATTGACCATCTCGACAAGTGTGTTGGTGTTGTATGACCGAAATCAAGAGACGTGATAGAATTAAAATCCAAAGCAAAATCAATTAAAATGGTACGCTTTGAAACCCTAGTTACACCTTTTATTTATTAGAAGTTGACAAAGAATGGGTTTTTTACTATTTGCCGTTTTTTGTCCCTAGCGTGTGTGGAAATCTCTAAATATTCGCAAATAAGTATCAATATTAGTATCTATAATATATACATAAGAAGTATGAATGAAAAGAAAGATGTATTTGAAAAGGTATTCAAATAGAATGAGTAGGATAGCTCGTGAACAGCGCAGGTACCAATAGGTTCGGAGAAGTGGGTTAGTAAGGATCCCTTGTTTTTCGAATTGTTTTCAGGCGACGTGTGGGAGGGATGAGGCAAGCGAAACGGGAATGGGTCAGTAAAGAAATGACCGAGTCTTTCCCTTCGGGGAGGGGCGACCGAAGAGAAAAGTCGTGGGTGGGGTCCTCGAAGAGGGTGTGCTTTTTCTTGCCGGCGAAATGTTCGGCGTGCCGGGGCAAAAACCGGTCCCGCATAGAGGCTCCCCCTGTTTTGCTTCTTTTTCCGTCGCCTTCTACGAGGAAAGTCGTGGCAGGAAAGGTGCGGTGATTTTTAGCGTAGGTGAGGGAAAAGAATCCTACAGGGTTCAACTGGGCTTATCATAATATTTTTATGGTAATTGGCACAATAAATGGGGAGGCGTCGACGGATGTCTCTGCAGATGACCTACCGGTGGCGACGGTGCTGTGGTTGATCCGTGGCGTCGTCAGAATGGAGAGATACCTACGTCAACCGAGGGTTAAGTGCCTCAAGTCTTAAATTTGAAGTATGGTCGAGCACTGATACACGGTAGATAATTCTTCGATATATTGAAAAATGCTGTCCTTTCTCGGTTGTCAAATTTTACCGTCCTCCATTCACAAAAACCCGTCTAGCTATTCTGGAGACTTATAAATGAGCATCATGTCTTGGCGCGTTTACTAGAAGAATTATTATAATAGGCATCTTGGTTTTGCAGTCTAGTTTCAGATTTAGACCTTTCTATACTTCCATGATTATAAGAAATTCCTCGTTTTATTGGGGCTACGACAATCATTTGCATCTTTGAATATTCGATAGGCTCTGTAGATAAGTTATGGAAATGTATTCGAATAAAGGAATACAGCGTGGGCTGATAAACTTCGTCAGCAAGGTTGGAAGGAAGAATGACACTCGTAACAGTTAGTTATGTATACTGTAGTTTATGGAAAAAATTTAAGGATGGATTTTCGTTATTCGTGTTGAATATATAAACATATTATTTTTAAATAAATTTGATATTGATGAATTGTATTTACCACATTAAAATTTCTATGAAACATTCAGGTAATATATGAGCAATTAATTTGAACAGCCATATAATTACATTACTCCTATACTGTACATTTCTAATGTTCGAAATTGTTCGAAACTCCGCCGTAATCATGCTAATTAGCAGCCATTACTTAGTTAAAAGATAGCTGATTATCTGTAACGAAGTCCATTAGACACATTTTCTCCCTGGAAAAGCAGCTACCTGGAAGCGAGACTTAATTTAACTGACGTCAATGGAAGTTTTTGCAAGAATCTGAATTTAGCAGGGAAATATTTTTTGCTAGGGTAACTATGCTGAATTGAGATTATCACCATTGTCATTCAATTTGGGTCAGCCCTCTAACAACGAGTCCAGAACTTTCTCGTTGTCGTCGGGGATTACCTCTCTCGGAATACGCACGTATTATCCAGAGCAGAATTTCAGCATCAAAAGCATACCGACTTTAAACCTTTACCATTCGAAGGCGATATCGGATTCGAAAAGCCATCATCGGCAGTTTAACGACAGATTGTCTGATTGGCTGAGAATAGCTGCGTAGATCGACGCTCGGTAAATCTTCCTCTCTCTTCGGGAATGAATTGTTCGATTCGCGAGAAATTTCGTGATTGTGAGCTGCCGGATGCCATCTTTCGAATTCTCGTGGGTTGAGAGAGACTGCGCATCTTCTCCTCGAGGACTGAACTCTGGCATTTCGCGGAGAATGTTTCTCTCCGTTGTCTCTTGCGTGCCGAAGATGTGCTCTTTCTCCTTCCTACGTAATCCTGCTTCAGGGTATTTGCGTCGAGAATAATAACTCATTTACGGATAGAGCGAGGAAAACTACCATGGTTATGTCCATTAAGGATAGCTTTAGTAAACATGAGTTTTCTATTCCTCTTAAAATCTTAACAGGAAGATTGTTTAGATAAAAAGTGAATTTAGCTCCTTATTATTGGCGTTCAGCTACATATTTTAGAGATACAGTATTAGATTATTTGAATATTTACTGTGCAAGGATTTAGTATATTTTACTACTTTTAGTAATTCCTGCATTAGTAAACAGAAGTTCTCTATTTCTTCAAAACTTAGCTTTCTTGCAGTATCTTTTCTTCTGAATAGGAAGAATGTTTAGATAGAAAGTGAATTTAGTTCATTATTATAGACATTCAGCTACATATATTAGAAATATAGCGTTGGATCATTAGCAGTTTTGTTCGTGCTGCATATCGTGATCTTAAGGATATCCTTCATCTGTCTTTTGATACAGATAGGATGTTTGAATGTACGTGCTTATTTTGAGTCCCAGTTATCTACGAAGTATGTTCATACCAATGACAAACGTTTTCTGATGAGGCAACTTCTAAGAATCATTACAACGTTTTCTGCAAATCAGGGGTTTTCGAATTATTTTGTCACAGTACTCTTGTTTTTTGAGCCCCTCAAGTCCTATTCATTAATAAGGAATAATTGCTTATAGTTTATCATGACCTTTCACAATCAGGTTTGGGAAATTTCTTGTGCAGTTGACCGAAAGTATCTCTTCTGTAATAGCAAAAAATATTGTTTAAAACAGCTACTTTTGAAATACTCGAATAGCGTAAAATATTTTCTCATCTTATCTGCAATCCCCGGACTAGCTTCTGTAATATCTGGAGGAACGGATTCCACAGGCTTAATACTCTTCCTGTAAAGAGTATATCCTAGCTGGGTAAATGGAAATTTCCGCCAACATTCCCATGTGTTGGAGATTTTCTCCTCATCAGAGATTAGAATCCTTTCCTAAGTTTCTCGTTTCATAACATCAGAAGTTTTCATGTCTTTGGAATATCAAATATTTATAGTTTGAATTGGATCCAAAACAGGTGGTAGATGTTGTGGCCTGATGATAGAGCTAGTTTTTTCATTCCTCTGCGGTCATCACGAGGAGATTATTTATACTTTTCAGGATTAGATATCCTTCACACACCACTTTTGCTTAAAAAGGAAAATATGACGTATCCCTCCTCTTCCATCCATGGTATTCCAACATATACGGCAAGAATCTTCGTTACGATAAATGAATAATGCACTTCGTAATTTCCACACTGTGTTATTTATTTAAAAAAAGGCTGGCGTTAGTCGAAACCGGTCGTTTTTAAACAAATAACACAGTGTGGAAATTACGAAGTGCCTTATTCATTTCTCACTATGGATTTCCACGAAGTCTAATACTATAGAATCTTCGTTACGTTTAAGCCCAAGGTGTTCTGGCTAAAATTGTAGAACGGTATCAAATGATGATAATAACTTTATTTTCCAAAGACATACATAAGTACATATAGGACACGTCGAATTTCCAGTTTAACTAGTGATGCAATATAATTTAAATAACAATTACATTAACATAAACAAATGAATTACAATATTTATAGTTCAAAATTTTCATTTTATGATATAGAATATCGTTTTACAATATAAAATAAATACATATAATGTCATAAATATTTCTCGTTTAAAATTCTTTCATATTATAACAGTATTTTGTGATGAGGAATTTATTTTAAATTTTACAAAATTGTACCATTTTATATTATGTAATCAAGCCAGGTAATTCGTTATACAATTTTGATGCCAACATCTCTAAGCTTCTCCCAGTTAAACTAAGGCTATGGGATCGGGTCCTTAATTTGCTTCTTCCTCTTGTTAACTAATATCGTAATGTCGATCTTCTTGTAACTGTCTGCGTTATGAATTATGTAGACAGCACCTGCATCCAAAAAAAGAAATCAACAAAAGTCTTTCGCAGTTTCCTACAAATTTAAAAAAGTAATTATTTATTATATTTTGTATTATAATTAACTATTCACTAATTTTAAATTTGTGGGAAAGTAAAAAGGACATTTGTTGATTTATTAAGCTCGATACGTTCTTAACGACCATATTTCCTCCGATTCCGAATCGATTGGATTTTCTCGAGATTCATCCGATTTTCTCTTTCTCAACGTCTGATTCGCGGAAATAGAACGAGATAAGGCTGTCATTTAAAGTGATTTTTTAAATTTCAAAGCTATTAAAAATGGTTTTTACTTCATTCCGAGGGATTCCACTAACTGAAAAGAGGAAATTTTGATTTAGTCCTTAAAAAGCATAGCGAACAATCTTCGAAAGTTCACTAAACAAAATTTCCAGGAAAAGTAAAGCTAATATGACCATTGAATAGCCTCTTTTAACCGCAATTTCCACAGGCATTGTTACTAATAGGTCTTACTGCGGAGTAACAATAATTTATTCACTCATCATGTCCCAAAAGATTAAGATAAAAGATATGAAACTTAACTAAGGAAGTTACATAACTCTCTACATTTAATATATAGTATTTAATTTCCTATATTTGATAAAAACAAAGGCTCACGGCCCAATGATGTACCTATGTATTCCTTGAGATACTGAAATTCCTCCCATTCCGTTAAAAATGGAATTCAGATCTTACAATTAGTAGTTTCTTACAAATGATGTAAATGAAGAATGACTTAGCACAGGAAAGCGTGCATCTTAACCCAAGAAGAGAAAAATAGTGAATTGGCTGGTTCTCGAACCCAGGAACGTGGAGCACCATCACCTTGATCGTATAAGCCCCCCATTTACAAAAGGGAAAAGGATGTGGCTAAGTATTTTAGTAGTTAGAACACCTGCCCGGAATGTAGGAGACATGGGTTCGAGTCCCAGACAAATCACTATTTTTCTCTTTTTGTACAACCTAGTAGTTTCTTTTTTGGTTAATGGGAGTAAAACCACCAGAAGCTTACCATTAGCTGTTTTTTTTAAAGGAAAATACGATGTTTCCCCCATATTTCTGGAAGTAAATCCTTTTCTTGAAGTAATATTAGTAATCCTTAATGGTTAGGTGTAAGAGAGGCCCTAATGGGCCTAACCTCGCCAAATAAAGAGTTTTTATTATTATTATTATTATTATTATTATTATTATTTCACCCATAGTATTCCAACAACTACGGTAAAAATCCTTATTAGATTTTTCGTGACCATATTTCCTCCGATTCAGAATCGATTAGTTTTTCTTGAGATTCATACGAATTTCTCTTTCTCAACTCAAGAAGAAGTCTCATTTGAAGAAATGGAACGAGATAAGGCTCTCATTCAAAGTGATTTTTTTCCTCGGCACACTTTCGCGCTATGGAAAGTTGACACGTATTCACACGAAGTACGTGGAGTATTCGCGCTCAAAATCTTTCGTTAATAAAGGTAGGAAGTGGGCGCATAGGGAAATTATCGGAGTCAATTATTCCCTGTCAGTTAAGCCAAGGATTGATGAGAGGAAACCTTATTTGGGTCGTTTGGTGTCGGTATTCTTAATCGACCACCGCTTGAGAATTCAGCAAGGGAAGGATAGCATCCTTCTCTTGATTGAAATGCAGCTTGTTGATCCATAACTCCATTGTGGCCTGAATCTGTATATTCGGAATACAAGGTCACACGTTCATCTAATATTCCTCAATTTTTTCCGCTTCTGATACTAAGATGGAAAGGCAAAGATTTTTAATTAATTCATATGGAATTTCATCCGTTTTACCTAATATATATTTAATATCATCTCGATTAAATTATGTGAAATTGTCTTACATAACTGCAGAGGTTAATTAATTTCACAATTAATTAGAGATAAGGAGAATATTACGCAATTAGGTAGATGAAATTCATGGAATGGTTTTCTTGGAGAAATCATCCAAAGCAGAGAATTTGGGATAGTGGAGAAATTGTAATCATTCTAAGCTATTTTGCCTGTGACCTCACTCCACTCACCTTACTGACTTTACTCTTACTCAAAAATGTTTGAAAATTTATCTAAAGATCGAGTAGGAATCTGCTAAAATTCACTCGATTATTTGCAAGAGCTGCGAAACATTATTTTACGTTCAATATAAGTCAAGTCAGAAGTAGCAAGCGTTTGGTAAATAGTAAAATTGTAGTCTGTTGAAATAAATAAATAAAAGGTTATGTTCAAAATGTAATGAGATCATGGAATAGGTATGTATTCTTTTGGTATAGATTCATAGAGCTCTTTTTATAAATTAATCTCAACGATTGTCAGTAAATTGTTGCTAACCAAGGGGTAATGAATATTGATTATTATCGTAAAATACTGGAAAGTCATCCTAATGTATAATAGTAAAATAGTAAATAGTGAAAGCTATTGGTGGTTGACTTACTTTATTCTGGGCTGAATATTTTACTGTATGGAAAGGTGATTAAGGTTATGAAATACGAATTTTGGGGTGTAAATTGTTATGGAGCTGCTTATGAATGTGCTTGGAAAAAACATTATTCTGCACTGATTCACCATAGTGACCATCGTAAAGACGGACACCTTGAAAAACCTTAGTGGGAGATTTTGTCAAACTCCAGATCTCCAAAAGTTTTTTCTCGAATGATTCAGCCCGTCCCGAACCCGGATGGCTCCATTCAGTGACTGCCAAACAAAACCACTCAGAAAAGGAGGCGCGAAATTTTCTCGGAATCGTTTTCTTTTTTCGCCTTACGCAAAGCGTCGCAAACACGGGTTTGAAGGTGACCTCGGTCGCACACAGAGAAGATCGCTTTCCTAGTAGGAGGTATTCCAAGATTCTGAAGAAGGCGGGGGAGGGATGATTCCCCCAGAAGGCGAGATGGAAGTGGTGAGGGGCTACCGGAAGACCCGGTAACGTCCACTGCTGAAGGTCAGCGAGTTCCCGAAGGCGTAGATTCCCTCCGCATGGTTTCAGTTTTTGTTTCTCTCCGCCGTTTAAGGAAGGCCAATCTGACCGTTGATGCTGGTCCAGGAAAAGGGAATGTGGAAATCGTGTCTGAGGCCGCTTCGGCTATCGATTGCCGAAATTAACGAAAAAATTATCTTTCGAAGAAGTCTTCTCTTTGTGGAATTCCATTTCAAGGATGGGAAAAAATGTGAGTGGAATTATAGTGTATCCTCGTGATGGAATGCTGGAATTCTACTAAGCGAAGGTTTCTACGATAGAATTTATTTTAAGAGTTGATTTAGCCATAGTAGCAGAGCCATCAACATTTTATTTTGGAATTTCACCTTTTTCCTTGAAACATGAATCATGTGGTACTCGTTATAGAAGATTATTAGTGATAATTTTAGCTATCTAAGAGGTGTATGAAATCGAATCATTGCTATTTGTATTATTTATTCCGACTACACATATTTAAAAGGTTACGCTTGATCCTAAAAGCTACTATTATTCGTGGGTATATAAGTATATGAAAATACGATAGGCCATCAAAGCTAGCGTATGACCACGAAGGTATTTTCATGGGTATGCATACAATTTAATTTTCTATAATTTTCGTATAACCTCTCTCCATGAGAATTCATACTCAAGGATATTTAAAAAAATAGCCCTTAAATGTCCCTTAAATCATTTTGAAAATCGAGAATTTTGCTTCAGGTATGACGATAGAGTAAGGATTCCTTACTCTATGGTATGACCTACAATGGAGAAAGTGAACCTATAATACGCCTGCCAGAAGTGGTACTTAAGAGAATTACTTTGGCACGAGGAACTTCGAACTCATAAAGTATACTAAGGTGCATCGTAAACCTTTATTTGTATCAAATATAGAAACCTTCGAGTAAACGCAGCGCCATATTTAACCTACTATCTTCCATTGTTGTTTTATTTATTTTATTACAATCTTTTAGGACTCGGAGGATGAGTAGCTCAATGTTACTACGCAGTAAGACCAATTCGTAACTATACCTGTTGAAATTGCGGTTAAAGAAGGCTATTATCATTGGCAATATTTGCTTAACTTTTCCTGGAAATCCTACTTAATTAAGTACTCTTTAACCTTTCCCTTCTACATAATTAACTTTCGAGGATTGTTTGCTATGATGCAAGGAGTTAATCAAAATTTCCTCTTTTCAGTTGATGGAGTACTTCGGAATCAAATAAAAACCATTCCTAATAGCATTGAAATTTTTATTTCTTTTAATTACAAACATTTCGTAATTATTTAGCCGCCTTTCAGTCAGTTTAAAGGTTTTACTTTTCAGATACCGCAACTTATTACGTCTCATTATATAATACCAACTGATAGCTCCTCACGTATTTCGTGTTTTCAGAAATTGACGGTTTGCTCAATGCTTGACCTTTATTCCTATGGAATTCCCCGACCTTATGGGGAGGTAAATATAGTCCCATACACATTGCTTAGTCACGTATTATTGGTAGAAGAACGCACTTTCGAGCGTCACAAAACGGAACCCAACACCAACGTTAAGTCTTGCTCGTTTATTACTTTCATTATTTGCACATCGCCGCTACGCCGGAAAAAATCGATGCCTTTGTGTATTTATCGAAAGAGCGCTGAAAAGAGTGATTTTCACGATCGACGTTTTTCTTGTGATGAAAGTATCGACAGCCGCCTTTCACGCGAAATATTAGTAATAGATCACCCCACATAGGTGTTGTAATATGTTTGTCATACTGTGGCTTATGAGTCCTTCCGTCCTTATTTGGGTTTAGATATCCTTCTCTCATTTTTTGGAAAAGTGAACGATTTGGTCTAAAAGATTCCAACCCATGATCGTATGGTTAGAAATGATATGATATAAATATTGGCACGTGCTAATATCTGACTGCCTCAAGAAGTTTCAGTGTTTTACGAATTTCATGTATAAAGTGTGGTAATCTCAGATTTGGAAGTTAGTAAGTTTTAAGGTATACCAATACATTTATGAAGCTTGTATAAGCATGATGGTGTTTATAATTAAGATAGTTTTATATTCTTATTTTACAATCGTGTAACTAGCCATACTTAGGAATAAGTGAATTGAATCTCATTTCTAACAAGTGAACAAATACAGCGAGACTGAATTTATACTTACACGATACTTAAAGAGAACACTAAATAAGTTAAGTAATAAACATCAATATTTTCAGTAGAATAAATAACACAATTTGACTGTGTACACAATTCAAAATTTTCTAAATTGCAGACATAGTCAGATTATGTTTTTTTTTCTGCTAATCATGGACAAGTTCCACCAAATTTCGCCGGGATTGATCAATTATAATTGTATTTTAACACGATGGATAAATTATTTAATAAACAATGAAATAATAGTTACGTATTCCGTTGTTTTATGCCCTGGTATTACGGAGTTATTTTTAATATTATTACCTTTACAAATTCGGGGAAAATTTGTGATTACAATTCAGCTCCAAATCTCATTCAATTGAATCCTTGTTTGATTCGATGGATGAACACTTTCATTTTGAAATTAAGGAAAGAGATGGAGAGTGTATTTTGTAATTAGTCGTAGAAGTCTAGTCGAGGATACAATTCGGCCATGAAAAGCATCGAAGATTTCAACAAAGTAGGTCACATGTCTCGTGGAGAGCGGCGACTAGCAAGAGTGATTCGGCGTCCTTCCCCTGAAATTCAACTCGGATGAAACTCTTTCAGAGCCGTGGGCAATCCGAGATTCGTGATGAGTCACCCGTGACTTTCAGTGTCCTCAGAGGCACGCATTTCCTCAAAGAGTGGTCGGACCATTTCATAATTGACCGCAATACATTTCAGCGACCAAACCGCAGAATCCTATGTTTCTCTCGTTTTCACTCCGTTTCGAAATCTCTCGGCTTATCTCAGGGAAAGATCGTCCGGGGAATCCTTCAGGTTTCCGAAATACTTCGATGATTTTTGAGTGCACAGTATTCTGTTTCGGAATTGCGTAATATCGCCAATTGATATTCGTATCGCATGACCTGCAATAGGTCGGAATGGAATATATCAATGCTGCGGATTTTCACGAAGTTGATTTTTATTTTGGTTTATATAGCTTGTTTATATTTAAAGAATTTGAAACCAGCAGATAGGGTTAGGTTGGGGAATGAGGCAATATAACTGTTTATTTCATTTTATGTTTAATGTATCGATACTGACAATAGTAATGATAAAGTAAATGATTAAATATCATCTTTATATGGAAGAGATAGTGACTAAATATTTATTGCTCCTTTCAAGCCTTTTATCATTTTTACGGAAAGAATTAACATATGTAGAATAGCTTGAAGAAATAAAGAAATGCAGAAATGAAAAACTAACAAATTTTATAATAAAAATATTATTAACACTGAAATTAAAAATTTATAACAAAATATCCGATTTTTGGTGGGTGGAGATAATTATTTCCCCAAATTTATTGTTTCACTCACTAAAAATCAGCCAATCGTAAACCATCATCCTGCCTCAAACACTCCTAAAGACTGAATACAACTTTAGCTCTTGGACACGTTCGGAGAAATGAAAAGCGAAAGCTGTAATTTATTCAACAATTTCAAAGTCGTATCGGAATTTCTTTATCAAGCCATCAGGAAATCTCTCCACGATACTCCCCCCAGTGAAACACATTTACGTACCGCATTCACTATTTAGAATGCGCTTAAGCAGGAGCATTTTCTACGCTCGTTACGGCCTTCCTTGCAAAGTATCTCGTATAATCAGGTCGAATACGAATATATTTGCATGTTAAATCGATTAATGCAATGGTAATTCTCCGGTGGATTCTAATCGATCCCTCTGAAGCTCTGCTTTTGTCATCGATGGGCATTTTCAACGACTGCGGTACCCCATCCTTTTCCGAGAAAGGTCTGCTTGCTTCCCTTATGAGTACCGCATTTGGAAATTCAAAGGAGAGGATCCTCGAATGCAGTGGGACTAACCAATGAGCTCGATCACCCCATCGTCTGCATCTTCTTTTAATAGAAAGCTGCGAATCTCTCTCTTTGTTACCCAGTGTAATCTTCCCTCCCAATCGACCCTCTTTGCAGATCTTAGCTTGTCAGCAACTTGGCAAGTGTACCCAAATCATCTTCTAAGTGTGTTGGTTCTTGTTCCACTTGTGTATTTTTATTCTGAGATTTACAGTGGTCCAATTTTAGCACGATTTTTCTCATGCTCCTTACGTATGTCGACTCTCGAGGAAGATTGGGTTATGTATCACGCTAAGAGGTCGGTGGTCCCATTTTGGGATTCGAACCCGGCACATTCGAGCCTTGCCGAACGCTAGCATACATGTTTGTTTACTCAAGAAGAAATAGAAGTAAAAAATTCGACGTGGACGCAGGTATCATTTTTCTTAGCATGCATGTCAACTACCAGACTATCCTTGCATGGTAGTTAGTCGTTTGGAATATGTTCTCGGATAGCGGGAGACATGGGTCCCAATATGTCGATATTTATAACTGCTGTTTCTCCTTGGATTTTCAACCCGGACTAGCAATGTTATATCCTATCTTTTCCCCTTTTTAGTTCTTAGTGAAGCCGAAATTCCATGATAAAATTTTCCTTAGCGAAATCAAGGTTTATATTATATTATATTTAATATTGTGCCTCTTCTGCAGATATTGTGAGCATAAATGAATGCCAATGTCATCAAAAGTCGCTTTAAAAATTATTTTTTGATTTAATGTGAAAGAAATGTGATATGCCGGATGGTATTATAGTCACCGGAATTATAATGGTATAATCAAAATAAAATTTTGAAGTTCGTATCCTATTTTACATTCCGGAAGATATCCATGCATAAAAGTTTTGAGCTACTTTATTGCGATGAAATATAACAGGTTTCAGTAAAAATTTCACAACTTCTCGTTACTTTGGATACATGTATTTCTATAATTTTTCTATTGCATTCCGCACGATCATTAAAGTGGAGTGAAACATTTCGTTTCATTGCCTCATGCATTCAAATATGAAAGCCACGGTAGCTGAAGCTCATCGTCGATGGAATTCCTCCTAAGTTATTTATTTTAACTCAAAGTTGCTCCTGCGCATAATCAAGGAACTCTTTCTTCGTCCAATTTTTATCTCTTCTCTTTTTTAAATGTGCAGTTTGCATCCTGATGTTCTCCTCACTCTCCTTAAACAGGTACGGGAGTCTAATTCAAGCCAGTTTTTCTTGACTGGAACATGAGTTTGAATCTAAGATGCTAGAAAGATAATATTTAAATATCAACTGAGATTTTTCGAGAAGAAGTAAGTAGAATAAATGACCGTGATTTTCAACAAGATCCCATTACATTATTATGGCATGGAGTATCTTGCTGAGGATGTTTCCCTTTGGTTTAAAAACCGCACCAATAAGAAAAAAAGTGGTCCAGTTTTATGGCTTGTTGCTCGCATGGAATTGTACTATTTTGTAACCCCTATCGGGTAAATAGTGTTATTAAGTGATAATATTAGATAAAATCATTGAAATATTTAATCTTATTATCTCCTTTCCAAAAAAGGAACAAAGTAAAAAATCTTGTTAACTTACGTATCTTTCAAACGGTGTGAAATGATCGGACAAAGAGTCCAGTTTCATAGAATCCTCTTTTGTTGACTCGTCTTCAGAAGGCAAATATTCCCTCATCCTAACGAGAACCTTCTGTGGAACTTTTCTTAGCGAGAAATGAACGAGAGCCAATTTTGTACTCGACGGCCATTACTGTATTCGTGCGGGCGGTTTTCCGTTTTTCTGGGTGGAGAATATTCTCAGTAAACTCCCAACAATCACTCTTTCCTCTCTTTGTCGCAACGCAGAGATGAAGCACACGGAAGGCTTTTGGTAAATTACTTGTTCTTCGGTGAACATGACCTTTTCCTTGATAATGACCAGTGTTGGTAATACAGATTTTTCATTGAAAGTGTTAGGACGGAATTCACTTTAATTTGCGGAATAAATCCCATGCTAGAGACTCTAGTCCCTGGCTTAAAGACTCGTGGGGATTACATCTCTATGTAAATGCTACAGTTTCGAACTTCCAGAATATGCTCCATTCGGAATTTATACTATTATATGCATCAAATGATACGAAGGAGGTTGAAGTTTGATTCAATGGTGAATGTATAAGTGTTTTGTTTCAAAATCTGTTTTTCGTTAATATTACTATACATTTAAAAGCCTGAGCCTGTACGATTTATTTGATTCTCGCTATGAAAATTTTACTAAAGAACTAAATCTTTCCTAATATACCGTAATTTCTACTATAAAAAACAATAATTTTTCATTTTGATAAGTAAATTATAGAAACGAAGAATCTAAAATTTATTACCAAACTGACTATTTTATATACAGAAGATTTTTGGCTTCATCTCCTCCAGGATAATTAAAATCGGAGTCGAGTCAAACAATTAAAGCCTTTTTATTGATTTTAGTGAGTTATTCAAGTGGGAATTCTGCAGCTCTATATATGATGAGAAACATTCGGCGTAGCTTGTTTCTGTAAAATAACAAATAATTCAAGAATTATCCTAATTAATTAATAAAGACAAAGCTTTCAATGCGTTAGAGCTAGAGTCAGTCCCGGTTCGAAATGGCTGCTCAGCAGGTCGAGGAGTTGTCTTTCTAAGATCCTTGGAATCCCCACCTTTCGCTATCACATTGTCTGCATTCTTGGGCACGCCCACCCATACACCAAGTGCTTGCATTTTTGCTTCTCATTGAATTTCTAACAGTTTTCTTAGGTACGAACACAATGGAACGGATTGCCTTCGTATAGCATTTCCTCATTTTCCTTCTTGTAGTTAAGAAGGAAAAGCCTGTCTCATAGAGTTTAATCATTCCGTTTGGTGTATTTTAATAAATTCTTTGGAATCTACTTGGAGTTTTTATGCTCCAGATTTCAAGTAAACGTTTCATTGCAGTTTTTCGTGGTATCCAGCTTTCAAGAACGAATTTCTTGGAAGGAAATGGCCTTATAATGACATTTCTTCTTTATGTCTACGGTCAATTTGGGCCTATTCCAAGAACAACGGAGGAAATTATTGAACTAATTTTTTCCTGATTTTCTTAGAATCGCATTGATTGAGAATTAATATTGAAGCCTAGGGAGCTTTATAAAGTTTCGTATTTGATGAAATTTCACACTTAATAGTGAAATATTATAATTAGTACTAATTATCCATTCCATTGCTTTTGAAGGTCTAAAAGTAGACAACACTTGGACTCTATCGATGGTGTTGATTGTAGTCTATATTTAGGAATATTTAGTATCGATTATGGTTTATATATTGAATAATCGGAACCAGAGGCTTTTCATGTTTATTCTTGAATGTATGAATAGTGTAATTTTCATACTTTCTAGCTCAGTGAAAATTATCCGTCTTACTCATTTTTATTAGAATTTACGAAATGGAATTTAATCAATCTCCTTGATACATTTTATTAAATTCCTTTCAATTTCCTTGCGACTCTTTTTTGCGTCTTAGAATTGATTTCATCATTATTTTATTGAGTAACATACGCCTTTAGACTTTCGAGAATTAAGTTCTGAGAAGGAAACGTCCTCAATTTAATATTTTCCCTCTTTCTACGCTCTAAATCGGACCAATTCCAAGGAAATGGGTAGGAAGATATAGAAAAATTTCTCCATCCTCAAGAGGATGGAATTCATTGGTCCATTTCTTCCTTAAGTTATCGATACCTTTCGAAGTTTCCTCAACGTTTAGGTAACTTCCTTGTTCCGTGAAATTTAATTAACTATTCATTTGCACTTATTGCGGCTATGAAATGGTTTCATGTTCCTTCCTTGAATGCACCTAATGTAACTTTTATTAGCAAATAAGAATTTATAGTATTGAACTACGAGATATTTCATAGCAAGGGTATACAAATATAAATAGTCTTTAATTACATCCCAAAATGTTCATCAGCTAGGAATTAGAGATTAAAGTCAACTTAAATATAATAAATTAAGTGAACTTGTGACATAAAGACTTAGAATGCAGCCTCTTCTTATAACGCATGTCGCGGCACATTATGATTGCAAAAATATAAGTAAACTATAGAGTTTGAATAACTAAATAATTTTCCCATCATCAGGGTAAAGGATGGGGAATTAAGGGTACCTAAATAAAGGAAGCCCTTTAAAATTTATTCCGTAAACTATCCAAATTTTCTTCGGAAAGTCAAGTTAAGGAATAGGATAGCATCTACGAAAAAAAATCAACAAAATCTTCTCAATTAATGGGTGTTGGCTACATCTTTGGTTGATAGATGGACCTAACGAAATCTGTGTGTAAGCTCAAGCACACGCTCCTTCTGTAATAAAAAGTTAAAAGAGTTCAATTAAGACACTTGAATCCTCTAAAACAGTCTTCTAGATTCCCAGGGACTCCCATCATCTGCTCTCCATAGGAGCACAATTATATACATTTTCAGTAAAAAGGATTCCCGAGTTTCCAAGCAGGTTAGATTTGTGAACCCGAGAATCCTGTTTACACATTATCCCCCAGGAAAGTTTAAGACTAACTACACTACACTAAGATCGTTATATGCATCTTCAGTTAGCTGCAGTCGATGACCGCCTTGACCATACGTTAAAAAAACTCCTCATGGATATTGGGAACTCCCAAACTTCAAAGAAGCGCCGGAATAACGGTCATAGAAGAGAAAAGTGCGCTACTTCCTAAAATTGTGACGGACATTCTCTCGGAACTCAGCATTTTTTCCACACCGGGTCCACTCTTCGTCCACCTGCTCTCCATTCCACCCAACATCTCCCCATTTCTGCACTCCCACCTTCTCCCACTGTTTTTCCCCGGGTCCCCCATTTGGCTCCGCCGTCTCGGATATCTGGGTCAACCCCATCAGACAACCCGGCCCTGCTAACCCTTCTCCTTCCTCGAGAATCCCAACGTTATGGAGGGAAGACTCTTTATCCCCCCGGTACACCTGTTAACGCCCGCTAATTATATATTTCCTTCGACCCATTTTTTCTTACGTATGCACGCGGTGGAATTGTTGTAAACGACCGTGGAGGTGAGATGAATACTGATTTGGTGAAGGGAATTCCGGTGCTCTGCGGAGGCGAAGGCTTTGCCTTCCGGAAATGTCTCTGCAGTGGAAGCGAGCGAGAGATTTCAACGAGCGAAGCCGCGTGTTTGAAAGTCGATGCGATTAGTGATCGCTGGAGATTGCCCTTTGACTTTTAAGTTTGCCGCTTCTCGTCGGTTTGTTTCGGAACGATTGAAGGGGTATTATCCGCGGCCTTTGATGCAGGAATCTTCCGCCCGAACGTTATTTGAAACTGAAATCGCATTATTGGTTTTCTTACGCGTGGAAGGGTAGCGTCTATTGTTTATTGATGCGACAACGGTGATAGAATGGTTATATGCTAGCTAACAAAGCGATGGTACCGGATTCGAGTTCCGTTTCAACAGTTTTTCTTTAGTCTTAAAGGAATTTTCGTCTGGAATCGTCCATTGTTTGCAGTCGATTGTTTTACGATTTAATATTTCTGGGGTTATTGAGAAAATTATGACAAAATATTTCGACGTAGAGAGGAAGATTGATTCGTAAAACAGCGTAGTTCGTCAGGCTATGGTTTTTCTTGACAGTTTTAATATATGATTTTATTAATGTTTTATGTACTGAATTGCCAAATTTCTCTTTCCAAGCTGTGGCATAACATAACTCATAACTTTTGAGATAATATTGCTGTAAAAATTGACTTCTTAAGAACCAGAAGAATAGTGACACTCCAAGGAAATTTATGATTATGAAATATAGAAAAATGACAAAAGAAAGGTATATAAGGGCTTATTATGATAGTCGTACTCCTAGAAAATCTCAAGGAAGAATGTACATGAAAACCTGTGACAAAAGCGGGACTCGAACCAAGATCTCCTGACCCGAGATCCGGGTTCAAATCCAGATCTTGCCTCTTTTCATGTTCGATCTGTCTTGAAATTTTATGATGTTATATATTTAATGTTGGTAATTTTTCTAACATAAATTAATCGTTCTTTATTTATGCTTTAAATATATTTGTAGCTCTGGAATTATTTTTTAGCTCTTTTCATAGACAAACCTCGCCCCTCCGCCAAAACGTTGACTGGCCACTGGCCTAGTCATCATCATCTGGTAATCTGCTTGCGCAGGTCTTAGGTAACATTCTTCTATCTTTCTCTATCCTCTGCCTTTCTCTTCATTTCTGCATATTCTTTGCCATTCTTCAAACTATCAATCATTTTAATTCTTCTCCTTCCTCTTTTTATCTTTCCCTCTACTGTTCCTTCAATCATTTCCTTTAACAAGAATTTCCTTCTCAATGTGTGTTCAATCCAGTCTCTTTTTCTTTATCGAATAATTTAATCAATATCCTTTCCTCTTCGATTCTTCTCAGAACCTCCTCATTCCTTACTCTGTCGGTCCAATATATATTCAGCGTTTTTCTCCATGCCTAGTATTTGTAGCATATGTTATGGATCGTAAAGAATACATCAGATCGACTTCTATGCTTATTTTTCTCTTTCCTCCTCAATCTTTATCTATTTACGAGGATCCAACTTCCTCCATCGTGTATTGTAATTTAGCCTTTACCGCCGGTCTCCCAAAGTGAACCGGTTTTCAGGTTTCTCTTGTTTTGCTCCGCTTTCACCCATATTTTCGTATCCGGCGTCTCTTTTGGAATTTCCTCCTAAAGGCGGATCCTTTGGTAAGTTATGAGATGAATACAGCCGATCAATTCAATTAGATCTTATCATTATATTGAGGAACTCCTTATCTACGATTGCAAAAGTGTCAGAGTAAACCTCTTGCCCTATTCCTCCTTGCTTCCTCCATTAGAGATAAAAAGTATGAAACAAAATATATCAGCATTGAGAACTTCTATTGAACGACGAAATAGCTTTTAAAATAATGCATACGTATGATGTAATACTTGAAGAATATTTATTTATTTATCATATCTTTCCAACGCAGTTAGACATAGTGTCAGGTCAGGTGTTAATTTACCTGAAATTCGACAACTAATCAAATCACTGAAAAAAAATACTTTTGTTCCACATTTACAAAGACAAAATATTTGCACATATATAACCCTGCTTACTAACTTCAATAATAAAAATATTAATAATTACTATTTACAACGTTATAATTTGCATATTAATCTACTATCACTTCAAACTGCATGTTCATTCAACAATTTCACAAAAAGCCCTAAATATTCCAATATAGAATATCAGCACATGCAAGTATTGCCAACCAACTACAGTAACGTACAGTCCTGGCCAAAATTAACGCAGCACCTCCCTAGCGATCCTTACGGCTAGTGCTGCGTTAATTTTGACCAGGACTGTACAAAGCACTGCACTGTTTGTATATTATGGTGCTGCTATAATATGTTGGTTGTGGTTATCTTGCCGCAGAACAATAGCATACTAATGGTACACATATGTGCCGCGGCACATCGGTGAGGATCCACTACCATCAGGTGCTTCTTCTTGACTTCGTCTCTGATTGAGAAAATTGGCTCGACTCAACTCGACTTCTCGACTCAACTGTAATTTCTTTGATTTTCCCCACGAATCCGACAGCAGATGCTGGTCATGCAATTCAATCACTCCTTCCGCAGATCCTTATTCTTCATTACTCTCTTTTACGATTCCATTCCGCGACACACACGAGGTGTCTTCTGCTTCCGGTGATCCGATCGCCAGCAGGTGATACTCGCCATTAAAATTTCATCGTTTCCCTTTGCTGCTTCGCGGTTACGGAACTAATTTCATCCCATCACTGCATCGTTCTTATTCATGGGAAATGTGCGCGTTAATTGATATACATGTAAACCCTCCAGGGGACTATCTGTAAATCGACCAATGTCATGCCACGTAAGTCCCCATGAAAGCTAATAGGAGATGAAGTAGCAGTTTGCTTTGTCTTCAAAGAAGGTTTGTCCAGGGAAGTCATTCGTGAACGGAGTGTTTCGTATCTCGAATTAGTTACTACAAGAGCATATTGCGAACTTTGTCGATTGTTAGGTGTGCCTTACTATAAGAAGTAATTAATTAAAGGTTTGAAATCTTCAACAGCCGTCTTTGTCGGCGTTCCACAGAGATAATAGTATCGTTACCGAAATGTATGTTGGATGTTTCTTAAAAGATCGGTAATCCCGGCCTTCCTGTTGTCTCCGAGTATCAGGCAAAAAAGGTACGGAGCGCCCTCAAAGAAGGCTATCGGAGATTTAAAATTTAAAATTTTATACTAACAGCCGTCCTCCAAATTTTCTCTCCTTGCATAAGAAGTAATATTTTGAATCAACCCCTGTTGAAAGTATATAGGCGGATACAGTCTTGGAGAAATACTGATTTTGCCAGTATGTATAACGCATGTGTACATAAAACAGGAGGTAATATTTATTTACTGACTAAATTAAAGCAAAAGCGATGTTTAAAATGACAAGTAGTTACATCAATGATTAATTGAAAGAGTGTTAACCTTTTATAAAAAGATCTTACATTATCATAAGATTTCTTGTTAAATATGGAAACCAGGAATTTTATATCTCAAATTATTGATTTTACTTTCTTTTTATTGATATGTATCATCATCAGCCATTTTCAATCTAACGTTGAATGTAAGCCGCCACAAGTATTTTCGAGTTTTCACTGTTCCCAGCTTCTCTTGCTTTGTTAATTTATATGGATATATAGGTATTATGCGTGTACATGATAGATTTTGTATCTTGTTTTGGTTAGTCATTGAAATTTCTCTAAGAAGAGGTCTTGAAGTACTTTTTTTATCTTTTACCATCGAATAGCCGTTGGTTTCACATGTATGAAAACACTTGGTGCATCTATAGTCGCGCAACTAGCCAATCTTTTGAGATCCTCTCAAAGGAAAAAAAATTCGGCATTGACAAGCATATCTTTTTCACCCTTTTTCGATGAGATCGCATCCCGGAAGCTGAAACCTTCCGTAATACATTCGATGGCGGTTTTTTACCCAAAACATTTCACCTCTTGGGACCCTTTGTCGAGGGCATAGGAAAAAATCGACCGTGCGTCAGGTGCAGATAACATTCTGGAACACGAGCGAAGGAGAGAGTTGGGTACGCTCGTTCCGCATTACTTTTGTCTTTTTTACGGGAAGTTTCCCAGCTCGTTTCTGGTCCTTTGCGACGGAGGGTTTTCACGGTGGGGAACAAGGACGACGGGAAAGTGGTGGTGGAGGAAGATGAAAGACATTAAGGAAGGAGATCTCGGTATGAGGCTAAAGATGGCTTCTGGAGGAGCCTTTTTATCCATGTTTGGAGAGGTGAAAATGCGCTACGCTCAATAAGAAGGATAAGTAACGGATGAGGAATTAATTCATCCTCGGAGATGCTTCCCGACCGCCATGCTGGGATATGTTTCACCTTGAATCAGTCACGGAATAGTTTATCTCACTCTTTTGATATATACTTATTCGCACACAGATTTATTTGAATCGTTACTTTTATGTATCGCAGGGGCGATATTTGAGGTTTTGGAATGTAGAAAGAATGTTTCTCTGCCTAACACGTTCTTTAATATTTGATAGAATATAATAATCATTATCAATCACAAAAAATTCTGTTATCGTATGAATGACTTGGTTAATTTCTTCGCTGATGAAGACTTATATCATAAGCTTTAATTTTTGCATCAAGTAAACAATTTATTTTCAAATAAAAATCAATGACATTTATGCTGACATATTTTTATGAATGTTATACTTGTCATCAGTCAAATCAACAAATCAGCATATTTCTCTTAATAGTTGGGATGGAATAACTTTGCAAAGTTCCACAAAACAGTTTACGCGGGCGAAAGGTTTCAGACTTTTAGTCAATCTTCACGATTGATTATATATCTTTTAATCACACTTGTTCATGGCAACTATGCTATTATTATTGTATATATAACAGGTAGGTAAAACTCAGGTAGTAACCTATAGATATTATTTACAAACATAAAATAAAGTCAACTTTTGTCATTTGGCATGTATGAAAGCTATTATAGTCTTATTTTGGACTATTTTCAACGGAATACCACAGTTGTAATGCTGCAGCTTTGCTAATAAATTTCTTGCCCTTTCTGAATCTTTTCTTAAAGGCAAATAGTGAAGAGTTGGAAGATCCACTCAGATTCGGACTAACAACTCGGCTTTATTAAGATAGAAAGAAAATATGTGCATTGTCATTGGCTTTCATAATTTCATCAAGAAAATTAATAGTTAGGAGTAGATAATCAGTACAGTCTACCTTGGAATATATTTTTGATCACAAATTGAGGTTAGCTAACTAGATAGTTGACACAAGTAAGATGTAAGAGAAGTGAAATAACAGGCGTTTCCCTAGTGTGTTTACGTCAGGCGTTGAAATCTCCGCACCTTCGCCCATCTCATATCGCACGTGAACCAATTTGTTGTTGTTTGCGTATCACGCGCCCCTGTTCAGTCTTTTGTTCTCCACCAACGTCAATAATGAAATTTCGCTCGGATTAATTAAGTCTAGCTGGAAATCTGCTCTGAATGTATCAACAGAGTCCTCAATACTCTTTGGCTAGTGCCCCAGTTGGTGCTTGAATAGAAAAGCTCTCATTAGCGCGCCTGGCCCTTTCATGATCTGGTGCCTCAAGGAAGTGATACTTAAGAAGTGGTGCAGGCGGATGAAATGCGGGAATCTCGCTTGTATCGGTCACCTGGCGAAGTATGTAGAGTGAGACGGAAGTCGGAAAGTGTTGTGGGACAGATCCAGCGGTGGACTTCCCGGCCCTACGACTTTTTTTCGCTCAAACACTATTTTTCTATCTCCTACGGTTCTTCAAGGGTTTCTCATGATGTCACCAGATTACTTTTATGGCATATTTGGTCCCTGGGGAATCTCTATGGAGAAAATTTTACTTGAGTTATGTCAGTAAATTTTTCACAAGGTTTCTTTTCCATGCATTACCCTTAAATTCAGTTTTATGCGTTATTTTTTAATTGCATCTTTATTTACCGACTTTCAGTTGTTGTCGTTGCAGCATATATATATTTACCCTGTTCCTCGAGTAACTGGTGTAATTTGTGAGATATTCGAGGCCAACCAAGGAAGGAGATGCAGGAACCAGTCATATGTCATGCAATGAAATGTATGGACCAGCAATGCAGTCTTAGGGAACAGCAATTATAGAGTAGAATATTGAAAATAGGGTATGTTCAGAAGGCAAGAAAAATTGAGCTATTGGAGAAATCTTTGAATGGTTTTGTACATGAAATCAATGGGATAATTAATAAAAATTACAGTTGCGGCTAATGTAGTGTTAGGCACACAATAATGGAAGCTCAGATCGGTTGTGTGCGAGTTGAAAGAAATAGTTAATTACTGATTAATTAGCAACTGTTCGATTACTGCTAGTTAGTAAGAAATCTAAAGTGAGTAAAAAGTAACTGACGCCAAGTATGAATAATAATCAGTAGGAAAAAAACAATTTGTTCTGGAATAATTACAACAGATATCTTCTGATGAAATATTATGGAAGACCGTATCTCTTTTCTGATTTTTTTTTTGGAGGATGATTAGTCAACATAAGAGGTTCAGGTCCCTCTGAACTGAACAGAAGCAAGTTTTATCTAAAATATAATGCCCCTTTTGATAAAAAAAGTCGTACTGTATCTCAAACAAAATCTGAGCATTTCTTACCGTTTTTCATATAAATTAACAGCAGAACACACTACAATGCAACGCTCGCCCCCAGGACTTCCAATAATACTCCAAATATACACCAAACGAGACCTAACTAGCGCAAGGTAACATCGCTCCCGGACTTTTTCATTTCATGGACCGACTATTCCCTCGACACAGCTGAGTTTCTTAAAAGCACTCTCCACATATGCTACGAATGGAAAGAGATTATTCCCATCACTTCATTTTGCCTTCTTAAGCCAGACTCATTCTCGCGAGCGATCATGAAAGGTGATGAAAAACCAGTTTTGCTAATCGACTTCGGAAGTCGACTCTTGGGCTGATGCACGCCAGAAGAGTTTCGGTGGGTACGCGTGCCCTGAATCTCCGCAGAGTGTCACGACTCTTCTTCATGTACCTGTTCCCCAAGGACGTTGAGTAGAAGGGAAGATGAAAGCCCTTATCCGACATCCGTCTTTTTATGCCGTGGCGGAAAAAAATTACCTCACTTAAGCAAGGCGAGTTGCGATGATTCAAAATACCGCAATCGAGCCACAGAAAAAGTTCGCGTACATCCAGGTCGCAAAATGACTGCACGAAGTTTCAGAACGTGAAATTAGCATAAGTCTCAGGCGCATGCGGTATTGTCTTTCATGTTTATGTCCTTCCTTGCGCCAGTCTCTCTTACGGAATGATTTGTTCTAGCATAGATAATGTCCCTATTATTCCAATTCCAGTTACGTAAAGAATTTTATTTGTGTCAGTAATGATTTGAGAAGTTACCTACGCTTTGTGATCCTGAGCTTGAATCATCACAACGTAAAAATTTGTCTCAAGAGAACGGCATATTATGGCATAGAACCTCGACGTATACCTATTTCTGGGTATTCCTAAGATACCTCTTATAATCTGTTGCTTGACATGATAGCATTTGTATAAATAATTACTTTACCACAAAAATATAGTTTAAACCTCTGTTATTATATCGGTTGTCATCAGAAAATATATGCATGATTTTAAAGCTCCATTGTATTCTTCACAAGTGAAATAATCACTAGCCTAAAATTTGGCAAATTATCTGTAGAAATTGTAATAGTTTTTCCAACTTTACGGTCAGGACATGCAAATGGCTTCCTTTCCTTCGAAGAGGACCTCTAATCAGAGAGAGTTCGATTACTATTTTTCTTATATTCTATTACCATCACGAGAGAAACGTGTGCTTTACGTTTTATTTTTTCACATTAATTTCGATTTATGCTTTCGGTATCCATATCCATATCTGTGTGAATTCTATTCATAAAGGATTTCACATCTTGATAGAATCAAACGAATAATAATGCAGCAAAACTTATATAAATAATAATTTCTCTTTAACCGAATCTAAATCTTGCATGCTCGCAAATCTCTTAGCTAACAGTTAACCTTGTACGACATAGATATAAATGTGATCATTTTCAGGCTAAATCATCTATATACAGCTATAAATATTTTTCTAATGGTTCAATGTTGGTAATCAGTATTTAGAGTGTTCTCAAGATTTATTATCGCTATAAAAAGTAATCATAATGTGTCGGAAGTGATTTTAGTTGGTTGATCAGCCGTAGTCGTTCATATAGGAAGGTTCCAATATTCAAATGAATAGAAAATTCAATCACGAGCATCCCCTAAGTCTTTCCTTTCGCTGGTGTCCTTATCGCTTCCTAGTAATCGGTTTCCCGCTTTCTCACGTGCTCACCACTCTACCCGTACTTCTTGTCATTCACCTCGCTCATGCTCACCTTCTCCCGACTCTCCTCATTCTCTCTCCGCGGGCAAATAGAAAGAAAGCTCGCGCAAATCCGTAAATCGCAACCCAGCGAAAATCTCGCAAGATCTGCCTTTCATAATCTTTTCGAAATAGACCAAAAGCGGCAGAGGAGCCGTTGCGGCGCTGCGTCCACCATTGCGGCAGCACCGTCGCTTCAACGCAGAGTGGAGAACGAGCCTGGCCATAAAGGGGGAAGGAAGGTTTTCCCTAGCGCGTGCTCGGTGCACGTGGGGAGCTTGTCGTGAGCGTCTTTAGGACTCCTAATCACGTAAACTTAGGCATATAGGGGAGGGGATGCAAGGAGGCTCGCGGAGCTAAGTATGGTTCGGAGTTTTTCTGTTGCCGGATGGAGGGACGCCCTAGGCGTTGTGTTATGAATTTAAGCGGGGGCGAATCGTTTGAGATAAGGCGCGGATGGGTGTGGTCGGGCGAATCGCGGTCTTTTTCCCGGCGGGGGGCGCCTGAATTGCCGTCTCGGCAGAAACACCTGGTTGGTACCGCCACGGCTATAAGTTACGGGGCCGTAAGTGTTGAGGTATTTGCGGTCGCAGACAACAGAATCTCTCGTACAATACACATCAAAGGGCGCAATAACCCCGCGTGCCCACCTTAGAACTATAAAAAAGCAAGGCGTCGAGATGAATGTGTAATTACTCATGGCTTTCCTTTCGGGTCGCACCGCGTGAATTAAGCCCCCAGTTGGATTATAAATAAAGATCGGATGATTAATATTCAGGAATTTACAAGGGAAACTGGCTAGCTACCTGATTGCGCCAACGTGCTATTTTAGAACTGGACGCAGAATTAAAGTGTAGAGTTACCTCGTCTGACGAGTAACCCTAGAGACGAATTTTTCGCTAGTAATTTTTTTCGTTGCTTTTCAAAATTTGTCAACAGATACGGATTCGGTAAACAAAATTGTCGGTTAATGCTGTTCAATAATAACCTACACAATGTAAAAGCTGTCTTCGTTCATCATTTAAACGTAGAGTTGTTTACTATTAAATAGTCATTAATAAAGATTATTTATTACTATTTAAAGAGTTAATCTCAAGAGTAAGAGGTTTCTGCAGTTAGTTTGTGTATTTTACGAATCGCTGTCATCCTATCGCGGAATAATGACCCCATGTCAAATTTTCTTCGTTAGCTCCATTTTCAATTTTTTTAAATATATTGTGTATGCGAGTACATATATTTTTATCTCTTTGCGATATTTAGTGATCCATTAGTCAGTTGGTACTGGATGCATGACTTTTTCTTTTATAATACGTGCTCTTATTTTAGAGCGCTAATTCTTACCGCTAGATGGTGTGCGTCTAAAGACTTAACATCATTGGTATCATGACTAAGCGTTCGTCTGTTTCATTCGCTAGATGAATGAGAAGGAAGTAATGGGAAATGTTGCATACAATCAGAGTATGAAGAAAACCTGTAGTCGTGTTCTTACATATTCTAAGGATCCATCACCACGCCCTTGCATTACCTTTCACACAAGAAAAATTAACGGAATAAATAGTAAAAGCTCCATATTGATATTTAGCTGGGAAACAAATAAAACTGCTATGAAAGTTATCTTGTGAAATTTTTACGAAACAATTACCGCTGAGTGTTCATTTTCATTAACACCTAATTACAATACATCAAATACATTACCACCGTAAGTTTTATAATTAATTACCCATGTTCACTGTTTGATGCAATGGTATGCTAATCCAAACTATTTGATTCATGACATACTCGAAGACTTTTCTTCTCTGAGCTTTCATTAACTTTCATTCGACTTTCTATTCTTCTCCTACGCATCTTCCGCGCTTTTATTTGCGAATGTATGCAGACCGTTTGCTTTCCGTGTAAGACTGCGGCGACTAAGCCTCAGGCGCCCACGTTCCTTGATAGAGGAAATCCATATCCAAGACTGGCGTTAGTATGAACTCCCCTGCAAAGCTAAAATTGCCGCCACTAGCACTGATGAACTGGTAATAAGTGTATATTGAAAGAAAAATCCGTTGCCCCCTAGAGTGGCGACTGCCTGAGATGCAGGATCTAAAGGCTCGCTTCGGATGGCTCTGTCCGTGTATATCGTGGGTCAGGAACGGGCATCCGTTATAAGGGGATGACGTTTGTGTTTATGAAAGCTACTAATTAATCCTGGATAAATGCACCTTAGTAATCACTATGGGAATGGCATAGAGGTGCAGTCGGCTGCAATATGAAAACGTTTGGTTGATAACTTTCGCAAAACTGAATCATAAAATCCGGGTATTCGTTAAATTCGTTTGTGATTGGAACATTTGTAAATTTTTTTGTTTTATTAGATGGACGAGAATATAAAAAGGTTTCTTGAAAGCTCGGTTAATCAATGTTTCTTGTCATTAAAAATTTTGCTTCTAGGAATTGTCATCTTAAGTTTTATTTTAGGGGATGTTATTTTTTAGAAAAAATATTCTCTATAAATGTTATTGTTGCTCTCAGATAATTAACCTTTGCCAGTAATTCTTCATTCTTGAAGTAAATTTTTATTCATCGTAACAGCAAACCATTACGTTTTCATATCTGATGAACTAACCATTTATTATCAATTCAGTAGATGCAATATGGGATATATTTTTCTACTTGAATAGTTCTGTCATTCCAGAAAATCCAACTGGCATATTTAAATGTTAAACAACAAATTCTGAGATTGCGAAAGTTTCTATACATAAAATGTTTTTCTTGCAAAATGTATATTATTTATTTTATTATTTACTTATTCATTGTTTACAATATCTAACCGATGCATTTTTTTATTTTCAGGTAAGAGCAACTCTGTTTACGCACCCAATAACCAGTTACTACTGCAAGGAAAACCGGAAAAGAAAGTGGTGAGATATTTTCTTAGACTAAGTAATAATTTTCTTCGTCGAATATTGAGGCATGCCTCTCGAATTTATGAATCCGTACCTGCAAATTGGTCGATTCCTCGAAGGAATACTTTCGGAAAAAATGTAGGGTTTCATATATTCCAAAAGGGGGTCAATACTAACATATTATAAGTGTTTCCAAGTTTTAGCCTCCAAGAGGAAGGAAAAGCGATGCCTCCTACATATTTTGGGTGAATTTTCAGGTTCCATTGGTTTTTACCAATTATATTGTGAAACTCTTCATAAATTAGTAAAAATTAGTTATAAAATGAGGTATAATTTATCACTAAAGAAGTTAATATTAATAACCAACAGGAATCCGTTAATGGTTTATTTTATATCTATGGTTCAGAAAAATGGGATTCTCTGACCATTATGGAACGTTACTTGCGCAGTGGAAGGCTAGAAAGTTATTCTTTGTTTAATAACTACTGTCACAATTTAATCTACGCACAAATTGCATCAAACGTACCTATATTGAAGAAACTCGCTTACTGCTTTTTCAAGTTAACAATTAAGATTAACTTTTGTTGCGTATATATTAGCGTCATCAATGTCTTGAGAGTTAAGAGAAAGTGAAATGTATAAGTTGGTCTACTGACATGTTTATTAATAGAGATGTCGGTCAATGGAGGTCGTGTGAGTTTTTGATCAAGTAAGGGTTTGTTAAACAAGGGAATCCCTTTGGAAACCTATCACCTCAGTCTGGTTATAAGTGTCGGAAGCCGGCCCTGGTAATTTATCTTTTCTTCGTAAGGCCCTCCGTCCACGAGGCTTCGCGTCATAGAAGCGAACTCGTAGCGTAGCTTGTCGCGACGTGACGATTACGCCCGTTTTCTGTACACGAAGCGTACTGAAGAACTAAACCACATGTTGCTTTACCATGGCAATGGAACTAATGTTGTGACAATATATGGATACTGATGAACCCAAGGCAATGGAAGTATTGTAGTTAAAAAAAGGATAAAAATTAAATGTTCTTGCCTGACCATTTCAATTCATTTGCCACCTCACTCCAAGCTATCTCTGTTATTCCTTTCCTGGAGTATTCTGGAATAGTATGATTGTATAGACAAGCATATTTCTCGTCTGTATGAACAAGATGAGTTGCTTCCGCCATCTTTCAAGCTTCACTCCAACAAGCAAGGTACGCCTCGCTACCGACACTGTTGGTCGCCTGGCTACATGACGAAAGCGTGCTTGGACGGAAGCGCTACGCTGCAGCGTCGTGTATGGATGATCATTTAATTACATTGTCTGCTGCTCACCGCCGTACAGCTAGCGATGTCGCGTCTATTCCTCTACGCTTCTTTGACGCCTCGTGGACAGAAGGCCTAAATATTTACGCAGAAACGATTTCACTATATGCTGAGGACTTCTTGCTTACCGCGCTGATCCATCAAAATTGTGGAAAGTGACACTCAGGAAGTGTCGACAGATTAGTGTCCAACTGGAAAGCGATGTTGAGGGAGTAACTTTCGATGGCTGCGCGACGGCGACCTCCTTCCATCCGCGAAGGCTCTTTCGCAGACTTCCGAATTCTTGCGCGAGGCGTGGTGCGAATGACGAGGAATGCGTGATTCAGCGTCTGAAGGAAACCAGAGACCGCGAATTCACCTTTAGGAATCCGCTCCATTAAGAGCCACTTTTCTCCCTTTATCGCGTTGCGTCACTAAAATGGAGAGAAGGGACGTGATTTACTGGAGGTCGCGCGCTTTTGTTTTTTCCGAGAAATGGAATGGAATCGTACGGTTCTGCTCCATATGAGCAATGTGGAAATTGATGAGTTTTCGTTTGCCTCAATTGGTCTCGGATTTTCAGTTTTGTAATGGTAGTTTTTTTATTTACCGAGATCTGGTCGATCTAGAATTTTATTTTTAATCTAACATATTTAGCTTTAGCTAAATGTACATGATTACTTCTGTTGTTTTATAACTCTTGATTATGAATTTGATTATTATGATCTTGATAGATGAATTTAGTGCGATCCAGCGGGCATTTCCTTCCCTTAGGTTTATATATATTATTTAATAACCTGAGTGTGAATAAGCAAGTGTAAATAAGCCAATATTGCCTGTTACATAATCAAGAACAATCAAATCATTGTATTCATAATATTTTCCCTGCATGAGATTTTAACGTTGTTTCACCCAACTTATCATTCCTAGTTGAAAGTCATTAGAAGGAATGGTGCGAAATAAAACTTAATAAATAACTCCTACTATCTTTCCGTTGTCGATTGTTATTTACTGCTTGTAAAGAATTCCCGGTAATGTAATACGTAGTTATTTTGTAATAAATAGATAGACTTAATGATATTTGTTAATATGAAAAGATAGTTTTGGGCGAAGGAGGTTTTAATGTAAGTTTTCGGTTCAATACAATAATTATTTTGGCTGCAACATTTTCCATCTCTTCCCTTTCCTTCATCTCCACTGTGTAAATGTTACGCCTTCTATTGAAAACGTTTTTTTGGTCTAATCGTATTGTATTTTTTCCTATGGTATACCCATCTTCGTCTTTCTTTTAACTTTGATCTACCGATCTCCGCTCTGACTTTACTGTCGAGGTTCGAAATTCTGTTCGTGCACATTTGTCTGTCCTTGTTTTATGAAAAAAAATAATCACTTTTCTGACATGTCCTCCCTTACATTTTCGAAAGGTCTTCATCATTGGGTATAAATCTGTCGTATTTAATTTACCCTTGGCAAAATATGGCTCCTTCCATTCTAACATAAATGGAGAGCCTTGAATTGTTTTTGTGCATTGCAATCTCGAATTCCTGTGGCTACGGCTAGGTCGTCACTTCATCAAAATGGCAAAAAGTCCCCGATAAATATATAATACCCTTTTCCCTCGAATTGAACCATCGCCGGCAATGTAGGTCAAGAAGGGAAAAAGAGCGCTGGCTGAATCAACATCTGTTCCGGATGTGTGTGAGTCAAAATTCCCTGCATTCAGACTGACTCGCCGTTTCAGTATTTTATGGTGAAAGGTTTGGCGATTATCTTTTGCGGTCAATTTCCCGATCGTCGCGATCTCAAGAATCTGCAGCGATAGGTAGATTTTTTGCTGTCAATGACGGATATTCACATTTTGTTTTGTAGATCGAGTATTTGATTACGTGCCGTGAAGGTGACCTCCGAACAAAACTGAAAATTTCCATCTCACATAAATTGAGCGAATTATGAGTGTTGTATTATTTTTTCAAATAGCAAAAATAGTAACTGGATAGCAATTAAATAATTAGTGTAAATTGTTATTTAATTCTAATGCAATTAAATGCAAATTACTGCCTTTGGAAAATTAGAGACCAGGAAGATCTACCTTTAATTTTACCATTTGCATAAATAAATACAAAAATGCTAATAGTATTTAGTTGTGATATTCTTGTGTATTTAGTGAAGATTAGAAGGGCTAAACATACATACGCCCTCCGTATAAAAGTCGAAAGCCTTCTTTATGTCTCCTGTTACGATTTAAGCGATAACATGCATATTTAAGTTCTTTTCCAATAAGCAAGTAATATTTTTCTTTAGAAAATTCCTAAATTTCATGCACAGAGAAATTATTCAAAATTTTTTTGTGCAAGTCTTTCCCAGACCACATCATAGGTACATATTATCAATATCGATGGCCCTATCTCCCTTTTCAAAGAGTCTACTGACTGCGCTATTGATACATTATGAGTTAAGATATGATAGAGTTCGATATTAGATTGTAAGGATTATTCATGTGTTGAGGAAGGTTCCTTTGAAACAGACTTGCGAATGTGTTTCATCAGTGATATTAATATTATATCCGCGAAGAGCTTTATTGATTTATCAACGTCTCTTTGGCGAGCGGTGAGGAGATTTCAACGCTCGGTTATTGAACTGAGTCACTTCTCCAACGGCGTTTCGTAAACCGAGAAGCCGTCCGTTGCCTTCGTAAACTGCAGGACTTTGCGAAAATATGTACCGATTTCGTCATCTCAATCGATGGGGCAAACGCTGGAACGGCACTATCTCCTATCAGTGCCAAAAGAGAAGCGTCAACCCACTTTAAGTTTGTTATCCCCCGTCGCTCTTTCCTCTGCCAAGTTTCTGCGCGCGATTGTATAACTGCATGTCGATGGTGGAGATGCAGTACGGACGACGGGTGATCATTCGTTCAAGTTTATGATTTTCTTTGTTTCCCAATGATTTCCGGTTTGGATTACCACATTTTCCTGGAGTACGTAATTTCCTTCCTTGGTCGGGTACTTTTCTCCCGTGTACCGACATTGGCATTCATCACGCTGATTTGTTTTAATTTCTTCACCGTGGATCACGCACACCAGATAATGGCTGCTACCTCATTGTCTGCTTTTCTAGAGGGGGATCACAATTAGTACTGCAATCCTCGTCAAGGAGGGACGGGTATGAAGCTTGCAAAAGGAGAAATCAACGCGATTCTTCTATTTATACGCCCAGCAATGTAACAACAATCTTAGTGACTTAACTCTCGGCCATTCTCGATTACAATAAAGTATATCACTTAATATAGGAGAGGAACTGCTGAAGAATGCAACTGAGGGTAGAATTCAAGGGGGAAAAAAGGGGAAGACAAAGACAAAAGATGTTGGAAGGTTAGGTAAGATACAAGGAAGTGAAGGAGATGGCGTTAAGTAGGCATTTTTGAATTTCGATGCAAATGAACCTACCGAGAGGTAGAATATCCATGTATGTATACCACTTAACTAGGATGAGTGCAATAGGTATAAAATTTTCATAGAAACGATTAGCTGTCATGTTTCAGCATAAACATCTTGCCATATCTGATACAAACACTGGTCCTGATATTTTTCAGGGGGTAAGACGATCGTCATACTGTAAGAATGACGTATTATTTCTGCGATTTCCTCCTTATTTTCGAGTTAATCTTGTATGCCGTTTACGTGGCAGATACCTCAGGAACACCATCTGCATCGCTGTATTCTAAAAATTTAAAATTTAGATTTTACAGAGCTAATTTCAAATTATCTAAGATATATCCCGGATTTCTTTGATTAAAGAAGACACTTTCCCGCCTAATCACTCTTAGGTTGTGTTGTAGATGCATCCGGAATTATATCTAGATTCCGCGAAAGTCATGATGGAGCCCATGAAAGGAGAATTTATTCATCCGACAAGCCTTATTAAGAATGGAGGTCACGAAATGTCCTTTTATTATTCCTGGAAATTCCTACGTAGGATGACAGACGGTTCGCTTCATTTCTATTTTTATTCATCGCTCATTTAAATGTGTAATTAATAGAACCGGATATTCAAACAGATCGGTTCAGCTTCGTTGTCAGATAATTATTGAATGGAATTACAGAATCAAATTAGAATTTTATAGTTTTATAATTCTGCTAATGCTAAACAATCCTTTCCTTAATGACATTTCAAATGGAATGAGGCTCAGTTAGAACATTTAACGAATGCTGTAGGTGTAAGTGTAAATAATGAAAAAAAATTGAGAAGAATTTTTCGGATTCAATAATATAGGAATTGCTAATAGATGAAGAATATATTAATATTTTATATGTTGATTGATTGTCTTTAATTTGTAGTTTGGTTGATGTTCCGTGAATATCCTAATCCGATGCGTAGCCATCACTATATTTATTTACTCAAAATAGAAAAGGAGACCTTATAATCTAAATTCTACATAAAATGAAATTATTATTTATTTACTTAGTTTTAAACGATTTTACCTGGAAGACAACTCAGGCTCTACAATCACATAATACATTTATCCCGTTATGAGCTATAGGTACGAATTGAAAAGTGACGTCTACAATAACATAAATAAGGAAAAAATATGAAATTAGTGAAATTTACAGTGGTCTAGTATAGTAAATATGAACCACTAACGAGAATATACTCCCGAGAAGGAGAAGAATATCTTAAATACACGAAACAGATCGGGAATTAAACAATGATTTATGCGGATTGTAAATGAAAGCCCTAATGGAAACTTTTCGGGAAAATATTAGTAAGGTGAATTACATTGATGAGCTTGTATAGTCCATATAAATATATTCTAACCATCATTCTTATTTACAAATCGGAACTACTGATCTATATTGGTATCGAAAGCGAGAAGGAACGATTCCAGGACATCCTTGGACAACTATTTTCGAATCACTCCTGTGGCATTTTCGCCACCGAATTATAACCCACATCAAAACACCTCGTGTCACTTCTCGGCGAAAGTTCTCTCGACCAAAAATATGAGGGGTGACTGGTAGCTATCAAGCTGCCCACATAAGCCCCGGTTTCCCCCGCCGTCCTTGTCGCAGAACTCGGTAACGGGAGTCTCGGAGGAACCCTCTTTCCTCCTTCCCACGCCGTCCTTTCCCTTTTCCATCCAACGTTCTCAAAACGCGGCGTTATTTACTCATGCAGCCGCTCCTTGTTTCGCGACGCATTCATTACTTTTTAATCCTCCGCCCATGCATATATTTCAGGGATACTTTGAGGTATTGCAGGAAAAGGTCGGCTGTATATTCGAAAAAGGAGGCAAGCTTAAATGTTAACCGCCAGAGCCATTGACAGTTTTCCCATTCATTTGGTCAAGGTGCGGAGACTGGAACATTTTTTGGGCGAGGTATCTTTCATTTTTATGAATATCGTAAATATATCCGGACTTTTAATATTTTTCACATCATCTACTTCGTAATTTTTCCTATAGGTTTTAATTTATTTCGTTGGGTAGAATTGATTTTTTTAATTCATAGAATAGTCTCTAACTTCCTTTTTCTAATAAAGAATAACAATCCGCGATACTTGGTGACAAAAAATAAGAAAAACTCCGATTATGACGTAATTTGCTCCTAAACCGGTCAACTGTGCATTGTGGAAATTGTACAAGTTTTCTTAGTAAAGGATTTTTTCCATTTTCTAATTTCAAAGCCCAAAATTCTATCCATGTCTTTTTAAACTCAACTGCGAAGGGTTAGATGTAAGAGGAGGGGATGTAAGCCTCAATATAGTCCTTACTAAAGATGATTCATGATAGTTCTTATGTCGAATCGGCCATTTCATATGTCTTGCTTCTTCAAGGAAGTAGTTTATAAGGCAAATTCGTAGCTAATTATTAATGCTCTTCCTTGAATTGATAACCTTCATCCAGGTTTGCTGATGCAAGTCTTGTATTTATTTGTTTAGGAGGGTCCAGCTTTAGGGTTTTAGATTCCTTCAGAAAGGTCGGCGATGCTATTTAAATCAGGATTGTACCTTGCAGAAAAAAAACATTCTTGAGTGTACAAATGTTGCGGAAGTGTTTGCAAGGAAATACCGGTAAAAATTGAGAAGTGTAATTACTCACATATTTGGATCATTTGTAGAAATGAAGGAAAAGGCTCATGACTCTTCCTTCCCAGAACTATTTAAATCAACGTAGAACTTTCAGATTACTTTCGATGTTTTCAGCTTCAGTGCTTACTCTTACATGAGTATCTTGTGTAATTTAGAACTATAATTATTCACATCAGTGGCTTTTTATCAGATTGATCTGAATAACTTGTAATTTCTTTTAATTTAAATTGTTTGGAAAATCTGAAACAATCTGTTGGTTGCCAGAATTCAGTTGTAATGATTCATTAGTTTTAGAAAGTATTTTACTTTCACTTTATTTTGAGGCAGTGCATTGCATCGTGAAATCATAGTGGTGAAAGATGAATATCTTACTAGTTAGACAGAAATAAGACAACCGATTGAGCTCGTAGAGTAGCCTTCTTTTTTTATACTTATTGTACATTCTTCAGTTGACTGTAATTCCAGCATCTTTTTCTGAACCAGTTATTCTGATTACCTAAAAGTGTGCTTTCCAGGAATCCGTCTGGTTAGTTTCAGTTTAAAATCAATTTCTTTTACCTCGATATGATAGCAAAGTTAGTTAGCTAGGTTCGAATTTGGCATGCTAGTAGTTCACGTGAGCTGACCACAGTACATCCATTCCTCTATGTGGAGTGATCGTAAAATGTAAAGGAACTGGCCTTGAGTGAGCTTGCGAGACCTTGTGGACACACACACCCACCAAGAAGGCTCACGTACGACAATAAAGAAAGAGTTCAAAATTGTTAGGGACAAATGTTATTGCAGGAAGAACCTTAAGCGACCGACAACATAGTCTATCTAGACATTGATGATTTCCTCGGCATCATCTACAGTTTCTTTTATAGATTCTTTTACTGTTCCTTCCTCTCACATAAGTCTAACAACAGCGCAGATATCTTTTTAGTTCAGTACCCGCATCATTCCAAAAGCAGAACAAATCCAGAATATTTTTCTAGTCACGGCGAGGGTTATTTTCGGTACTCTTTTTACAACCCTTTGTTCTATTACTCTTTCTCACGGCGGATGTCTCGCAGCCTCTTTGGCCATTCTCACCTCGTTCGATCATATAATTTTCCGTGTCCTTCTGTCCTCTTAGGGCCCCCGATGTTCGTCTGGTGGCAGTCGCCGCCGCTGTTGGACTCCTGTTTTGGCCCATTGTTGTGGGCGTTCATCGAGACGTTGTATACCACCGGACGGTCCGGTTCCCTCGATGTCTTATCTTTTTGGTCTTTTTCCCCCTTTCTGGTCTTACTTACGCCGTGGAATCTCTTTCGGTACGTTTCGAAAGTGTCTTGCATATTGGGGGTCCAGGCAGCACGTGGTCACCTGCAGATCCTACGAAATGAATATAGAAGGCGCCACTATCGTCACCTTGAGCTTCTGAAACGATTGCGAGAATTTCTATCCCAAAATAGAGGTAATTAGATGAAAGGTCCTTATTTTTGTTCAGATAAAATGCTGGTTCATTAAATAATATGATTATGCTTGCAAGTGAAAATAATGTCGGAATTTCTACCCTTGGATTTTCTTTTAACTCCCACCATATTTCTTCGTTTTGTAATATTAATAAGTATTTAACTCATTTTTTATTGAAATGATTTACCCTTAACTATTCCCTGAATAACAACCAATAATGTTAGCTAGAACGAGAAAAACTTCTATCTCTGAGAATCGAAAATTTTTGTCACATCAATATCTCAACATATTTCATTCATTTTTAGTTCAATTAACGTAACATTAACTGTTACCGTAGTAAAAAGCAACCAGATATTCTAAGGGTATTCTTTTCTTGTGAGGAATCATATATTTTATCTTATAAAAACCCCAACGACTCTAAGTCTGCTGCAGATGATTTCTCTAAGGCCATAGCGATGAACTTTGTGTGTTAATGTTTTACACCCATGGAAGTGTTCCAGATTCATATTTAATTATGATATTTTCTTTTTAATGTTACAGTCATTTTTCCTAGTTGGATTTCAACGGGCAATATGCTATTTGTGAAATAATTTAGTCTCATACAAGCCATATTATTGATAGGGTGTTAAATGAAGGATTAATTCGACGGAATTGAGATTGGAAAGTCTCATTTTTCGTTTAGGCAATACTGAAAAATATATAAAATTAAAATGAAAAAATAGTAATTTGATGAAATTTGTTAAAGAAATTGTGAAATTTCCAAACTTTAATATAACGATAGACTGTAAAAATTGGATGGTAATGGTGAGAAAAAATCATTTTTTTAAATTCTGATGATAAAGATATCATGATAAAGCAAAATAATTTATCCCAAGTTTACATTATCCCATTCATTATACGACCGATACTATCTGTAGCAGGCCCTCGTCACCTCTTATATTAGAAACAATTCTGTGAGAATGTTAGGATTTCGAATATCTTTATATCTGTGCAGCTTCATTCGGCCTATCTAGACAACTAAATCAAGGCGTTCGCATCTCTTGGAAGTGTCGCAAAGGGAGAAAGCGACAATATCGATTCTTGGAAGTGTTTTCATGAGCGGATCGGAATTTTCACCGTGAAAGCGAATGTTGGAACAATTGAAAGTCGCTGAGAATTCCTTCGTTCATGCATCGTTGTGCCTACGGCGTTTCCCCATATTTCCCCAATTTCGAACGTCAACACCGTCTAAACTGTGGTTTCGGTTGGAATTCCTCAGATTCGATCTCTTTACGACTCGTGCGTTAAATCGCCGTCCTTTGCTTTTTTTCTCTTTTGGTTCCGATTCTTCGTGTTTCGAGAATCCTCCATTCTTGTAAAATGTGCTGCTTAAAAGAACCTGATTTTTTTCAAATTTTGGAATGCATAAAAATATAATTGGTGGTTTTTCACGGTTTTGTTTCTTGACGTTTCACCCAAAAGGCGGTTCGTCCATGGACACTTCACACCGAGATATTATGATCAATACTTTTAAATCCTTAGATTTATCATGAGAGTAAAGAGATATCTTAACCAATGGATGCTTCTCCAAATGGTATACAAAAAATATTTGGTAGGGTTATTGCTTATGATTCGCTTAAACAAAAAATCTCTGCGATGAAAAAAATATCTTATGCAACTCTTATGGACAACAACTAATAACAATTTGAAGAATTATATGAAAAACATAAATGCAAAATTTCAAGTTTCTCGACACATTGAGCGTTTGAGAACTTGGTAGAACCTGATTCTAAAAAGCATTGCGCGACCACCTGCCTGAACTCTGCTCCATACTTCATATATAATCGGACCCGTAGAAAAATCAACCAATATGAGGGAAGCGGAAAAGTTTCCCAAACATTTTCAAAGTTCTATCGTATTTCTTTAAGTATTCTTTCTAAGGATTGCAGGTTAGGCTCCCTAAAATGGGAATTAAAGAATGCAATAATTTATGAGCATAAGGGTTACTCGTATTTATCTTTATTTTCTCACTATCTTCCATCTGAATTCACTTTAAAACTTCATCCTTTTTAGCGTTTGGTTTTAATATTCAAAGTTTCTGTAGAAAATGGATGCTTTTAAATACCTTCTTCATTTGCACCTCGTTTAACAGTATCACCAAAAATCACAAAATATCAATATAATATAAATGAAATTTATGTTCTATTAAAATCATGTTTTCATACGTGGAACTAAAACCGTGATACGTAGCGAGTTATCCTCATCAGATTCCATTTGATGGATGCTTGAAAAGGAGAGCAAAATATCTAAAAGGAAGAGATGAAGTCAGTCTTGCGCAGATGGCTTCCAAACAACTGAAACAGGCCAATTACAGCGGTCGAGAAACAACCAGCAATTACTACTCATTTCCAGATTTCCACTCTCATTATAACAATGTAATCGCATTTATCTTAAGAATTTTACCGAATGCATTCCCAACCAGGATGAATTCCTTTTCTCGTGATATAGATTCCACGAATTTCATGAGAGTAAAACATTGTACAGTTGAGAATTTTTTCGCATTCTGTATTTCATTACTTATTACTTCTCTTTTATTGGTTAAAATATCGCATATCGCCCATTATAGAATTTACGTAAAAATTCCAATCGTCTTCCTTTCCTTCCCTGGAAGCCACTCTAGAGGCGCGAGCAGAAGAGAAGAAATTTATAAGGAAGAAACTACCGATTGAAACAGAGCCATAGATAATGATATTATTATGGAAAAAGGCTCCAGATATAGCTGTTTATTTTATATTATACTTAAATCCTTCAAGATTATTCTGGTTTATAGCAATTGATGCAATTAAAAGTCACATTGAATATATTTGGAAATGTAGCCATTTTCAATTATTTTTAATTACATGATACCTTTCTCGGAGGTATTTCCACTCGATCAATAGGAGCTTTTATCTTCATAAGTTCCTATGGATGGAAAAGATGCCTATAGCTAGGTTAAATTTATATTTATTTACAACTTTGTACCTATTTACTCCAAAACTTCTTTCAACATTTTTCCGCATTTATAATAGGAAATGCTGGTGATAAAAGAAAACTTTATCCTACCCCTTTCCTTACTCTGCCACTATTTCCACTTCTTGTACAACCTGCATATTTTAATTTCCTATCCGCTATCCTTGTTGACTATAAGTATTTAATTAAACATAACTGAGAAAAAATGCCAATCGCAGTGAGGATGACTCCATGAGTCGAAACCATGGTCGTAGTCTAATAAAATATTCTGTGGTATTGTAAGAGTTGGTTTCACTTTTGTTCCTTATTGCCTATCGCCCCTATTTCCAATCCAAGGAAGTCCTTTTAATAATGTAGGTATCCATCGATTTTGGTAATTGCAGAAATATACGAATTAAGTTAATAAATGTTCTCCCAAAAATCACGGGCGCATTTGGAAAATAAAATGAAGAAAAAACAGAGAGCGACAAAAATTCACAGTAACTAAATTTGAAATTCGAAGCTATTGAAAATTTAATACATAGCTCCGAGGTATGATAAAGCAAGTGGTACATTTATATCGCTTTCAATTTTCCTGCAAAGAAAGGGAAATTAGGACACTTCTGTTAAGGAATTAGAGGTTTAAAATCTCCAATAGCCGTTTTTGTCTTTGAAGTAATAATTGTGGAATTTGATGCAAATTTTAAAATGTAATGTTTATAAAATAATAATTTAATGTGTTGTAGAAGCATTTCCTTTAAAAAAGATTTTGGTTCACGAAATAAATTCTGAAGCTATTTATTTTCTTTCGCAAAGAAATCACTAAACTAGTACAGGAACTTCAAGATATTCCAAATCTTTAGAATTTCTCGGGCATTGCAGAAATAAATGAATTAACGGCTATAGTAGGTAGTAGTAGGAGTAGTAATTATTAACCTCTAATTCGATTTTCTTTATTTCATTTTTCAAATACACCGTCATTTTTGGTACTCCCTGTAGAGGGATTCACACCAGAAGAGCGGACAAAGATATGTAGGACGCGCTCTCTTCCTAAATATAAATCCGACAACATTGGGATCACTTTCCCAGGCTCCCGCATCTTCCCAGTTCCTCTTCCGCATCTTCCCAGTTCCTCTTCCGCGATAACGAAATGCGCAGTACGCGATGTGTCGTTGGGTCGGAACGGTAATTCCATCGGAAGACAACCTTGGGAATGGTTCCAAGGCACTTTTTTCCGGCGGCATTCGCGAAAGTTGCGACACCGAAAGAAGAGAAGTAACTGCGTCTGCGTTATGCAGTTGACCGTTACGGGTGGCGATTCTTCCCCACACACGCCTCTTCTGCCATTATCGTCTTCACTCGTTACCTCACGGGCATTTGTTTAACGGTGTCCGATGATTCGCCCCATTGACACAGTTATGTGTGCTGCAGTGGGTGATCGGGGAGGGCTTGCGCGTGCTGCACCGTCACGTTGCTGGCGAAAGGACTGAATGAATTAGAGAAAAAATTAATGTAAAAGGTGCTGAATTAGGAGGTCGGAATCTGCAGGG